>JARVGS010000789.1:22414808-22432591 GCA_031762315.1 Hypsolebias antenori | reverse complement strand
CAAAAGATTGATTCAAAACAAGAAAGTTCATGCTCAATCATCCAAGTACCAAAACCAATAATTCTCATTCGGGTCGTCTGGACAGTTTCTTTTTTATAGAAACGTTTCACCCTCCATCCGGAGGGCCTCATCAGACAAAACATTAATTAAAGTCTGAAACCGTCATGACATTAAAGCTCATGAGAAACATAAATTTTATAAATGAAATTATTTTCCACACAACATCCAGTGTATTAATAGTTGTTTTCAACCTTTAAAAAAAAACACTTCAATCAGTCCATCAGATTCTTTAAAATACAAACGAGAGGTGAAGAAATGTGCTTGAGGTAAATGACTTTAGGTTTGAAAGCATGGATGCTTCACATAACGTGTCTTTCTGAGTCTGATTTAATTACCTGTTCGACGTGCGTTTCTAATCTGCATTTGATGAGCTTCTGAGCATGCTCAGTGACACGAAAGATTATAACGCCTGAAAAGAAAATTCAGAAACCATTTTGGATTTAACTTCAGTTAAGACCACTAAATGGATTACATCTGCCTCTGGGCAATGATGACTTCTGTGAGTTTTATTGATGTCCACAAAGTCAGGTTGAGGTTCTGGACTGGTGCAGCACCTTGGTTCTTTTCTTTTTGATTTGTTCTGTTGTAGATCAGCTGTTGTGTTTGAGATCATGGTCCTGTTGGACCCAGTTCAGTCCAGGCTTCAGCTGTTGGACAGATGGACTCACATCTGACTCCAGAACCCTTTGGTCTACAGAGGAGTTCCTGGTCCGCTCAGTGACTGACAGGAGCTCAAACCATCAGCCCCCCACCACCGTGCTGACAGCTGTGAGGAGCTGTTGGCTGCAGTGCATTCTGGGCAAACATCTGTCCTTTGGTTTGGTTATGGTTCAGAAATCTTGTTGTTCATGCAGATGAAAATTTCCAAACCTAAATCAGTTAATTATGTTGGGTTTTTTATTTTGGGGAAAAGAGGCTCTGACCTTTGAACTGCTGACTAAGGCCTGTAGAGTCTGAGCACTGCACAGTCTGACCTTCAGGGTGAATTTGCTGCCGTTCCTGTGAAAACTGTCAGCAGTCTTAATGTTTTTCACTTGTTAATCAACTTTTTCTTCAAATAATAATGGACTCCAAATGACCTTTGACCCTTCCCAGATTGACAGGTGGCAACACTGCTGATGCTTTACCATCTTTGCATTGTGTTAAATCCCAGAACTAAAAGAGGAGAGAATATTTGATTTATTTTTCAAATGCTGTGTTTCATTTCCAAGCTGGAAAAAAAAACTGGTAATGCTTGTTCATTAATGTCTGGTTGATTATTGTTTGTAAACAGTTAAACAATCCGCTGTAGATGTTGACATTGTTCTTTGTTAAATAACGGGGATTGCGTTTTTCAGCGTGACGTCAGATCCCCGTCAGATTATCTAAAGTCTTAAATGTCAGATTAGCGGGAGGGTGGTGCTCTGGTGTCACTAACATTCATTTCACTTCCTGTGCTGACATGTTGGTCTGATGGAAACTCTGGTTTCTACCTGGAACTCGGCTCTGCGTCGGGGAGAAAGCCGATTTGTCCAACACAGGGACATAGGAGGGAAGGGGCGATGAAGGAAAAAGGAAGCGTGTACTGGGGATTAGGATGCAACATCTGTGCATTAGTTTTATATTTAGCCAGTGAAGGCTGGTTGCTCTACTTCCCTGCTGTTAACATAATTTTTTTTGTTGTTTGATTCTCAGTAACAGGATAAAAGCTTCTGGCTCACTCTGCGCTCGTTTGATTTTACTACCGGTGCTTCCTTTGCCCAGTGTCCCAGTGATGTATACGGGGGAAGTTTGTGATTTTGTTTGTCTTGCACCGTTTGTTTACATACATGCAGTCAATCTGCATGATTTTTTTATTAAAGTCTAATTATGATTAGAACTTGGAAGTGGACCTGGAATTTTAACCCATAACCGGATCCAGGTTCCTAGTTGTCCATGCTGATGGTAGAATAAAATAAACAGATCTAAAAAAAAAAGAAAATAAAATTCACGGTTGACATTTGGTAATTTTCATCTTTCTTACATTACAGTACATGTACAAATGTTATTTTTTGTTATTTCGTGCCTTAAAGAAAAGTCTTGATTGCGTGTACCGTATTTTCCGGCGTATAAGTCGCACCTTTTTTCCTAATTTGCATGCCCTGCGACTTATACAGTGAAGCGACATATTTATGGATTTTTTTCCCCATATTTTTAGACCAATTTTTGGCCGAGATATGACAGTTTTTCATTTTGGCAAAAATGGTGTAATACCACTTTCGGCCGCTAGGTTCCACCGACCAGTCTCACCTCATGTGTCCGAAGGCCGTAGGTACAGCTCATCAGCAGCTCACAGATATGCTGATTCCAGTAATTCAACAGGCCACTTCCGTAAAGCAGTTCCCAACTAGAGGATGACACTGGAGTGGATTTTCACTCCTGTTCTGGTCCCACAGAAAAAAAATCCTGTCCTGTCCCAGTCCTGGTAACATGAGTCCTGCTCCCATTCAGAATGACTCCCACACCTGTACCACTTCCTTTTTCCCCCCCTTCATTTATTCTTTAGGAAATACATTGAATTTGATTTGATCTTCTACCCACTCCTTTTTATATTACTTTGTGTTCTGCAGTTTTATTTTTTTAAAATGACAACACAAACAGTTCATCTGTGGTGAAATAGAGAGGCATTTATTGTCTTAATCCAAGCAAAAACCTTCACTAAAGGTCACAAAACAAATAACACATGGCCTGTAGTCCCTATAAAAAAGGTTTGTTATCTCAATAATCCAGGTAGATAACAACAAAAATGGTTAAATCACGTCATCTGCAAATGAAAATGTGAAATGTGTAGTTCCTATAGTTTTTCTATGGAGGATCAGCTGCTGAGTCTCTGTTTAGAGATCTTTTGGAGGTCAGTTGCTGTAAAAAATAAAACAGTATAAGTCACACCATGAACCCAAACATAACATATAAAGTTGCATTTTACTAACGTATTGAGCAGTTGTTTCCTTTTAAACAGTGACATTACTGTCATGTTTCAAATTGTTCAAATAAAAGAAGTTCAAATGTTAATGTTCAGGCTATGTGGTTGAGGTAACAAGCTTGCCATTTTCTTTTTTGTCCTACTGGTTGGTTCCCACTCCTGTCTGGTCCTGTTAACGTTTCGTCCTGTCCCATCCCAATGATCTGACTTATATTAAAGTTGACCCATGTCCTGCCGGAATCCTGCAGGACTCCTGAAAAAATGTCATCCTCTATTCTCAACAAGAGAAAGCTGTGTGTCCATGGCTTGATGCATCTTTGTCTGTGTATCCGAATCTTCAGGAGGGGCATGAATCATGTCAGAAATGACCAAATAATGGTTGGATAGTAAGAAAGGTGCTTCAGTTCTTATGCAACGTCCTTAATCCTTAATTTAAGTTTTAAAAATGAGACTCCTTTAGCACTGAATAAGAGATAGGGCTAGACAGACAGACAGGGTTATCAGCTGTTTTCTTCCCATTTACATTTGCCAATTACAAATATGTACAGTTAGTCTCTTCTCTTTTCTTTGAAGTAGTAAATGTCACCCTCCTTCTTCTTTGCCAAGATTCTAAACAAAGATCTTACATTATTTGTTAGCGCTTCAAATGTACTGGTATTCATGGGCTGATTCTCAGCTACTACCACTGTAAACACGAGCTCATTGTCTGTCAAACTAACTGAGCTGAAGCCGTTTTTGTGTTTGAGAAGGTTGTTTAGACATCATGAGTTCGATTGATTAAATGCATATTGTAGATGTGATTATTAACTTCTGAGAGTTTCCTTAAAATCCATTCAGTGCTTCATGAAATATTTTGCTAACGCCACAAACGAACACAGACATGGAGAAAAACATTATTGCCACGTCGCCTTTAGTGGGGGGTAATATTTATGAAGTTTATATACAGTACACCTTATACTCAGTCTTAAATTACTCAAGAAAAACAGTTTGGTTGGAATATCCTGTTTTGAAGCTCTCATACGAGCAGGAGAGCTAACGTGTCGGCACACAGATGTTCCATCTGACGGAGAAGTATTTTAGAGTTGCAGCCTGATGAACGTGGAGCGGGTCCAGCTGTTGGCAGCTGCTCACCTTGTTTTCATCAGCACCTGGATCAGAGCAGCTCCAGCTGTGTCTACGCTGCATCCTGCTGGGCAGAGAACGGTTTAACATCGTTCCTACAACCTCTAATCGCTGACACGCTGATGCAGCACAGTTTAATCATCATCATTCATGACTCATTATGTCCGACCAAAATAAAAGCCAGGTGATAATGTGAGAGATTATTTGACTGTCTGTTAGGAAATCACATCTCATGAACCAATGGACAGATTTTCAAATGAATCGCCAGATAGCAGTGGTCAGAAACAATAAAATGTACAGGTGGGGAGTTAGGATTGTGTGGTAGTAGCTGAAAGTCATTTACGACACAGACCATACAAATGACAGTTTTTATTTAGGAGCTGACTGGCAAAGTGTTTAAACTCTGAATCAAGACGTTTGGTTGTGAAGGTGCTGGGAACGCCTGGTCTCTTTGAGTTCTTCTGCCAGGTGTTTTGTTGTATGTACAGCACTTTGGTCCTGTGGATGTTTTAAGCACTTTATAAGTAAAGCTGGTATGGTATGGTTGGTATGGTATGGTATGGTATGGTATGGTATGGTAGGTGTGCCCATCAAACCCTCACTACACGCTTGGGTCTACTGGGTGTTTCCAGCATCTTCCCTCGCCATCTGAACCAACTCACTACCTGGTGGTGATCAGTTGATAGATCAGCTCCTCTCTTCACCCGAGAGTCCAAAACACACGGCCGCAGATCAGATGACACGACTACAACGTCAGTCATCGAGCTACGACCTCGGGCGCCCTGGTGCCAAGTGCACTTATGGACACCCTCATGTTCGAACATGGTGTTTGTAATGGACAAACTATGACTAGCACAGAAGTCCCAACAACAGAACATCACTTGAGTTCTGACTCCCAATCACACCCCCTCCAGGTCACACTGTCATTAACCACATGGGCATTGAAGTCCTCTGTCAGAATAAAGAAGTCCCTACCTGGAGCACCATCCAGCACCCCCGCTAAGGACTCCAAGAAAGGCTGGATACTCTGAAGTGCCATTTTGCACGTAGGCGCAAACAACAGTCAGAAACCGTCCCCGCTCACAAGGTGCAGCAAAGCTACCATCTCATCTACTGAGGGAAACTCCAGTTCACGGGCACCAAGTCAGGGTGCTAAAAGTAGACCCACACCAGTTCAGCACCTCTCACCATGGGCAACTCCAGTGTGGAATAAGGTCCTTCTCAAGGAGATCGGTTCTGGAGCCCATGCTGCGCTTTGAGGTGAGCCCAACTATATCTAGTCGGTACCTCTCAACCTCACGCACAACCTCAGGCTCATTCCTTGTCAGAGATGTGGCGTTCCATGTCCCAAGAGCCAGCTTTAGTAAGCCAGGGTCAGAGCGCTAAGACCCCCACCTTCGGCCACGGCCCATGGCCTCGTGCACCCGACTTGTATGGCCCCTCCTGCAGGTGGTGGTCCCACAGTAAGACAAACCTATGTTGCTTATTCGAGCGTCTTCTCCAGACCTGGCTCCAGGGTGAGGCCCCAGTAACTCATTTCCAAGCAAGGGACACTGAACTCCTTACTGTTTTCTGTTCACGTGAGTGGATAGAAAACCACACCATACCATACTGTATGTACCATACTATGCCAAATCATACTGTACCATACTATCCAAGTTCATATTGTACCTTACTATATGTAATATATCTTTTCATACCGCAGCGTACCTTCCCATAGCATACAGTACTATTCCAATCCATTCTATACAGTTAAAAAACAACTAAAATGGGCATAATAGAAGCAAATAGTAAGTTCTCCTGTATATTTCAACCTTTTTGTGTTTCTTAAATGTCTTTGTGTGTATGTGTGTGTGTGTGTGTGTGTGTGTGTGTGTGTGTGTGTGTGTGTGTGTGTGTGTTTGTGTGTATGTGCATGCACAGCATCTCCCACTGTGCGAATTGTGCAATCAGGTCAGTCCTGCAACGTGGAGGAAGAGCAATACAGCGAGAGGGTTTACACCATCAGAGAGGGGGAGACTCTGGAACTTCAGTGTCTGGTGACCGGACACCCCCGACCGCAGGTAACAACTCTACAGGTGTACTGGATTTAATAAAATCAAGCATTGGGATACTGCAGCAGTATGCAGCTAAAATCACAGAGTCAGCAACAACAGTGCAGCATCTGTTAGACAGTAAGCTGCTTTTAAACGTTCTCATCCCACCCCACGGTCATTGTGGAAATAAATACAGTACTATTAATATTTAAAACAAAACAGTAGCATTTATTTGTTAGCGGGAGTTTGTGTGTCTCATAACAGCAACAAAGCTGCAGTAACATCAGTGTGGTTTTACTGGTGTAATAGGGGCATAAGAGAACTCTGGAGGAATCTAAGACCAGCTGAAACACTGCTGTTTCAGTGAAAACACAGAGTTCCTGCTGAGAGCTGAATGACTTCTCCGACATTTGTTGTAGAAGCGGAAACATAGTTGCTGAACTTTTAATCAGAATGCTAGCTTGAAGCCAGAAGCAGCTAAATAACACACGCCGTTAAGCCACAGTCTCAACACTCTTCAGTTACGCACCACATCGCACTAGGTAGGGGCTTGATCAAACACCAAAAATACCAAAATGCTAATGAAAAGCCAATGTAGCAAAATGCTGGCTAAAAGTAGCAAAATGCTAGCTAAAAATCAACTTTAATATGCTACCTGAAAGCTGAATGTAGAAATATGTGGGTTAAAAGTAGCAAAATGCTAGCTAAAAGCCGAAAGTCCCTAAATACAGTATTAAATAAAAGCCAAAAGTTATATGCTAGCTAAAAGCCAGAAATTGCAAATTCTAGCTAAAAATCAAAAGTAGAAATATGCTGACTAAAAATAGCAAAATACTAGCTAAAAATCAAAAGTTGCTAAAAGCTGTCTAAAAGCCAAAAGTAGCAAAAGTGCTACTGAAAGACAAAGGTAGCAAAATGCTAGCAAAAAGCCAAAAGTTGCAAACTGCTAACTAAAACCTAAAAATAGCCAAATTCTAGCTAAAAGCCAAAAGTAGCTAAATGCTAAAAGCCAAACATAGTAAATGCTATCTAAAAGCCAAAAGTAGCAAAATCTAGCTAAAAGTAGCAAAATAAGATTAAAAAAAAAAAAAAAAAAGAGCCAGCAGCTGAAGCAGGTTTCAAACAGAACACTGAAGTTTTTGAAGACATTTTAAAAAGTTTCATTATAGTTCTCTGGGGAACTTTTTTGTAAATAAAGTTAAACATTTTAAATTTATGGAAAACACTAATCACAGCACCCATCTGCTGAACGTGCCAAACATTTTGAGATATGAACAGCTAAATAGCAGAAAGTCTGCAGAAGTAGTTAGACTGCAAAAATGGCACAGAAAAATAAAAACAGGAAAACTATAAAGCTGACTCAGCTGAGTTACAAAACAGCTGTTTTGGTCTTTGTTTCTGAATGTAAACAAGATATTTCTTAAAAAACACAAACAGCTTATTAATAAATGTCATGCTAACCTTTATTGCTGGGCTTTGTCAATGCTGAGACGTGTACTAATTCAGATGTTTATTCCTTAAAAGGTCTGTTTGTATCTTAACCCTTTGGTTCTGGGCAGATCCGTTGGACGAAGACAGCAGGCGGAGCCTCGGATCGTCACGGTAACTATTCGCTGCAAAGCGAAACTCTGAAGATCGAAAACATTCGTCGCCACCAGGGCGGGCGATACTACTGCAAGGCTGAGAACGGCCTGGGCTCGCCGGCCATCCGCTCCATGCGAGTGGATGTCTACTGTAAGAACGCCACAGAGATTCAGTTTCATTACCGTCCCCCCACCGGCGCACGAGATATTTTGCTAACAGACATACAGACAGTTGGTGTTGGTTGATGCATACATCCTTCTCGGTCCTCAGATCTGGATGACCCGGTGATCACGGTTCATCAGAGCGACGACGAAGCCAAGGAGCAGTTCTACTTCGAGCGGACCGTGTTCCTCCGCTGTGCTGCCAACTCCAACCCCCCGGTCCACTACACCTGGCTGAGAGGCAGGGAGGTGCTGTCAGAGGGCACCGACTCCGGGGTGGAGATATACAAGCCATTTTTCACACAGGTGAGGAAGTGGAGGTTATTTTCAAACTCAAAACATTAAAGAAAATAAAATAAAACAGAAAACAACAGGCTCTCAGCGCACCAGAAGTCCTTTGTTAGTGGTGGGTTTATAAATCCATCCCAGCATGCAACATGTAAACAAATGTTACATCTTTCTCCTGCCCCGGTGCATGCTGGTCCGGTACCTGCCCACCGTCTTGTCCTGGCTTCTATAAAGCAAGAGAACAACTAACAAAACAATTACAGTAAACCACAATCAAACATCAAGGAGGTAAAGTAATCAGAGGAATTCTAAAAGTTTCAAATCAAGAAAAATAAATAAATAAAAAAATAACTCCCACGGGCAGTCCTGATTTAATCTTTGCTTCTTTAACTCTTATTTTCATCCCGTTGAACCCCTAACCTGCTTTTCAGATCAGACATTAACGTTTTCTCCTGCAGGGAAGTAAAATTAAATAAATTTTTCAAGTTTGTGTTGACACATTCGGGTTGCTCAGCTGCCCAGAAAACATAACAGCACAAAAACAAGACATAAAATACTCAGAAATGTCATTTTAAAGCAAAACAAAAAGTCCATGTAGTCGTACAATCACAATCTTTTATTGTGAAAATCTTTAACACGTCTGAAAGCAGACTGTATTTGGAGAGAGACTGGTTTTATTTTTAGCTTTGTCTCTCTTTATAGAGGTGCTTTGGGACTTTAGGCCTCACGAGCAGCGACTGTTCTGCTGCCACTGAGTGAAAAATGGTGCCGGTACAAACAGATACATTCAAATTGCTGTCCAAGCTCTTTTTCTCTGCTTCTTCAGCGAGCACTGCAACGCTCCACGATGCGTTCAGAGCCCCGTAACTGAACAGGGACAGAAAGCAAGTCAGCACCTTTACAAACGGACGTCCTGATTTAGAGCTCAAACACTTTGAAAGAATCCAATTATTAAAGTTTTACGTTTTTTTATTTTGTTTTTTTCTCCTCCTCTAACTCATCCTCACTTTTGGAGCTAATTCAGAAACAAATGGAAAAATAAATGGACCAGAAACAGTACCTCTGGGTTTGAGTGAAGGAAGAGTAGAGCGTGAGATCAACAGATGGATCAGTGCGGCGTCTGCAGCATTGTGTAACCTGTGCCGGTCCATTGTGGTGAAGATGAAGCTGAGCAGTAAGATGAAGCTCTCTGTTTACCGGTCAGTCTACATCAGGGCTATTCAACTGGCGGCCTGCAGGCCGGTGACTTCAGTCTGGCCCGCCAAAGAGTTTTAACTTTTTTTATTTATTTATTTATTTATTTATTTATTTATTTATTTATTTATTTTTTTTTTTTTTGGGGTGAGGGTGTGTTCTGGGTTTGGGTTTTGGGTTTGGGTTCTGTTTATTGCGTTTATGGTTCAGGTTTGTCTCTGGGTGCTTCTGGACTTTTTGTCCATCCTTCCTGTCCAAACGTCTCCAGCTCCTTCAGGTTTGACAGGTGCTGCTTGTGTCCAACAACCCTTAGGCTGAACCAGAGGTTCTCCTTCTGGACTTTGGCTGGACCCTTCCAGAACCTTTACCTGGTTCTCTTTAAACCGGTGGACTGTGTCTTCAGCGGTGTGTTCAGGCTCACTGTCCAGTTTTTTGAGACCCTGCTGATGGAAATCCTCGCAGCATGAATCTGCCGCCACCATGCTTCACTGTAGGGATGGTGCTCAGACTGTAAGGTTACAAAATAAAAGCTTGCTTTATCAGTTTAATAAGGCTTCTTCTTACAGTCTTGGCATCAAACGGAGCTTCACAGGACAATAAAAATAAACCTCTGCTAATAAAATGTTTAACGTTTATGTTTTTTTTTATTCAAACTTAAACCTGTCTCAAAAAAGTTGTTAGTTTTTTCTTCTTTTAGGAGCATTTAGAGACTTTGGACCCTCAATATGTGTTCTTAAGACACAAGGTGTAATATTTAAATTTAATATACTACTTTGCTAATGTTCGAGACCTTAACAAAATAAAAGTCTAATGAGGACGAATGCGTTTGTGTTTCAGGGCGAGACAAAGATTTTGAAGCTGAAAAATCTTCGTGTGCGGGATTTTGCCGACTACACCTGCATCGCCTCGGTGAGGAGCGTTTGTGACTTACAAGACAAGAACGTCCTCTTCAGTCTGAACAACAGGACAGGTACACAAACATACAAAAAATAAAAAATACAAATCTACTCTCCCAACAGAATGAGTCCTCTAATTTACAATATTTCTCATTTTAAAGCAAAACATGTCTGTTTTTAACACAGCCGGTGATTAAATTAAGTTTATTTGTAAATAAAGCTGTTTGTTTCTCTGGTTCTTCCTTGAAAGGCCAATAAACAAAATGAAACTGTTATTGTGTTCTTCAGTATAATACAGATTGGGGTTGTACTTTTTAACATTTGTTTTATCACACTTTTTTTTTTTCTCATTTAACGTTCGAAAAAGAAAAAAAACTGTTGAATTTGTTTTAGTTGTAATAAAATCAAAGAGCTCAACAAATACTATCTGTATGACAACATATGAATGGATATAAGTCAATAAACTTGATAGAGCATGTGTAAGCAAAATTTGTCTTTAAAACTTTACAAAACAAAAACAACTTCTTACATTCAGCATCTAAACCAGGGCTTCCCAACTCTGGTCCTTGAGGAACACCATCCTGCATGTTTTAGTGGTTTCTCTGCTCTGACGCACCTGATGGGTGATTAACAGGCTTCTGCAGAACACGAGGAAGTAATTAAATCACTGAGTCAGGTGTGTCAGAGCAGAGAAACAACTAAAACATGCAGGATGGTGTTCCTCAAGGGCCAGGGTTGGGAACCACTGAATTTTGTGCCATCAACAGCAAAAGCTGCATTTAAACCCTGACGCTAAAGTACGTCTCGGATTGGTATTATTATTATATTTTCCCTAAAACGCTAACCTCCGATCATTACGTCTGACATGTTGTTATTTTTGTTGTTGTTGTTGTTGTTCTGTTCGTCTGTGGACAATTTCTTGTCCCAGCTCTAAGTTGAAAACACTTTAACACAGAAATGTCAAACTGCACAGCTGGACACATCATGGGTCAAAGGTTATCCTTATTGATTTCAAGGTCATGGAGGTCAAAGGTCAAGGTCACAGATTTAAACCTCGAGCTTGACTTCCACGTAACAGAAATGTCAAACCCGTCGTCCCCTCATTTGTCCTCATCTTTTGTCCATTAGATGGTCACAAAGACAGTCCTCAATGTTTTAGGACAGAAAATGTCCCCAGGCTGTGGCTTCACGTTGCATCTTATTTTTATTAAGACCACTTCTATTTGTACAAACTAAAGCCTGAGTGGTTCTGGTTCTGGTGAAGTCCACTCCTCTGATCATGAAATGGTTTGGATCAGTGGCGGTCCCCAACAGGTACAGGTGAGTTCTTCACCTCATAGACGCCGTTTCATGTTCTTACCTGGAACTGTTTGTCCACTGATGCCATGGACAACGTCATTACTGTATCAGTCAAGCTGACCTTTGACCCTATCATCTGAACATACACATATCCAGGGTTGGTATGTGAGGGTTGCCATGTTTTGCGTTTTGATTCCTGACAGCTTACCAACAGGTGTATTTTGGACTTCTGGTGTTTTTTTATTTATTTATTAAAGGACGGAGATAAACTTGTTTTTATAAAAACAGACGCTTCTTTGGTCCGAGCCCTAAATACTCAGCTGTACTGTGTTCTGTAGAAACGATAACTCATGGTGGGGTGGGGGTTTGGGGGTGTTAGAAGCTCTTAAAGAGTAAAAAATTCAACGCTCCATGTGGGTAGTGAAAAAAAAAAAAGACTTGTAAAACATCTGGAACGCACAAAGTCTCAGTGTGTACTTATTTCAAATTAAAAAACTGACTTTCAGCAGCAGCTCGTCTGATTGCTCCGATCGTCTTTAACATTTATTGCTGGGACTGTGTTCCGACCCGTTTGGAGCGTCCAGCACCTCTGCGGGGGCTGATGGGATTTACATGAGTTTTGTTCGGTAAAGGTCAGCCCAGCTATTTTTATCTCCCTCATTAATAAAATTACATTTAGCTGCTTTTCAGCGCCTTGTGGTGTAAAACTGTTGGAAGAAGAGACGTATTGTTACGAGCTGCTGCTTTATGTCGCCAAAGAACTTTAATAGAAATAAAAATCCTTTATAAGCCTAACGTTTTACAGTTTGGTGTTTAAAACCACGTTCATTTTTTTTAATAAATCTACAAAATTAATAAAATGTATGCACTAATTTTTTGTTTTTTTTTGTGCCCCAGATTTGTTAATATCTTACTTTTATACTTGTATTTTGTTGGGGACCAACGTTTCAGACTTATTAACTATAAAATAGTGTTTTGTTACAATTCTGACATTTAAATTAAACTTATTTTCCACCCTCACTGATTATTCTCCTCGTTCTCCCCCTCAGCTCCCCCTTCCATTAAACTTCTCCTCGAGGACCCGGTGGTGGTGAACCCGGGGGAGACGGTCACTCTGGTGTGCGCGGTGACGGGCGGAGACCCCCCACCCACGCTGATGTGGTCGAGGCTGGAAGGGGAGGAGCTCCCGAAGAGGAGCGCCGTTAACGACGGCACCCTGACGTTTCCCGTCCTGACCGTGGACGATGGAGGCGCCTACACCTGCACCGCCTCCAACAACGTAGGAAACGCAGCGAAGAAATCCACAACCGTGATGGTCCGAGGTACGACGGCAAATGAGTCCTCTTGACTCAATGAGACTACCTGTACAGTATAAATAAACACATGACCTCAGTAAAAGTGCACAGTATACTGAGTACATGACCTCAGTAAAAGTGCACAGTTTTATGTCTCTAGTCAACATTGTTCTGAAGGAAGAGATAGTTTGATCAACTTTTCTCTAGTTTACTTTTGAGGGTGTTTTCAGATATATTTAAATACATTATAACACAGGAAGTCCTTTACAGACTACAAATTAATTTAAAATTATTATTTTGTATTTTCCAGACTGGCAGATTTCTCTTTTAAAGTGATTTCATTCAAAGAGATCATATTTACAGGATTTAAGCTCATGTAGTCATTTAATACTAGTTTTTTTTTCATATTTCATCATTTATTAAACTATATTTATCTCAGTACAGTTACCTCGCATTTTCTTTTTCTCGGTACATATATTATCAGTATAATCTCAGTACAGTTACCTCTCAGTATGATTCTAAATATGATCAAATTAGCTCATCCAGACAGACACAGCACCTTATTGTTGTTAAAACACTGTGTAGAACTGAATTCATTTAGATATTTATAATAAACTACAAACACCTGAAGCTGGCTCTCAGAGAGAGAACTTAAAAAATTAAAGTTAAACAGAGACACACACTTTTGTTATAATCCTTGTACCGGTAATAAGTATTTGTCTTTTAGTGTTAATATTCTTTAATTATCAGAACTAAAGCTACTGTTTTCTGCTTCTTGTAGCTTTTAGCTTTTTGCTAGCCTTTTTCTGCTTAGCTAGTGTTTTGCTACTTTACCTTTGTAACTTTTAAGTAGCTATTTGTTTTTAGAAGAACCCTTTTGGGATTATAACTATATATTTTCTACTTTTAGTCTTTTTGTTGATTTTAGCTTTAAATTAGCCTTTTATTACTTTTAGCTTCAAGATAGCTTTATTTTTTAGCTAATGTTCTGCTTCTTTTTAACTTCTTGCAGGCCTTTTTATATTTTTAGCTTTAAGCTATTGCTGTGTTTTAGCTATCAATTAGCTACTTTTAACTAGCCATTTATATATTTTGTTTTTAGCTAATCTTTTGCTCCTTTTTGCCAGCTACATTAATACTTTTAATTTTTAGCTTATGTTTTGCTACTATTAGCTTCTGCTTCTTTTAGCTAACTTTTTCTTAGTATTAGCTAGCTTTGTGAAACTTTTAGCTTGCCTTTTTTTCTTCTTTTTCTCAGTGCTAATCTTTTAATAGTATTAGTCTTGTCAAATGTTTAGATTTTAGCAAAAGATTTGCTAATGTAGCTTTTAGCTTCTTTTTAGCTACTTTTAACTAGCCACTTATTACATTTTGCTTTTAGCTAATCATTTACTGCTTGTTCCTACAGTTTTGTTAATTTTTAAAATCTAGCCTATAAGCTAAACAATACAATTAACAACAACAATAATACTGTAATAATAATAATTTTAGCTTTCTGCTCACATTTAGCTACTTTTGGTTTAGTGTTTTGCTAATTCTTTTAGGTTTATTACCTCACTTTCAGCTTCTTGGACATTGAGTCGTTTAGCGTTCAGTGTGTTTTCGCAGAAAACATTGTTTCCCCAGTCTAACTTGGTATTTTATTCACAATCTTGTCCAGGTCTCCGTAAGGGCAGGTTCTGGATCACACCAGACCCATACCACCATGAAGACAACATCCAGATTGGCCGGGAGGTGAAGATCAGCTGCCAGGTGGAAGCCACGCCTCTGGAGGAGCTGCAGTTCAGCTGGTTGAAAAACGGCCGACCGCTGAGGAGCTCCGAGCGGATGGTCATCACCCACATGGACACCGGCGTCTCCCCGGGAACCACCAACCTGGACATCATCGACCTGAAGTTCACCGACTTCGGCACCTACACCTGCGTGGCCTCGCTGAGGAACGGAGGAACCCCAGAGATCAGCATCGATGTCAACATTTCATCCACCACAGGTCCGGAGTTCTTTGTTCTGAAAGCAGCCGAACAAGCCACAAACTCGTTTAAAGCCTAGAACATCTCCAGAGCTAAGGTGCTGCCGGTACCAACCTGATAAAAGGTGGGACCTGACAGATCCAGTTTGGATCTAGACATTGTCAGTGACCCGGTCTTGTACCGAGGAAAGTTTGTGCAGTTCTTCCTTCATTAGTCCAGAATAATAAAAATAAACACAAAAGGTAAAACAGTAGAATATGCTGATATTTAGCTCCTCGAATGAGGTGAAACCAGTGACAACAGCAGAACCTGGTCCACTTTTACCATCCTACAAACGCCATTCTGCCTCTCTCCTTGTAGTTCCTCCTGAGCTCACCATCCCCAAGGGCCAGTCCCAGCTCATGGTTCACGAGGGCGACACCGTGGACCTGCAGTGCTTGGTCTCAGGAAAACCCAAACCCATCATTCTGTGGTCCCGTGTGGAGGAAAGCGGGGCGGCGGCAGTACCGACTGCGATGCCCGACGGCTCGGCCCAGGTGGAGAGCTACGACGGCATCCTGAGGATCAGCAACGTGACGAGGGAGATGAGCGGGACGTACCGCTGCCAGACGAGCCAGTACAACGGGTTCAACGTGAAACCAAGGGAGGGTCTGATCCAGCTGGTGGTGCACTGTGAGCATCACACACACACACACACACACACACACACACACACACACACACACACACACACACACACACACACACACACACACACAGACATTCCTGCTATGACTTTTGGTGTTTGTCTAATTTGTACTTTTGGAAATATTTAGCTTTGTCGACCATTTTTGTCTCATTAAAGATTAATGGAGCTCTTCACATCCTTCAAACCCTTTGAGCTGTTTACATTTGATCATTTAAGCTGTTGTTCTGGTTCAGCTTTTTTTTCAGCTTTATTGCTGCCATTTTCTGCTTCCTTCAGCTCCTTTTAGCTTCTTTCTGCTCTTTTTTTTTTCAAAATTTTTAAAACTTTTTTTAGCTTTTTTCCTTCATCTTTCAGCTTCTTTTTTCCCCTAGTGTCAGCTTTTTGTGCTTATGTCAGCTATTTAAGCTCCATTTAGCTTATTTTTGTTAATTTCAGCTGATTTCAGAGAATACTTTTTCTTATTTCATCTTTTTAAATGCTTTTCAGCTATTTTCAGCTTTTTTCTGTGGACTCTTCTATTGAGCTGTTTTGTGCTCTTTTAAACTTCTTCTAATTTTGGCTATTTTTGTATTCCATTTATTTTTTTCTGCTAATTTGGCTTTTTACACTCGTTTCAGATATTTTTCTTCTAATTTTAGCATGCTTCTGCTAATTTTTTGATAATTCTCTCTTTCAAATTTTCAGCTATCAGTGTATTTCGAGTCAGCTTTAGCTTTTTCCAGCTCCAGCTATCAGCAAAATCATTCAACAACAACTACTCACTGCCTTTTCGCAAAAAATGCAGTTTCTCTAGTTCTTCTGGTCTACTTCTGTAGAATTTGTTTTATTTTAGCTGTTCTTCTATCAACACATTCATCACATTCAGCTGATGGAAGCTGTGACTTCTTTTTTTTTTTTTTTTTTTTAACTCAATCTTTTTAAAAATATTTAACTTTATTTACAAATATTTCCCATAGAACTACACTGAGTTCACTCCAGTTCCTTCAAACACATTGTTCTTTAATGTCTGCTTTAGTTAAATGGATTTGTTTTTGTCTTCGTATGCTACTTTTAGCTTTTAGTTAACATTTCACTACTTTTAGCTTAAAGCTAACCGTCAGATACTTTTAGCTTTTAGTTAGCCTTATATGCTTAGCATAAAGCTAAACTTGATCTACTTTTAGCTAGGCTGTGATACTTTAAGTTCTTTACTAGTATTTTGCTACATTTAGCTTCTGTACTTCCGTGTTTTAACTGTAGCTGCTCAGTTTCAGCATATTCAGAGCTGTAATTCAACGCTCACCAACCAAATCTAAATGGCTTCCACAGCTAATCCACTTTAGTCCACAAAGAAATGGCTATATCGCAGGTTTTTTTTACAGATATAATCCGACATTTGGTGTGACAGTAGCTGAGAGTCATCTCTAACACATAGTCTGAGGGCTAGCAGAGCGTGCATATTGTTTTCTTATTTAAACACCTTCAGCTCCATCATTTCTCAACAAGAGATGATTTCAGTTTAAAACTTTGGCATGAAAGATGGTGAGTGATGGGCCTTAAATGTTGTTATATGTTTACGGTCTCACAGATTTAAAACACTCGTTCTTTGTTAAGCTGAATTAATTTGAGGCCATTCACCTTCTGAAGTTTGAACTAATTAACATCTTGTGTCTGGTGTCAGACAGGATTTGTTCTCTCTCCATCAGAGAGCATGCAGATGATAATTTTCATTCTGAGGGTGAAAACCCTGAGGAAGTTTTGTGTCGCCGCTGATTTTATGTGATTGTTTATGTCAGGATGTTAATTTGTGAGGTGACAAATGTAAAGTGGCAGACATTCACGGTAAGAAAAGGCAGCAAATTCTGTTCCTAACAGGTTTATCTCTCTAGGCAGCAACAGATAGACACAAAATTGTGAAAAAATAAAGTTAATAGATCAGAAAACTTTGAATGCATCTTGTAGTAAAAGTTTAATAAATATCTATGAAAAAATAAGCACTTAGATGCACATTTTTATTACGTGAAGTGCAAACAATCCATACAGTGTCGAGTTACAGTACATTGACAAGTCTACTGTATTAAAATAAATAAATAAATAAAAAAAAAAAAACTGGTTTCAAACGTGGCACAACTGGTAGAGTTGCTGAATCTCAGTGAACAGGTCCCTGGTTCAAATCCCGGTCCAGGGACCTTACTGGGTGGAGTTTGCATGTTCTCTCCGTGCATGCGTGGGTTTTCTCCGGGTACTCCGGTTTCCTCCCACAGACCAAA
>JARVGS010000789.1:22397161-22408750 GCA_031762315.1 Hypsolebias antenori | reverse complement strand
GGCTTTTTTTTTTACTTTTTTTTTTTTTGTTGCTTTTTTTTTTTTTTTTTTTTTTTTTGTAAATTTACCCATTAATTACCGATATCTTTTTTATATTTAGAGTTTACCTAGCCTTTTTCTACTTTTAGCTTCCTTTTTGAGTAATTTTAGCTGTTGCTACTTTTTGCTCCCGTTTAACAAATAAATTTTAGCTAAACCTTTGCTGGTTTTTGCTAGTTTTTTTTCTTCCTAGTTTTAACTTTTTGCCAGTATTTTTTATGTTTATTTACTTTTAGCTAGCCATTTGCTACCTTTTAGCTGCTGTCCACAATAATCTACTTTAAGCTTTAGCCACCTTTAGTTACTTTTAGCTAGTATTTAGCTTCTCTTAGCTTTTAGAACTCAGCATTTGGAATATTTTTAAAGTAAATGGGGCTTCTTAGTTTAGTTTTAAGATTCTGGCTTACCATCTTTTACCCTGGCGGTTCTGTTGGGTTTATAATCGCTTGTTTTGTGTTTGTCTCAGACGGGGCAGTCTCGCTGGTGGGAGCAGGAGATCCCCATGGAGAGAACCATCCAGAAGGGCCAGCTGCTGACCTACAACCTGACAGAACTGATTAAACCTGAGTCCTACCTGGTCCGCCTCACCCCCATCACCCGGTTTGGAGAGGGGGACACCTCAGAACGCATCATCACGTACAGCGGTGGGTCCTACTCATTCACCAATAAATTCACTATTTAGGGTGGCATTTAAAGGTTTAAGGTGGTATTAATCTATTAACTAAAACTTTAAGATGGTATAAATCCACTGACAAAACCTTTAAGGTGGTATTAATCCCGCTGACTTAACATTTAAGGTGGTATTATTCAACAGACTAAACTTTTAAGGTGGCATTAATCCACTTACTAAAACTTTAAGGTGGTATTAATCCACTGACTTAACGTTTAAGGTGGTATTATTTAACAGAATAAACTGTTAAGGTGGTATTAATCCACTGACTAAACTTTTAACGAAGTATTAATCCACTGACTAAACTTTTAACGAAGTATTAATCCACTGACTAAACATTTAACGTGATATTAATCCACTGACTAAAGCTACCACTAATGGTGATAGTAATCCACTGACTAAACATTTAAGGTAGTATTAATCCACTGACTAAACATATAAGGTGGTTATTTAACTTTAATTTTAGCTGCAGCACATTTCAGAAGAAATTGTTAAAATTTTACTGACTTTTTTTTACTTTTCCAAATTAAAATCTTTTCTTCAAGATGAAAGCTTTAATAAACAGTAAATGCGGTTTTGTTTAATAAATAAAGTCTCTGTTGCATCTGCTCTGATTGTGGTCTCTCTGTGTGCTTGCAGCTCCTGTGAACCCACATCTCAGTGAGTATCGGATCAAAACTCCCACTTTTCGGTTCGGAGCTGGGCCTCTGGTCACAGCTGGATCTGCTGCGTGGATCAGATGTTTGTTGTGTGTAATATTTGTGAACCACGTGTGTTTTCAGGGGAGTTCCAGTGCGGTTTTGAGGAGGAGGCGTTATGCTTGTTCTCTCAGGACAAAGCGGATGAGTTTGACTGGACTCGTCACCGCGCCGCCTCACGGGACACAAAATCCACGCCCAACACTGGACCGAGCGCTGACCGCTCCGGATCGAAGCAGGGTACGACAACAGACACAAACATGTTTCTGTCTGCAACGGATAGATTTAAAGGAACTTATTCCTGGTCATGTGTTTCACAATGTGTGAATGTTCCCAAACACATTAAATACTGCATTTAGTTTGAGTATTTCTACAGAACTGTCAGGGTTTGGTGCCAAACAGACAGTAAATAATCACAGGCAGAGAACTCAGCGTTGCTCATTGCTGCTTCTTGTTTTAGATTTTTTTTTTTCACACCAGATTTAAAACTTGAGCATCTGTAGAGGAGAGGACTGTCTGTACCTCGTTAGGCTGGCACTGAGTTCTGCAAAAGCCTAGTAAATCAGAAAACAACATCTAAAATAAGCAGGATAAAGGCTCTCGGGGACCAGATTGGGACATCGTTAAGAAAACCTAGCAAGACTCAAAAGTGTGGGGAGAAGCCAGAGACAACACAAGGAGAGGGAGATCATGTAAACTCCACACAGAATGCTCCCAGCTGAGGCGCCATCGTGCATCCTCAGTGCAAAAGGACTTTTTATGTTTTATATAAATCCCACCCTGTACTTAGAGCCTGCTTACTAGCATTATAACTCCTCATCTGGTTCTGGAGAACCTTCATCCTGCACATGAAAGATGGGGAGGGTGATTCCTTCCAGGCATGCTTGGCCTGTAATTCAGCCGACCTGTGACCCTGACTTCCTGTCCCTCAGGTTTCTACATGTACATCGAGACGTCGAGGCCGAGGCTGGAGGGCGACAAGGCTCGTCTGCTGTCCCCAACTTTCAACACGAATTCCAAGAGTTTTCTCTCCTCTTCCTCAGTCGGCAACAGCCCCACCTACTGCTTCACCTTCTACTACCACATGTATGGAAAACACATAGGTGAGAGCACGGCGGCGGCGGCGGCGGGGGGTGACGTCCACCGCTCAGGGATGACAGAGGGTGTCCTGAACATCAAAGTTTGTTTGTCCCGTAGGAAAGCTGAACATCTACTTGCGTCAGAAAGGTCAGACGTTGACAGACACCTTAGTCTGGAGTTTGTCCGGTAACCAAGGAAACTACTGGAGGCAGGCTCGGGTCGACATCCACCCGACTGCAGCCTTTCAGGTACGGGGCACACCACCTGCCGCCTGACTGCAGATACTGATGGGATCGTGCAGCAGAGAGAATCCAGATGTTTGACTGCAAGAGACCCGTTACAAACTGCATCAACTGCATTTGCTTGTCATTTAGATGGTGATGGAGGGGGTCCGAGGCCCTGGGATCGAAGGCGATATTGCGGTTGATGATGTCACGATTGAGGAGGGCGAGTGCAAAGACCCCCCACCCAACAGTGAGCCCCATCAGAGTCCATACAGCGCAATCGTCACTGTAAACATTTTCCTTTTTAACGTCACTTCTTTATTTTTCTTGTTTTTTTCCTCCCAGATTTAAGGTCATTGGCCCCGCCCTCATCAAACCATATATGGCATCTCTGCTTCACTCTGAGGCTTGTTCTGATTGGCTGGCAGAGGTGACCCCATCCTACGCTGCACACTTTCCATACAGGACGCCACGAGTTTTGACTCCTACAGCCCCCAGCCCTTTTCTACGACTGAGGGCAATTTATATTTATTTATTTTTGTTTTTTATAACTTAGCACAACAATTTATAACAAGTGAACTGGTGCACTGCGAAACCAGCATCTCAATGGGCTGCGACCGCTGGTGATTAGTTGTCAGATGGTATTCTCAAGGGGAGAATGTCTCGAAACGTTTGCGGGAGGCTCTCAGTCCCCTCACGAGTTGCGCAGGCTCGTCAGTCGAATTCTGAACTTGTTCAAAGTAATTTTCTCAACAACAGCGTCACTGCAGGACCGTTGAACCAAACCCATCTCAGGTGTCTCCAACCTGACTCTAACCCTTCTCAAGTTTGTTTCGAGACTCAGTTTTGTTTCTGCGACAGTAGCGTCGCTCTATCGTGACCGGATCTTCTTTCTTGCAGCTGCACCCTGAGAGTCTTGCGGTCTTGTAAGACTTGAGTTCTTACATGAACCTTACGAGACCAGATCAGTCTACCTGCCCTAAAGCCAACATGTATTGTAAATACAGACTATAGAGGATTTATTTATATGATTTAGTGACACGGTGCACTTGTTGATGGTAATCCCTCCGAGTGGAGCCTGAAGTTACGTCGGTGAGACGTAATCCAGCTTCAGAGGTCAGCGACACAAACTGTTGTGGGATTGTTTCTGCAGGTTTCCAGATGTTGCAGAACCATCAGGTCAGATCTTTATGTTTTTTACTCAACTAGAAACTTGTTTCCTGTTTTTATTTTGAGTTTATTGTTGAAATAATCCTTTTCAAGACTTACATTAACGTGATTTCAGTCTTACAGAAACATTTTGGTTGTTGTAAACGCTGCTGCAGGAGCAGGTAATTTAAAAAAAAAATCAGTGTTAAAGGGATATTCTGCTCATTTAGAGGTGGGATTCTGTGGAAAGGTTATGAATAAATAATTTATTTCCTGTTACCATTGAAAATATCATTAGCAATACAAGTGAATAACAAAGGATTTATCAGGTTTATGCATATAAAACTGAAGCATCGTGTTCAGTAATAATGATTGTAGACGGTTCAGCTCAGCTGCTACATCGTTTTATGCCTGAGGCGGCCATTTTTGAGTCTGAGGTCGGTAGTGTCTGATTTTCCTGAGTAAGGAGCTCGACTTTGTTGATTTTTAAAACTTGGAAATCAAAAACTAAAAGTTTTAAAACAGCTCCAGTCTCTAAACTTTCACAGCTGTCCATGCAAACATATCACGGGCAGCTCGGGGGCCACAGGTGAGTTCTTCCAAAATATAGCTTGATTTCTAAATAAAGAAAAGCTAAATATTTCTTCAGAGATAAATGATGGATGAGAGGACTGTACTGATCAGTTCACCTGCTGGTGAGTTCTAAGTAAAACTAGATTCAAAATCTTGAAATAAATTTACATAATGTCAGCGTTGGCCAGCTGCCTCCAGAGCTATCAGCTTTCAGTAACTACCAGGTTTGCTTTATAATTATTTGTGTAGATGTTTGTGGTTATTTGTGAGACCAACGTCAATTTTATCGACATAAAACCTCAAATTTTCAACTTTTTATGCTTTTTGAATCAAAAGCTTTCATTTAAACCTTCACATCGCTGCTAATTTTTGGAATAAAGTAAATTAAAAATATTCCTGCCAGACTAGAGCCCAGGGTGCAAAGGAGGTGCTACAGCTAGCTGCTGCCGCTTTTTCTATGTGAATCGTGATGCAGGAAGTGAGTTGTTTTAGAGACTGGGACTGTTTGAAGGCGCCATAGTTCCACTTTAATTTTAGCTGCGTTCAGACTAGCCTTTAGCTCGTCACTCCTGTCAGGATTTAGCTCTAAACCGAGTTTCAAAGAGCTATCTGCAGCAGGTAAGATACTAACAGTGTGAATGTTGGGTCAAAGTTCAGTCAAGCTGCCTCTAAAGACTGATTTATCAAAAAGTCAAACATTCGTCTCGACCTGGAATAGTGCTAAGGGATTGTTAATGTTTGCAACTTCTACACGTTTTGAAAGATTTAATTTTATTTACAAATATTTTCCCAATAAAAAGTCATTGATCTATTGATAATTCCTTCAAAATCATGATTATTTTTAATATGCCTCAGCTATTGGCTCTTTTTTTTGTCCTTTTGGCTACTGTTTAGCTGATTTTAATAATGGTTTTGCAAATTTTAGCGTTTTTGCTGCTGTTGCCAATTTCATTTATTTTGTTTGTTTGTTTGAACTTTAAGAATTCAGTTTTAGCTTTTTCTCAGCTAAGTCCCCAGTCAGTCAGATCTTGTTTGTAATTACCGGTATGTCTTTTCCATGGAAGCCCACGTTAAAATGTGTGGAACGTCCCTTTAATGTAAAGATGTTTTTTACAGGACGAGTTAATCTGTTAAAGATACAGATAAAGTCATATTTCTGGCCGGTTGTTTCCATCGTCTGTTGAATCATCTGTAATCTGGTCCAGATTAAATCGTGTTCCACGCTCAGGTCATCGCTTGGTTTTACTTTTGGATCTGTTTGGAAACATGACCAGAATCAGATTTTTCTTCTCGTTTCTGTCGGAGATCGTGTTCCTGGTGGAAAAGGTTGACCTTTGACCTCTGAGCTGCTTGGATTAAACCCGACCTGAATGTTAGTTTCCTGCTCGTCCTGCTTCAGACGGACGGCAGGTTTCCTGTCCTTTCAGCGTCACAGAGACTACTCAAAAGTATATTTTTAGATTAAATTTGGACGCCGGTCCGTCACCTTCTGCCATAAAACCAAGTGCCTTCAACCCAGAGAGGAGGATTGTTGCCGTGGAAACAGACGAGCTGTGGTTTGAGTATGCAAAGACAATATCTAGCTTTTTATTCCTTTTACGAGTCGAACAGAAACGACGAGCATGAATCCCGTAAGAGGAGGAGAAGCCAAGACAAAGACTTGATTCAGGCGAGAAGTTCTGGTTGAATTCAGAGAAAAAGTACCAGAGGGACTGGACTCGCCGCCAGCAGGACTGAAGCGTTTGGTTTGTCACAATGTTCTGACGACAGTTTGCTTTTGTTCGAGAAAAATGTGACGTGAAACCGACTCCGATCTAGAACCTGTAATAATATAAACTCTTTATTTATTTATTTTTGTCCTGCACCGTCCAGCTCATATCTTTAGTTCTGTTCTGACCCAGGTCGGTGGCACATTTTTTGTTTTAAATTGTGTTGAAATTCATTAAAAACAAAGAAAATGCTATATTTACAAAGTGATTTATTGTTCCGGTTATTTCAGTGTTGACTGACTAAAGGGTTTCATATTCTTTATGCTGATAAAATGTTTCTAATAAAAGTCCAAGTATTTATTCTTAAAAACGTTTGCATATTTTATTCATGTTACGAACTTCTATGTTTATAAACAGTATGGAAACAGCAGAGAAGTGTGTGATTAAAAAAAAATAGTAACGGCAAATAAAACATCCAATTTAAACAGTTTAAATCTCCATTTAAGTTTTTATACTTTTAGGGTAAAAAAACCTACTTGGTTTAAACTATTTAAATTGAGTGAATATTTATAACATATTTTTATGTTAAAGCACAATGCCATTTTTTTACAAAAAAATTAATATATTGTTTAAACATAAAAAATAAATTTTAGGAACATAAAAATGTTATAAAAACTTCTTCTAGAACCTTTCACATTATGATGTAATGCTGTTTTCATTTATTTTTTTATGGCACAAATGTGCTTCTGTAAATTTCAGGCTTTCATATTTCAGTGACAAAAATCACAGAAGTTTTGATTCAGTTCAGTTTGTAAATTAAAACTAATATTTATCTTTGACAGTCAGCGATCAAATGCTGTTTTCCTCTTATTTTATTTTTTGTCTCAAACTACAGAACACTTTGCTCTTATCGCTCAGCTCCATCACAAATATGAATTTTAATATTTGTTCTGTGGAAACTTTAAATGTTTTGCTTTATTGACTTTTTCCTATAGAAATTCATGGAGAACTCCATAAACTGTTATTTTCCTCATTTTAACTTGTAGCTGTTTTGCTAATGAAGTTTTGTCTACAGTTTTGCTAATTTTAGCTTAGGGCTTATATCTGCCCATTTAAACTGTTGTTCTGTTAATTTTGCTGGTCCTCACTTTAAATAAATTTAGATTTTATCTTTTTTTTTTTAGTGCCAGTTCAGCCATCATTCTGCCAATGTTAACTTTCAGGTACTGATTTGCTAATTATAGCTTATAGCTGTTTTCCTGATCCTAGCTTTTGGTTTGCCACTTTTAGCAATCATTTTGCCAATTTTAGCTTTTAGCTATTGTTTCTTGGTCCTAGCTATAGGTGTTAGTTTGATAATTTTACTCTTTAGCTTTGCTCATTTTAGCTGTTATTGAGCTTTACAACTAGCACTCTAATTTTTACAGGCAATTCATTTTTCTATTTAAATTCATGTCTTTCTGAACAGACGGGTTGAAAACTGACGTTTAATTTTTCATTACAAACAGTTAAAACGTATCAAACTGTCACTGAAGCAGAAACGCTTCATAAATACTGTAACTAAAACCTGGTGGTAGTAGCTGAGACTGATCCCCAACACGGACTCAGAGCAGGAAGGTTAAAGCTTTGGTGTGCAAGCGGGCGACATGCATATGTTCAAGGGACTAAAGTACCAGTGGACTGATCCGTAAGTTTCAGGGACCACTTGTGTTGGCACCAATACGGCCTGCACCGTAAAAAAATAAACCAAGCAAAATCTAAAAACATGATTCTATTTAACTGTTTCCATTTAAATCAGTCAAGGCTCAGACAAGGCAGGTGTGTCAAAAAATGTTAACAGAGGAGACGCTAAAAATATCCAAACTCAGACTAAACATGTCCAAATTCAGACCCTAAAAATGTCCAAACTCACGACTAAAAATGTCCAAATTCAGACCCTAGTAAAAATGTCCAAACTGACTAAACATGTCCAAATTCAGACCCTAAAAATGTCCAAACTCACGACTAAAAATGTCTAAACATGTCCAAACTCACGACTAAAAAATGTCCAAACTCAGACTAAAAATGTCCAAATTCAGACCCAAAAAATGTCCAAACTCACGATTAAAAATGTCCAAATTCAGATCCAAAAAATGTCCAAATTCAGACCCTAAAAATGTCCAAACTCGCGATTAAAAATGTCCAAATTCAGACCCTAAAAATGTCCAAACTCACGATTAAAAATGTCCAAAGTCTGACCCTAAAAATGTCCAAACTCACGATTAAAAATGTCCAAACTCACAATTAAAAATGGCCAAATTCTGACCCTAAAAAATGTCCAAACTCACGATTAAAAATGTCCAAACTCACGACTAAAAATGTCCAAACTCAGACTAAAAATGTCCAAACTCGACTAAAAATGTCCAAACTCATGACTAAAAATGTCCTAACTCACGATTAAAAATGTCCAAATTTAGACCCAAAAAAGTCCAAACCCACGATTAAAAATGTCCAAACTCACGACTAAAAATGTCCAAACTCATCACTAAAAATGTCCTAACTCACGATTAAAAATGTCCAAATTCACGACTAAAAATGTCCAAACTCAGACTAAAAATGTCCAAACTCACGACTAAAAATGTCCAAACTCACGATTAAAAATGTCCAAATTTAGACCCAAAAAAAGTCCAAACTCAGAGACTGAAAAGTTCAAATTCAGCAAAAAGACAAACTTTATTACACATATTGTCAACATGGAGGCACGTGAAAGTCCTGCAGACTCTGTTGGCGTTCAGTTCTTCCAGAAGTTCGGGTTCTGGGCCAGCCTCCTCTGGAAGTTCTCGAACCACCTGAGGATGCAGCTGGACGGGATGAAGGTCTCTGTGGGGTTCGGCGTCATCTGCGCCTGCGTCAGGGCGAAGGACGACACGAAGTTGTAGAGACTGTCCAGCATCTTCTGGGTGAACTGCATGAACGTGTCCACGGTGGACACGGCGGCGCTGGACACGGGGATCTGCTGCAGCAGCTGCTCCAGGGGCTCCACGGACACGCCCACCTGAGCCACGGACGGCTGCGCGGACGCCATGGTCCCGAAGGGGTGCGCGCCGCCCTCCCCGGACTTCAGCCCGGAGATCTTGAAGATGGCGCTGGGCTTCTCGTTGGTGATGAAGCCGAGCAGCTGCCACACCGGGCAGCCGCTCAGCGCGTCGGGAAAGGAGAAGTAGACTGCTCCGCCCATGCCGGTGGGGAACGGCACCGAGCCCAACATGAACACCACCACGTGATTCACGTTCTCGTAGTCCGCCAGGTTGAACACAAACTTGTCCGGTGCGACCTGCAGGGCGTCGGTTTGCACCAGCCTGCCGGCGACTAAACACCCGAACATCTCTGCTGAGAGCCGAGCAACCCGTCCGACCAGAAGCTGCCGGCTAAAAACATCCAACAGGGGCGGAGGTTCGCTCCAAAACAACCAGCACGTAACAGGACTCTAGAAACTTCTTCTTCTTCTTCTTTGAACGGTCAGTCTGCGCACAGGGACGGGGCGTTGGCTCCCCCTGCAGTCTGGAAAGAGTACTGCACCCTGAAGCTGCATTCAAAAATAACGTGCTCGTTTGTCCGTCAGCAAAAGATCTGGACAGATTTTAATCACTGGGTATACATCTACAATTGAATAACTTTTGGAGGAAGCCTCATTCAAGACGGCTACTACAGCTAACTGACATTAGCAAGCTCTACAACTCTTTCAATGTTAATAATTTTTCACATAAACTTTTGTGGGGAAGTAACCAAAGTTATCCTCAAAATAAACTCTGAGCGTTATGCGCCACCTTTGTTTAAAATTTAGCATACTTTGATGGAAGCTAATTTAATCATAATTTAATATACTGTATAATTTAATACATATATAATTTAATTATAATTTAATGTAACAGTTTTTTTCATTATTACATAATTTCTACTATTTGCTTTTCACTTTATATGATTGTCTATTGTCTGTATTTCATCTGTGTTATTTGTCTAAATCAGATCTCTCTTGAAAATTAATCCTTGAGGCTCAGTGAGACTAACCTGTTTAAATAAAGGTTGAACGAAATGTTTAATTTTCTGACAATCCTTCCATCTTCTTCCACTTTTTTTCTAAGTTGGGTCTCAGGGGTAGAAGCTTGAGTCAGAGGCAAAGACATCTCACTCACTTCTTCCAGTTTTTCTGGGAGGACTCCAAGACTTTCCCAAACAGCGATGAGACAGCATCTCTCCAAAGTGTCCGGGGTCTCCTCCCAGTCAGACATACCCGAAGCACCTGAGGCACCCAGGGCGCATCCTTACCCAATTCTTACCAGAGTCTGAACCACCTCAACTTGCTCTTCTGGGTGTGGAGGAGCAGTGGTTCTACTCCGAGCTTCTCCCTGATAACCAACATGTTCACCTTCTCTCTAAGAGAGAGTCCAGCTACCCTGTGGAGGAAACATTTTACCCACTTGTATCCGTGATCTCATTCTTTCGGTCACTACCCAGAGATCGTGGCCATAGAAGAGGGTAGGAATGTAGATCGACCGGTAAACAGAGATCTTCTTACATCTCAGCTCCCTCTTCACCACAACGGCCGGCACAGTACTGTATACTGCAAACACCTCTCCAATCCGTCTGTCAATCTCACGCTCCATTCTTCCCTCACTCGTGAACAAAACCCCGAGATACTTGAACTCCTCCACTTAAGGCAGAACCACACCCCCGACCCAATAAAAGCGATCCATCATTTTCTGACTGAGGACCATGGCCTCAGATTGGGAGCTGCTGATTCTCATCGCAGTCGCTTCACACTCTGCTCCGAACTGCTCCAGTGAGAGCTGAAGATCACAGCACAATAATGCCAAAAGCACCACATCATCCCATGATGATTAACAAGGAATTTTTATTTTATTTCACAATAAAAAAAAGCATTTCTTAAACAAATGCATATTGCCCGCTGCCTTGCATTTCCAAGGTTTAAACATCTTGCAAGCTCTGTTAGCACTGCATGCTCAATAATTCAGGTAAATCTAACAAGGCTGAGTCCGGTCCTAAGGACTGATTTATATTTGTTGAAATGTTTCGTCATTGACCCAAAAGACCTTCGCTCTGAGGAGCTGCAACAAACTTGGTCGTAAATGGCACCTTCTCATAGTGGATCAACCAGTTTGCTGGTGACAGCCAAAACCAGTTGTTCACATGCAAAAGGAGGACCATCAACCTAACAGTTGATTGTTAATGCCCTGATGGCCGCTTTCTATTTGCAGCAAGCTGAGTGATACTAGCAATAACAGCATTGTAAGAGGGGGACTGTTGAACACGGAGTCCTCCACCTCTGTTTAATGATGGACGGTTTCTTTTCACAAAGATGGCCTCCTTTAATCCTCTCTCAAACCATCGTTCCTCTCTATCAAGGATGTGAACATCTTCATCCCTGAAAGAGTGACCGCTGGCCTGGA
>JARVGS010000789.1:22382934-22397061 GCA_031762315.1 Hypsolebias antenori | reverse complement strand
ACTGTGCTTGTTGTTTGTTTTTACACAATCTCTGTGATATGTTTCTTGCTGTGAAGTGTCCTTGGGTGTCCTGAAAGACGCTTTTAAATAAAACGATTATTATTATTATCACAGTCCAAAAACATGCATATTAGGCTGATTGGTAATGCTAAATTGACCCTAGGTGTGAGTGAGACAGGTCCCGCTTGTAAATGAGTCCCCGTGGCTCAACGAGGCTAGCCAAATAAAGGTTGAATGAATTATTATCTTCATCCCTGAAAGAGTGACCACTGACCTGGAGATGAGTGTAGACCGCAGAGTCCTGGCCTGATAATGTTGATCTTCTCTGCTGGTCCATCCTTTTGGCCAGTGCTGTTTAGTTTCCCCAATGTAAGACTGATCACCCTCCTGACACTGAACAGCATACACAATACTGTATTACTCTGTTTGTCCCAGAGGACTGGATCTGGATCTAAACGAAATATAAAAACATACAGTATTTCTTTTAAATAAAAATAAAAGCCTTCAAAAATGTGTTTGTTTTATGAAATGTTTTCATTTAACTCATTTAAGGGATTTTTACTTGGATCACTTTTTTTGTGTTTGTTTCACACTTAAACACAGTTTTCATGGAAACTACACAAATTGTGTAGAGAAAATGCAGATTTTTGTTGTTATTGAATATGAACCTTGATTAAAAAAAAAAAAAAGCTTTGGCTGTGGCTGCCTGAGAGGAGTCGACGAAGGAGAGGGTGGGCCCCAGAAACCATCTTGCACCAACGAACTGGTCGGTCCACTATGAGAGTGTGCTGCTTGTGGGACACAGTTTGTTTGTGGCTCCTCAGATTGATGAAGTCCTTTGGAGGAAGGAAGCAATAATTAAAAAATGGATTATTGAGCATGAACCTTGATGCAGATTTTTATATTTATGTTCTATCATAAATGTTATTAGAGACAAATATTAGATATTTATCTTCTCATAATCAAAAATTATTCTGTTATGTCTAAAACTGCAGTGCATATGTTAAAAGGTTTATTGACTCTTGATGATCATGCTAAAAGAACCAATTCTTACAACACATTATTTTAACATTTTTTAACATGAAATATTTTATTCAAATAACATTTAAAGCAGAGTTTTGCAGCACTAGAGCACAGAACTGTTCTTTTTCTGAATTAAAATCTGAAGATATTCTACCAATATGATTTTTTATTATTCTCTGGAAATTAAACAGCTCATTATTTTGGCTCACAAAATCAGTATACAGTAACATGAAACACTGATACCATATCCTAAATAAAATAAACATACGTAGACTTAAATTGAAGCCTAATTAAAAAAGATGACAAAGGTCTTACCAAAAGACCATGAAACTTAATGTATTTAAAATAATTAAACTTGGTGCCTGAAAGGTGCGAGTAGCTATTTTAAAGAAGGCGCAGCGTGTTTTGATGTGTAATGACGCGTGCTTTCGTGCGGCAGAACACTGGTATGTCCGAGCTCCGGGGATGTTCCTGAATGCGACACACAAAGCTCATCAGTGCTGCGTTCAGTCGGGTTCGCTGATCGTTGCTACCGGCTCGTCGACTCTCATCTACTGCGACCCACTCTGGAAAAATGGGCCTTTGTTGAGTTTTTACCCCGGACACCAACCACACAAACGGCTCCTAACTATCTTATTTTGGATGCGAAAGATTGAAGTTCACATCGCTTCTTTAACGACGAAAAAACTTCGCCCTGACGGCGAGAAGCAGCCTGGGCCCTTGTCGCATATGGTGAGTGTCCGCCGTTGCGCTACGGCCTCTCTGCTCTCCCGGAACTCGAGGCCCGAGGCTCACGTCTGTGGTTGTAGGCCGCGGGTAGTGCCTGAGAGGACACCAGTGGGCCATTTAAACGGTTTGCACAAAGTTGTGTTGTGTTTTTTAAAACCATAACACTGTCGTCGTAGTTAATCTTTGGCTTTATACGCAGTTGTTATCAACACGCTGATGGTTTAGATTAGCTAGCTTTCAGCTAACATTAGTTAGCCGGTAAACACAACATTTGTCATTATTCGAGCCTCTGGGTCCAGTGAGGGGTATGCTCGAGGCATTTTCTTACAAATCCGCCTTGTTTTATTAATGTATGTGAAAGGATAATTAATAATAAGTGAATTATTATAAAGCTATTAGTGTCGATACAAACTTTGTACCAGGCTTCAAAGCTAACATCCCTTTTCTTATCCTCTTAGATTGATTGTGTCTGATGAAATAATCAGGGTTCCTTATGCCTCCTTGTTTTTAAAGCCTACGACATTCACTGCCTGTATGTCACGACTTATTGACTGTATTTTAAGTTTAAACTTCAAATCAGAGGTTAAAGACGCCAGGTAAAAAAAATAAAAATAGAAAGGTAGCAAAAAGTGAAGACGAAAGGGATTGGGTGCTTATTTCGTCATTTCTGTGATAAACCGATTCAACACGATGTTGTTTAACAGCTGTAACTCGAAATGCCTCCAACCTACTGTTGATTTGATCATGACTACCTGGTGTTATTTACATTCAGAGAGGCTGTTAAATAGATTAATTGCTTGTTTGCTACTTAAAATTAAAAATTTAGATTATCATGTTATCTAACAATTGCAGATCCTTTCAGTAAAATTATAATTGTGTTTGTGTTAGGACAGAATGAAAAAATAATTTGGATTTAATCAGGTTTTAAAACAAAAGAAGCATTGCCACCTTGCATGCTGACATTTTTAAAGGAAGCCGTATTGTGATCTGTTGGTGCTCAAACTATACAATGGGGATCACTCTCAACTACCACCATACCAAAATTTAGCCTTGTGTCTGCAAAACTGCCTTGTTTGTGTTTGATATGGTTGATTGGCTGTGGCGGACATTTTGAGTCAGTCTAACTCCATAAGTTGAGTACCCAATGGGTTAGTTGTGAAAATCATTTTAGTGGTTCATGGAATATTTTACTAACAGACACACAGAAATGGACTTGGGATTGCCTGCCTTTTATAAAGTTTCTGTCAGTAATGGAAAAAAAAGTTTCTGGGGAATAATGAAAATAAATGATGGAGGAGGCTCTTAAATATTTGCACTTTGGTCATCACGTACCCATACCTTTGTGGGTACAAAAATGAACTGTCTGCTTGGTGTTTTTGTACTTTAACTTAATGTGACCCACATCCTACTCACCTTTGGATGCACTGTATCTTTATTACCGGTAGTTGTTTGTGATTTGTGTTGGACCATCAAACAGTGTCACAGACCACCTTGTCCTCAGTTTGAATCTGAATATGTGCAACTGGTTCTTCTTTTAGCTGAAGATAAAATGTTCTTCCTCTTTTTTGCTATGTATTTTTGCTTGTGGTGCTTGGATTTTGTCATCTCTGTCAAACATACTCAAACTTTTTATTAATTTGTTTGAATCTTATTTTTAACATTCAATTTTTACACAAGCTTTTATATATTTTTATTTAACAATTCCTGGCCAAAACAACTAAATCATCTCATTTATGAATAGAAAAACATTGTTTTTTTTTAAGTAAAGGAAGAAAGCAAACATTATCTGTGTGTGTAACAAAATAAATAAAATTAACAAAGGATATGGTTAAAAGAAGCAGCTTTTAAAAGATTGATGTTGCTCTGCTTCTGAGCATCATATAAAAAAACCTGACTTGTACTGATTACAACAGATGTTGTGTATAAACCCCAATGCTAAAGTACATGTTTAGTTAAAGGAAGAATTTACTTTCTTCATTTTTGGACTTGTTTGTGAGGCTTGATCTTAAATTTATTAATATAACTTTAATTATTTCAATTCTTTTTTTTCTAGCAGATGGTTCAGATTATTGTGTATCTCTTAGTGCTTCAGATTAAGACATTGTCTCTGTCCAGTAACGGATTCAGAGGAAGTCAGCAGCTTGGTTTCAGTGAACTCCACCACAACTATTATTAGCTGGACTTTGTGGAAAGTTTACTGGACCGAACGCTATCAGCTGTGTGGCAGAGTTGCTCACCGTTGATGCTTTTTCCCCTCCAGGTGTTGCTGATCAGACGCCGTGGAATAAAAAAGTAATGCTGTCAGTTTGGGGCATGTTCGTGGCTGAATTATATTTGTATTTACTCAAAGTTGTAAACTGAATTATGACTTCTTTTTTTAGTATTATCAAGAGAAAACGCTACATGTTGCTGTATGCTGCATGCTGGTGGGGACCATAGTGTTCTCTTTATGTCTTGGTGAAATGATGCATGTACACTCTGTACAAGCACACAAAAAAAATGTCACAAAACTATTCATCATCATAAAGAGTTGTAGGAACTTCATCCATCATGCTAAAAACTGTCGGAAAGTTTTAAAAGAATTGTATTTTTTTGCTTGTTCTGCAGCTTATGTGCTGGTCCTTTTTCCATTTTGTTTGCTGATATTCTTCCCAGAAACCCGATATACGGACCGGACCCAACTCTTCCAGAAGTGTCCTCCTCTCCCTCCACCCGGTTGATTGAATGAGTACCGAACAGTGAGCCGACACAGAGCCAGACAGGGCAGCCAACAGGGGAGCCAGGTGAGGCTTTATTAAAAACCAAAACAAACGTCTTTGTTTAAATTAAATTAGTTTTTATAAATGGTTTTAAGCAACACTTAAATGAAACTAATTTTAAAACAGGATAAATGACATTTACTAAAAAGTAGTGTGAACATTGAGCACTTAATGACAGCTTAATGACAGCTTTTAAAGAAGCTGTAACTAAGTTGTTAAAACTTAAAGACGCAGAACTTGAGCTGAAAGGAGATGAACGCGAGCCGAGGGAAGCTGGACATGAGCTAAACTGTACTTGATGTATTTCTATGGAAAAATAATAGGAAATAATAAATCTTTCAGCTTCTCCCTTCAGTCTTCTCTGCAAAAGTTAATCAGCTTCCATCTCCCAGCATCCTCTTCTGTTCCACCAAACCTCTGCAGATCCTGCAGATTTGTTTATCTTCTTCCTGTCAGCTCCATATTTAACATCCTTAATTGAATATGTCCACTGTCCCTCTGGACATTTTCAAAGCCTTTATTTTTTATTCCGTCTCCAACCTGAGTTGTCCCTCTGGACTCTCCAGCCATAACCAGAATAAGGCAGAACATAGACTTGTTCAAAGTTAACTTTTACTGCAGCAATGTAGAAATCTGCAGGTTTTATTTTAGGTCACATGTCTTAGTATCAAACCGTAGTTTTTTTTGGTGTGTTTGTATATGTCTTTAGGCTAGCCATCATGGCCGATGTGGACCCAGACACCTTGCTGGAATGGCTACAGATGGGTCAGGGCGATGAGCGCGACATGCAGCTCATTGCCCTGGAGCAGCTGTGCATGTTGCTGCTCATGTCTGACAACGTGGACCGCTGCTTTGAGACGTGAGTTTTTATTGTTTTATCCAAGTAATCGTAGTCAGCTGGTAAAATGTGACCCCAGAGCTCATAGCAATCCGTCCTCGTCTTATCAGGTGTCCCCCTCGGACATTCCTCCCAGCACTCTGTAAGATCTTCCTGGATGAGAGCGCTCCAGATAACGTGCTGGAGGTAACGGCTCGAGCAATCACATACTACCTGGATGTGTCGGCTGAGTGCACCCGGAGGATTGTGGGGGTGGACGGGGCCATCAAGGCGCTGTGCAACCGTTTGGTGGTGGTGGAGCTCAACAACAGGACCAGCAGAGACCTGGCTGAGCAGTGTGTGAAGGTAACTGGTTGTTAGGAGGACATGTGACCTCTCCAAAGTGGTGCAAATTTAGGTTTTAACCAATTCTTTTACGTGCAGGTGCTGGAGCTGATCTGTACCAGAGAGTCCGGTGCCGTGTTTGAGGCTGGAGGTCTGAACTGTGTGCTGAGTTTCATTAGAGACAGCGGTCACCTGGTCCACAAAGACACACTACACTCAGCCATGGCCGTCGTCTCCCGCCTCTGCAGCAAGATGGAGCCTCAAGACTCGTCTCTGGAGACCTGCGTTGAGTCTTTGTCCAGTCTTCTCAAACATGAAGACCACCAGGTAACGTCACAGGAGGTGTAGAAGTCTCCTAAAAGCCAGTAATTAATTTATTGTTGTACTGCTTTTAGCTACTTAACTCGTTGTCTAGCTGCTGCAGTTTTTGTTTTGAAACTTCATCCGTAAAGACTGGTAGATGTTCACCAAGTTGTTAATGTTTATCCAGGTTAAGTCTGGTCCAGTGGACGGATTCTTCTTGTTGAAACATTTCGTCTTTTATCCAAAGACCTTCAGTCTGAGGCGGCGCAACAAATTCAGGCCCTGTTTACACGAGAACAACAAGTGTTTTTTTTGTCTATGTTTATTGGGGGTAATAAACAAAGAATGTGTTCACACGCAAGCGCTGTAGTTTACATGTCAGTCGGGTTGCCAGATAAGAAATTATGAACTATTGTACTGTCGCTTTAAATTTTTGACCTAAATTTTGTATTTTGACGTAAACTGTCATATGTGTTGAGTAAGCGTGTTGTAATATGAGGTGTATGCTGTTTGGTGAGCATGTGCATATCAAAAGAGAGGGGTAAATAAGACATTTTAAATTTATCTGGCATCCCTGATGCCGGGCTCAGCTGCATTCATCAGGCATGCAGTGTCTGCATGATCACAGCTAAACTGGTGAACACACAAACGTCTCTTTGGACCTTGGATTTTATTAGTTTTGCTCCTACAGGCTGAAAAAGGGCGAGTTGCACAACAAACACTCTGCTGTCTGCCATTTATTGAAACTTAGTACGGAAAAACTGCAGCCACCTGTAGTGCGCATGTGCGACTTTGTGTGAAGCATTTCACACCTCTGCGGAGGATTCGCTTGAAAATCTCCATTCTGAGACATGGATTGGTTTCAGAGAGAACGAGGACTATTGTTGTGTAAATGAACAGCTGAACCTCAGCAGAAAGGCTGCGGTTTCACTCAAAAAACACGTTGTGTAAACGGGGCCTCAGTCATAAATAGCACCTTCTCACAGTGGATCAACTGGTTTGCTGCTGACAGCCAGAACTAGCTATTCCCACGTAAGCCAGTGTTCGCTCTTCTGGGATGAAGATGTGCACATTCTTGATGGAGAGGAACGTTGGTTTGAGAGAGGAGTGAAGGAAGCCATCTTTGTGATATGAACCCGTCCAGCATTCAACATGTGGGGGTCTCCATGTTCAACTGCCCCCCTCTTACAATGCTGTTATTGATCGTATCACTCACCCCTCAGTGAATTACAAGCAGCCATCAGGGTTCTAATTAGCAATTGTTCGGCTGATGGTCCTTTAACATGTAAATAGCTACCGGTAGTTCTGGCTGTCAGCAGCAAACTGGTTGATCCGCTGTGAGAAGGTGCTGTTTGTACCCGAGTTTGTTGCAGCACCTCGGACTGAATAAGTCTTTTGGATAAGTCTAAATGTTGTAACAAAGTTAAGTCAGGCCCTCTGGACACATTTACTCTTTGTTAGATTTTTCTACCTGGATTATTGAGCATGCGTCAGGACAAGTTATTGTATTTAAAGTGTTTGGCTGTACAGTAACTGTTGTGTGACTGAAATAAAAAAAAGTATTTTTTTAAATTCATAATTTAGTTAAACTTAACTCCCTCCTTTCGTTCAGGTGTCAGACGGGGCTTTGCGCTGCTTCGCTTCTTTGGCTGATCGCTTCACACGCCGAGGGGTAGACCCCGCCCCTTTAGCCAAACATGGCCTGACCGAGGAGCTGCTGTCTCGCATGGCGGCCGCTGGTGGCACAGTATCGGGCTCTACCTCCTCTTGTAAGCCGGGTCGACCTTCCACCGGTGCCACGCCCTCTGCTGCAGACTCCAAACTGAGCAACCAGGTGTCGACCATAGTCAGCCTTCTGTCCACTCTGTGCCGAGGGTCACCGCTGGTCACACATGTAGGTCCACTCTACGAAAACAGAAAATCATCGGTTCTTTTTGTTGTCCGGTTCGTACCAACGTCTTTCTCGTGTTCAGGACTTGCTGCGTTCGGCTCTGCCCGACTCGATGGAGTCTGCGCTGGGGGGAGATGAGCGCTGCGTGCTCGACACTATGCGGCTGGTGGATCTCCTGCTGGTGCTCCTGTTCGAGGGCCGGAAGGCGTTGCCAAAGTCCACAGCGGGGTCGGCGGGTCGAATCCCCGGCCTGCGACGTCTGGACAGCTCAGGAGAGAGGTCACACCGACAGCTGATCGACTGTATCCGCAGCAAGGACACCGATGCTCTGATCGACGCCATCGATACCGGAGGTGAGGGCAATAAAACTACGCTACCCATGAGCCTCTCTGGTATAGTCAAAACATGACAACTGCGGCAAAAGCTTTGTGTATGAATTTTTTGTGTGAATTCATCGTTCACAAAATTTTTAGTTATTCACCAAAACGTTCAAATGAGTCCTTTGAGTTTAGGTTTTTGTAACTTTTCTAAATATTTTACTTATTTATTTATTTAGAACGTTATTTTTCCTAACTGTTGTTTTTAGCTAGCTTTCTACTAGTACTAGCATTTAGCAACTTTTAGCTTTTTTTGCAGCCAGCCGCTTGCTGCTTTAGGTTTTACAATTGAAGCCATGTTCTTCTGTAGCTTTTAGCTTGCATTCCAGTACTTTTAATTTTAACAGCTTCCTTATTAGCTAATTTCATAATTCCATCACTCAGCCTTCCTTTAGTTGATCTGCTTAAAGGCCCAGTAACAGTGAGCAGAAAAACATAGTGGATTGTTTTACTTCTTACTGTTTTACACTCAATCTACACTCTACTAATTTAAGTCTACTCTCTTGAACTAAACAAGTAAACTAAAAATGTACAACAAATTTCTTAAATTCACTTTTTACAAGCCGATAACAAATCTTAGCAGATGTTTGATTTGTCATTTGAAAAGACCGATATGTAATTAAAAGTCAAAGCTAAATATTTAAAAGAAAATCTGCTTAAATGACTTGTTTTCTCAAAACGGAGCCAGAGAGGAATTACTCCGGACTAGTCTGTCACTGCAGTTCTGCAGAGCTTCCAGCTGGAAGTCTGATTTGAATATTTAGACTTTTTGTGCTGAGCTGCAGAAAACGAGTGACATTCTTCCTGCTAATTCCTCTCCAGGGCGCCTTTACTTTTTATATTTAAAAGGGCTCAGTTCAGATAAGATCTTTGTTGGGGTGGTTTAGTTCCAATAACTCAAAGGAGAAAAAAAGTAAATGTTAGTGGGGAAAATTAAACCATTGAGTCCCCCCTCCGGCTTTCGATCATGAAACCCCCTGGTTCTCAGTTTCCCTAAAAGCATCAATTAAAAGATCAGGCTGAAATCTTTAGTTGTATAATCAGACATTAAGCCTGGTAAATGCAGCATATTGCACTTTCACCGACCATTTTAAACTTTAATTAACTTTATAAACAACATTAGGTTACCGGTAATAACGATGTCCTTCTCACATATCTGTCGAGAGCTAATGTTCGTCTTTGTGCTGTTTTCCTGCAGCTTTTGAGGTGAACTTCATGGATGATGTTGGACAAACGCTGCTCAACTGGGCTTCAGCTTTTGGCACACAGGAGATGGTAAATAAATAAATAAACAGAAATTGTTTGTTAAAAAAAAGTTTTTATTTTATTTTATTTTTTTTTACCACTTATTACATTATTACGTAATAATAATATAACATAACCCATAATTACTTTGGGAGTTTTTCACATTCATTCAAAACGTTTAAACAGGCCTAAATTATCCAACTTTTAAGTTGGATAATTAACTTTTGAGTCAAGTAGTTTGTACTGTATTCTAGCTTTATTAATTTGTATGTTTTTGTGCCTCAGCAGGAAAATAAACCACTGACAATATGATAAACGACAATAAATTTGTCATTTTTTTTTATCCTTTCACAGAAACTTTGGCACCAGTGTTTCTATAAAAATAACTTGTTTATACACCTGTCACTCAAATCCATTTCTGTTCCTCCTTTAAGTCTGAATCAACGGGTGCTTGTTGTTCCAGGTGGAGTTTCTATGTGAGCGGGGTGCTGACGTCAACAGAGGTCAGAGGTCGTCCTCGCTACACTACGCTGCCTGTTTTGGACGCCCACAGGTAGCCAAGGTAAGCTGCAGTGGAGCGTCTGATTAGATTAAAATTTCCCCCCATTATATTTTGACTTAAATGTTCATCACTTGGTGTAACGTTTATTCTTTAATTATTTTTTTTTTTAACTTGGCTACATGTTTAGTTTCCTTGGTAACGTGTGCATTTTGTGTACGTGTTGACAGACCCTGCTGCGGCACGGCGCTAACCCGGACCTGAGAGATGAAGACGGAAAGACACCTCTGGACAAAGCCAGGGAGAGAGGCCACAGTGAAGTGGTGGCTATACTGCAGTCACCAGGTCAGTTAGTTAACCAATACTAGTAACTCGTGCTGGTTGACCTGCCATCTTACATATTAAAGTTTTAAATAAGGATCTTGAGTGGTCTGTTAGCACTCTGGTAATGTGTTGGGGGCGACTCTCAGCTACTACCACATGTTTGGTTTTCAAAGTAACAACAACAAAAAAAAAACCTGTTTGTTTCAGGAGACTGGATGTGTCCAGTGAACAAGAGCGATGACAAGAGGAAGAAAGACGCTAGCAAGGAGGAGGAGGAGGGCAGTGAGCCTAAAGGAGACCCAGAAATGGCTCCTTTATACTTGAAGAGACTTCTCCCTGTTTTTGCACAAACGTTCCAGCATACGATGCTGCCTTCTATTAGGTAGACTACTTTTCACACCTGTGATTTTGATTTATTTATAGAAAACACACTGATACCTTGTTCATACATTGTTGTTTTATTGAATTTTTTAGGAAAGCTAGCCTGGCTCTGATCAGAAAGATGGTTCACTACAGCAGTGAAGTGCTGCTGAGGGAAGTGTGTGACAGCGAGACGGGACATAACCTGCCCACGGTCCTGGTAGAGATCACCGCCACTGTCCTCGACCAGGAGGTACACTCTTTAATGAACCGATGAGAAGTGTGTCGATGTATACAGGGTTTTAATTGGGTTCTGGCAAAGTAGACTAAGTTGAGGTTATTGATGTATTCCAGCTTGCACGAAATGTTTTCATAGAAATCCACAACCATGGAGCAGAGAAATCTCTCATGCGCACAGTGTTTCAGTATCGGGACTGAAGAAAAAGCGCACGAGACGACACATTTATGGTCTTTCTTGTCCCTTATCCGTCAGGATGACGACGACGGCCACCTCCTGGCTCTGCAGATCATCAGGGATCTGGTGGATAAAGGTGGAGATGTTTTTCTTGACCAGCTGGCTCGACTGGGTGTCATCAACAAGGTGTCAACTCTGGCTGGACCGGCGTCTGACGACGAGAACGAGGATGAAGCAAAGCCTGAGAAGGTAATCTACACGTCGGCAGCAACTTTTCAACCCCACCCAGGTTCTGCAAAACGATTAGATGTTTCTCATTTACACACTTTCCTTTATGTGTTTTACATATTTAGCCCTCTACAGTGTCTTGGACACTAGGTTTTTACAGAATCATCAAAGTTTATCTTTTTCAGTTTGACATTGTGTAAAATAGTAAATTAATCTCAAAGTAACAAATATTTAGTATTTATGAGAAATGCAAAATTAATTTTTGTCTGTATTTTGGAACATGATTTAAAAAAACATCTAACAGAACCTCATGTGTTGGTTCTTCTGCAGGAGGAGGACGTGCAGGAGGACGCTAAGGAAGTCCATCAGGGTAAGCCGTACCACTGGAAGGACTGGTCCATCATCAGAGGCAGGGACTGTCTCTACATCTGGTCAGACGCGGCAGCTCTCGAGCTCTCCAACGGCTCCAACGGATGGTTCAGGTTCATCCTCGACGGGAAGCTGGCCACCATGTACTCCAGCGGGAGCCCAGAGGGCGGTTCGGACAGCTCAGGTGTGTTGCAGTTACTGCTCTGGAGCAGGGGGGCGTCACAAACTCCAAACATGAAGTTTTTGAAGCTCTACTCTGAAATTACATGAAAACACCAGCCTGTAAATGAAAACAAATAAATAAAAGTGTAAATCTAACTCTACATGAAATATGCTAATGTTTTAAACAAAATGACCCACACTCAGTCTATCGCAGACTGGTGCGCCGGTTTTAACACAATACAGGCAATCCTCGACTTACGACAGGGTTCCGGACCTACGGACCGGTCGTAGGTCGATTTTGCCGTAACTCGGAGCGCCGGCCACGTGGCGCCGGAAGTCCGGATTTTCGGCTGTAGCTCGAAACTGAAAGCACATGGCAGCCGTAACGTCTTTTTAAACGCGTTGTTTACAACCTAAGACAATGCCAGCACACATTTTGTGCCCCTAAAATGTATTTTAAAGCTGCTAGCTTGCTAACAGACAAAAAAACCCTCCGAAAATAATGTAAAAAAAGTGCCGTATGCAGCAGGATGACGTCATATGGTGCGTTCAGGTGCGGTCGTAAGTCCGAGTTGCCGTAGGTCGGGGGTGACATAGGTCGAGGATTGCCTGTATTGGGAATTATCGAAATTTCCATATTGATCAGCCTCTAATTTTGTTTAGGGCAGCTGTGGCTGAGTGGTTAGAGCAGTCGTCCTCCAATGGGAGAACTGGGGGTTTGATTCCACCAGCAGTCACATGTTGAGGTGTCCCTGGGCAAGACACTGACTCCCTCACTGTCAGTCCCATGGGTGTATGACTGTGATAACACTCTGATTACTCTCTGTAAAGGTAGAGTGCTGTATAAATGGGTTAAAGAGGCACATGTTGTTTTAAAGAGCTTTGAGTGTCTTGATAAGATAGAAAGGAGCTGTATAGGTACAGTCCATTTACCATTTAGGCCTTCATGCAGCCCTGAATTTGATCTGGTCTCTGGCACCTGAAAGAAAGATGAGTTTGACAGCTCACATGATGCCAACAGACAGAAACATGGACCCATCCTGCCAACAGAAACTCTTTGAAAGCTGAAAGAGTCAGAACAGATTAGCTCGTTCTCTTGTGGCGATGATTGGTCGGTGCCTACTGGACGACATCATCCAGCAGGAAAAGAACTATAGGAGGTAGATTTTCAGCTTCTGCTTGAGCGTGAGCCGCGGAAATCTTCCTTCAATTATACATGATTATTTTAATGACGCCTGCTGCTTTCATCTGCCGTCTCTTCAGCCTCTCCGGGCTTTCATCCTCTTCTCTCTCTGCCCCTTCGTGTTTTCTATCTCCTCTCACTTTGTTTCAGCCTCTCTGGGGAGAGAAGATACCTCGCATCCCTATATAGGGTAAGGCAGGCTCTCCAGAAATAATCTTCCACGGTACGCTCGTCTAATAACGGGCTTCGCTCGCAATTAAACCCTGCACAGACGAAAACTTTCAAAACGTTAAAAAAACGTTACAGACTAACAAACAATAAACAGTTTATCATTAGGATCAGCTGTCAAACGTTTTCTGCCTGTTTAACACAAGTATTTACTGAAGATGAGAAATATATTAGCAACACAAGCTATCTGTTGGAAAAAAAATCATGCTATTTTAATTTTTGATTTACTTAAGTTTATTAACAGATTCACCCACAGAAATGTATCTTCCAGTCCATCTGAACAGCTGACTGAAATGTGCTCCATGTTCAGGCTTTTTAGCTTCTTTTAGCTACTGCTTTGCTAATTTTAGCTTTTAGTCAGTCTTTCTAATCTTAGTGTTTAGTTGTGATTTTGTCCATTTGAGCTTTTAGAAAAGATTTTAACAATTTTAGCATTAAGTCAGTGTTTTGTTTATTTAAAGCGTTAGCTTGTTTTGGTCCTGTTAGCTTCTGATCCACACTGAAGGTTCGGAGGAAATGGAATTTCTCCTGTGAACCTTTGGAGGGTGTCTAATTCAAGATGGCCGTCACAGCTAAGCAAAAGAAAAGACTAAAACTTTCTAGAGATTGTGAGATAGAAAGCTGTGTGGTAGCAGCTGAGAGTCATTAGGAACAGATGCCAAGTGCTAATAACCAGTGGCGGTTGGTCAATAGAGGGCGCTAGGGTGCCGCCCCACCACACAAACCACTCACCACATTATATTGAAGACTTAAAAAAATTAATAAAAATGAAATAATAAAAAATAAGAATATTAAATACAGGTAACCCTCGGTTTCCGGCGTCATCCGTTTACGGCATTTCGCGTTTACGGCCGCCGCCCCAGTGACGTC
>JARVGS010000789.1:22360019-22373669 GCA_031762315.1 Hypsolebias antenori | reverse complement strand
AGTCCATCTTAAATTGAAATTACTCCAAAAGTTAATGTAGATGCAAGTCCAGTGGCTACTTTCTGAGACTATTTTTACTAAAATCTGTCCAATGGTTCATGGGATATTTTGCTAACAAAGAGGTAGAAGTTCAAGCCGGATCTTGTTCGATCAGTTAGAGTTGGTGTTGGGGGTGACTCATCTACTACCACACCAATTTTGACCTCAATATCTGTAAAGCTGTCTAAGCCATAGCCCTTTTTTGCATTTCCGAAAGGCATCTTGAGTGGGGTTTCAGCTGGAAATCCACTTGTTCATGAGATATTTTGCTAACAGTTCAGACAAACTGCCTTTCCACAATATTAAACACAGCGGCTGTTATTTTCTGAGAACTTTCATGTCACCAAATGTTTTTGCGATATTTCTGCAATATATTTTGATTATTGTTGTGCATTTTGCCGCATTTGATTTTCTGGTTCACGTCGTGAGTTTTCTGACTGTGTTGTGCCCGTTTTGCTTGTGTGAACGCTGGTGTTTTGGGGTTTTGTTGTTCCGTTAAAACCGCCGACAGAAAAAAACGCAAAACTGGTGTGGGATTTGACGAGCCTTCAAGGACACGCCGACTCAAAATAAGAGTAGAAATTAATGGAAGGGGTTCTACGCTCTGAACTTACGTGTCCCTTGGGTAACATTGCACTCCCTGTTTAGAGTGGAAACAATGGTGCGAGCACATGTGAGGGGGCCATACGAAGCAGATTAGTGCCTTGCCATCACATTGGGGAGTCCCATGACCACCCTCCACACCAAACCTCCATTAAAAGTACAAGAGAGCCTATTATTTAGAAAGATCACGCTTGGAAATGTGGCATAGGCGTTATTATCCTTCCTGTGTGTGTGCCTGCCTCGGTTTCTCCTCCAGCCAGAGCGCATTCCTGGAGTTTGTGTGTTATATCGTCCTCACAACAAACAGGTCAGGCCATTCTTGTTTACCCAGTAAAGGGCCGCAAAGCCATAAACCTTCATGTAGGTCCACAGCCTTCATTTCAATGTGTTTGGCATCTTTGTTCACCTAACAAGTGGCTTCTGGTGGGGGTTTTTCTGACTTTAAAGACCCCCCGAGACCACACTGATGGGCAAGTCTGAGCTTTCATTTGTTAGATGTTGAGCGTGTGATTTGCCCCAGGCTCTCGGCTGATATGAAAAAGACATAAAACACAAAAGAATTAGCTGAACTCAAGCTTAGTGGTTCTAATCAGATATTTTGGCCTGAGATTAAATAAATGCTTAAAGAATTTCTGCAGAAGTGAAAGTTGTACACATTCTCTGAAGATTAAATGTGAAAGGAGGCAAAGAGTTAAATAGTATTTTCTTTACATTTCCATGACTTACTTGTGCTGTAATACATGTATACTGTAAATAGGTAAAGTGCGGCTTGAGGGCCTGATATGGCCCTTGGACCACCTCCAACTGATCCTGGACAGTGTTAAACTAAAACAAAATGGTTGGAAACCATAATTTCAGTCATAAATCTTGAATTAGGTGCAAATAAAATTTATACTACCTTTTCACCTGTTTCAGGCAGAATAAAAATCATCAATGTTTTAGATTCAATAGGTCGTAATATTGTTTTGCTACAGGGCCATGTTAGCTCTTAGTGTTTGTGTTGACACAAGGAGAGCAAGGATAAATACTTTTAAAAAAGGACTTCAAATACATGATAAATATGCTACAAAAGCTTTACTGGAAAGAAAAATTTTGTGACAATGTCTTCCAATATAAACATAATTAATTACAAAACATCTAATAGTCCTCAAATTAGCAACAGATGTTAGCTAGTAGCGGTCAGAGAGGTTAGAAAGACCAATGGGAACTTATATAATCACATCAGATGAAATATCGCAGCATTTCCCCTACCATTATACAAGCAGGCACCCCGCCCTGCCTACAGAACACCACCCCCCACCCTTTGGTCGACAGTTGCCGGCACTGACATAGTGCTAAGCTAGCCGCGCGCAATACAGATGTGCTAGCGATAGCACTGTTTTCCCCTTTTCCCTCATGCTGAGCCACCCCCGATCGAAAACTGTCGGTACAAACAAACGGTGCGCAACACAGATGTGTGCCGTCTCCCCCACAACACCCCCGTTGATAAAAATCATGGAAGACGTGCACCCTACCAAGGCAAGTAATGTAGGGGAATAAGGGAAATACTGTCATTTGATATGATAAGTTATGGTTGGCATGGTGGCTCAGTTGGTAGAGCTGTTGCCTCTCGGCGAGAAGTTTGCTGGTTCAAATCCCGGCCCGGGGCCTTTCTTGCATGTTCTTGCTGTGAATGCCTGGGTTTTCTCTGGGCACTGCAGTTTCCTCCCGCAGAATAAAAACATGCATGTTAGGTTGACTGGTAACTCTAAATTGTCCTTAGGTGTAAGTGAGAGAGTGAATGTTTGTCTCCTTTGTCTATGTGCCCCTGTGATGGACTGGAGACCTGTCCGGAGTGTCCCCAGCCTCTCGCACAGTGATAGCTGGATATGGGCATAGTGTTTTTCCCCCTACCTTATTTGCCTCGATAGGGCGCTCATGTTTTCTGTGATTTTTGTTGGGGGCTGGGGTGTTGGGACACAGAGACACGTCTCTGTTGCGAGCTGTTTGTACTAACAGTTCTCAAGCGAGGGGGGCAGGAGGGACAGCTCAGCATGACGGAAATGCAGCACTTTTTTCATAGCGCATCTGTATTGCCCGTTGCTAGCTTAGCGACAGGGTGGGGCATGGAATTTTGGTTCTGTAGGCAGGGTGCTCGGTTCTGTTGACATGGCAGGGTGCCCTGCTTGTATAATGGTAGGGGAAATACTGGGGCACCAGTGACCCCATGACCAGAAAAGGAAGAAGCAGGTAAAGACAATAAGTGGATGATACGATATAAAGTTATAGCGTATGTGATGTAATAAATGATTTACAATATGATGTGATATGTTATATGATATAATATGATGCATGTTGAATACAATGTTTATGAGACACAATATAATACGATACAACGGACTACGATACGATTTTGGGAGTTTTAATAAAATCCACCCCTGGCTTTTGAGATACACTCACTCACAGAGACAGGGTTGATTGACAGGTCAGGACAAAGTTTTAAAAATCAGAGCTTGTGTTAGTGTTCAGAATGGAAGTTGGGCACAGGCCTATCGCGATAAACAATAAATCAATTAATGCATGATAAATGAAAATTATCAACCTCATTTTCATTTATAGTCTTTATTGTTTCTTTGTGTCTCTCTCTTTCTGAAGACACTGGATGACAAAAAGCTCAAGTCCAGTGCTCGCTAAGCTGAAAAGGTAAGCGACAAGTTAAGCTAACAGGCTGACCTCGGGAAAAAACCTCTGTCTTGTCAAAACTTCAAAATTCATGTTTGAAACCTGTGCCATGTAAAACGTTTTTCTCTGCAAAAAGAAGCTGATAACTTGTGCTGATAACTGTTATAAGCTGATAACTGATAAAGCTGATAACTTGTTTACAGATTTTTTTTTAATTAAAAGCTTTATGTGAAAAATGATATGCTAAAGAGCTCAAACCACACCGACCGTCTGCCATTTTGAGAACCGACGAGAGACAGCCCATACCACGTCAAGGGGTCTCCCTCCCATTTTTCTTAACGAGACACGTTGCTCACTCCTTTACTATCCATCCTTCGGTTCAAGCAGTCTTATACTGCCATCCGGCGGTCAACATAGGTATTATATACAAAAATTAACCAATATTTCTTCTTAAATTTGACAGTAATTACTAATTATTGTCAAATTTCAAACAATATTATCGTTTATCGCAATAATTTCTGAGACAATTAATTGCCCGGTAAAATTTGTTATTGTGACAGGCCTAATCTTTTGTTCCGCAGCTGTAAAGTTTTCTAGGTCATAAAAACAGCCCCCCACCCCCTGCTGCACAGTGTCATGGCCTTTTTTCTGTGAATTAGTTGAGATAAACACTTCTGCTTTGACCTTCCTGCTGTGTTTTTGTGTGCGGCTAAAACCGTCATGCTGCTGTGTCGCTGCTTTTCCATCAGCATGGGGGGCTAAAGCCTTCGTCTTACTGGATGACAAACCAGCAACAATGGAGGGTCTTAAGGAGCACATTAAGTGGGCAGTGGGCTTTCTATTTGCTGTAATGGCCCAGAATCAGTCCACAGTGGTTTTGAGGATGCTCAAAATGTTCATATCGAGGTTATGGTGGTTTGTTATTTGGGTGGAGTTGTGTCAGAGTCCTGGGTGGCAGTAGTGGCATCCTATGTAAGGCGTGGGGCCTGAGTCCACTGGTGTGACTTTGTGCTCCAGAATAAGCCACAACTCCCATCATGCCATGTTTCTGCAACAACTGATTCACGCTCTCCAGTAAAACGTGAGTGGAAGTGGGGTGCATGTGGTCCAGATTATGTGCAGAAAGCCCCTCTGCCTGCATCCTCCCATGCTGCTGTTGATGTTTCCTCCACAGCGAGGCTCAAACCATCAGCGTGGTTAGATCAGGGCACGACGAACTAAACCAAAACACAAATGTATTCAAATCATGAAGTATACAGCTGAAGTAGTATTTCAATACTGTGGTTTCTCTGTGTTCGATACGATCTGCCTCCATGTGGGCATTTTGTGCACACACGGTGTGAACCCACTTGCTGTTCTGATTATTAATCACAGCATGTTAGTTCTGTCCTGATTAGGTTTCTCACCTGAGTTAAATGTGCAGGTGAGGTTGAGGACTTCCAGAGCGACTCTGCTTAATTCTCAACTCGTTTATTTATAAAGCAAACGTGTAAGATTGAAAATGGTAAAAAAAAAAAAAATTAATAAATGCAGTCATAACAACGGGACACAAAGTTTGACAGATGATCAAATGGATTCATGTGAACAGGTTTTCAGTCCAGTTTTAAACAGATTCAGTGGAGGAAGCAGATGTATGTTTTAAGAGGAGTTTCCTCTGGGGACGAGTTAGAATCTGGTTGGTGAAGGAGAGTTTTTATCCGTGCGATTGTGGAAAAATTAAAACCCTGCAGTCTGTGCAGTCGTGAAGCCCATTCTCGTAGCTTCGTGTTGGCGTGACGTTCGTTGTGTATCCTGACTGAGCGAGTTGTGATGAGGGCGTGCTGCCGACGTAGTGCGGTGTGAAAGGAGGATCCCATGACCCCCTCCTGACCCCCAGCAGCAGCTTCAGACTAATAAGCAGGTGCTGCTGTTTGTTGACTGTGACTAACTGCTGTTTGTTTGTTTGTTTGTTTGTTTTCAGCTTCTCCTCTCATGGGCGCTCAGAGCTTTCCTAATCTCACCACCACCGGCACCACCTCCACCGTTACCATGTCAACTTCCATAGTAACCAGCGGCAATAACGTAGCCACGGCAACCACAGGCCTGTCAGTGGGCCAGTTGCTAAGCAACACCCTGACAACAAGCCTGACGTCCACGTCCAGCGAGAGCGACACGGGACAGGAAGCTGAGTTTTCTCTCTATGGTTGGTGGACACGCACGGAAATGAAAACGCACACACAAAACGACAGATGCACACACACGCACAGAAAAACACACACTCAGCCTGCTTCAACCATTAGTTCTAGCTTGACTCGCAGCATGGAGCTAATTTTATTTTTGTTGTTTAAAATACAAGTTGGTGGACTAGAAGCTTAGCGTCAGATTAAAATATTAATTTTAATGGTGTTTCTTGTCCATTTGTTGCAGCTCTTTTTTTTTTTTGCTTTGTCAAACATTGTTTTTGGAGGTGCATGGCTTCTGCCCATTAGCTGAGTTTAAATGAGATCTGCAGCTTCTTTTGTTGATAAAACTGAATTAAAGTTTACTCTGGTAAACCTTGGAGGCGTTAAAATTTGAGTGTATTTGGTTTGTTTGATATTTTTGCTCTTTACTGCCCGCTACCACTGAAACATGAAGACAGATTGTTGTTGTAACCCCTGGATGTTTTTTTGAACCTGTCAAACATTTATAATTAATAACACCACTTTGCAGTCAGCCACAACCAACTGACTTTAAAAAAAAAAGCATTAAAATGACAATAACACCATCCCTTCTCAGCAAAAGATGATCTTACTATAAAACCAACATGGAGGGTGGACGATGTGAATTTCCTCATGAAATGTTGAAGCTTCAGTTAAACAGCAGTTTTGTTATATCGGATGTCTTTTCTCTCAATCTAAAGACTTCCTGGACAGTTGCCGTGCCAACACTCTGCTGGCAGAGCTAGATGATGAGGAGGACCTCCCAGAGCCCGATGATGATGACGACGAAAACGAAGACGACAATCAGGAGGACCAGGAGTACGAGGAAGTTTTGGTACGTGTGCGGGTTTTGTTTGCTTCCTTGGACAAACGCCGTCTATCGGCTCCGACACACTTGGACTGAAGTCACTGGCACGTCAAATTGTGTTCTGCCTCACAGGAGGAGGAAGAGTATGAGACTAAAGGAGGACGCAGGAGGACGTGGGACGATGATTTTGTCCTGAAGCGTCAGTTTTCTGCTCTGGTCCCTGCCTTTGACCCCCGACCAGGAAGAACGAACGTCCAGCAGACGACCGACCTGGAGATCCCAGCACCAGGTACACACAAACCCCCGCGTCGTAACCCGTTAATTCTTTAAACTTTGACCTCAGGCTGGCAGGAAACACTCCACCCTCTCAGAATAACATGGATTTATTGTGTAATCTGCACAAAATTAAAAAAGGTTATAATTTGTTGTGAAACTTAGAACTTTGTGTCTGTCAGAGGTTTTATTAACGTTATTAATTTGTTTTTTAATTATTTGAACCGTCCATTGTACAGGGTGAAATAATTATACAACACTTTAGTGTTTTTAAAAACAAGAATTATTTGCAAAAGTTTGTATTTATTGTGCGTTTTTTCTCCACACAGTCGCAACATTTCCTGGAATGTTTGCTGGCTGAGGAAAAAATAGATTTTTGGGGTTTTGGATCAATCGGTTTATGTTGGACATGCAGAAAACTGGCCAGTTCTGGTCCTTTTTTTAATTTTCTGTGCAACCCAAACTAAAACTGCACAAGTTATCCTTAACATATGAATAACGATCTTTGTCTGAACACTACCGGATGAAAGTTGAGATGCAAGATGCCAAATGTGTCCAAAATGTCCATCTGCTGCTGTGGAAACACCATAATTTATAAGCACAATCCTTGTTTTAACAAATCTACACAGCGTCTTGCAAAAGTAAAAAAAAAAAAATAAATCATGTTTGAAACTGCATTTCAGAAAAACCTCTAGTTCAAAATTTGAACAAATGTTTCCTGTTAAATTATTTAAATTTTAACAATTCACTCCAAAACCACAGCAGTCCCTCAAAAAAGTAGCATCCACATTATGTTTAGCAGTCATTAAGTCATTTTCCAGCATCACAGAGTTCCTACACAGTTAAAGTACTAAACTGAAATACTAACATTAACAAAGCAAAGCTTCAGCCCAGGTGGAGGGATGACAAAACAAAGCTATTATTAGCATTAGCCGTCTTCCTGTTGGAGACCAGCTGTTTCTCGTTAAGCAGCTGTTCAGGCTCATCGGTGACTGAGGTGAAAAATTCTGATGTCAGTCCGTTTGGGCCACGCTCCCCATGTTGTACTCATAACGGTGCAGATTGTTGACGCTCGTGCTTCTTAGTCACGTGTTTTTTTTTTCTTTGTGAAGATGATGGAGTTCTTCACCTGCTGAGCCTAAAAATAAATGTTCATTCCTCTCTTCAGGTTCAGGAGCGCCTCGATCGGAGGTTCGGGAGGAAGTGGAGTGTGCTCCATCGCCTCACCTCGCGCTCACGCTTAAGGTAAGAAAGTCACTCTTTAAACAAGTGACTTTAGATACTTTCTTCCAGAGAAACTCAATGACGTGGTGTGTGTGTGTGTATGTGTGTGTGCGCTCAGGTGGCGGGGCTGGGCACGACACGAGAGGTGGAGCTTCCCCTCTCCAACTTCAAGCTGACAATCTTCTACTACGTTCAGCGGCTCCTGCAGCTCTCCTGCAGCGGATCTGTGAAGACGGACAAGCTGCGCCGCATCTGGGAGCCCACATACACGTAAGGCGGAACTCATTGGGAATAACTGAACTCAGAGTTTACCGTGAGGCACTGTGAGGTTTCACTGCTCGTGTGGTGTTCTGCAGGATAATGTACCGGGAGCTGAAGGACTCCGAGAAAGAGAAGGACGGTGGAAAGACGGTGGGTTATTCTCATCAGGCTTGGAGAGAGCGGGAAAACAAAACATGAACGCATCTTAGAAATAATTAATGCTGATTTCTTACGTTTTCCTGTTTTGCAGGAATTCGTGGAACACAGCGGTTGGGTCGGGGGTCGCTCCGGCGGTCTGAGCCCAAGCTCAGCCAATCAGAACAATGAGATCCTGGGTTGGGCTAGAGAAGTAGCGCAGGCTAAAGCAGGCTGCAGCCAAAACGCATGCGGGGTGGAAGATGTCCTGCAGCTGCTGCGCATCCTGTACATCATTGGAAGAGACTCGGTCTCTAATCCACGCACCTTACAGGAAGGTACGACAAAAACACAGCTGGAATCAACTTTCAGGTCAATGTTTCTACCGGAGTCGATTTAAAGCAAGGACAGCAGAGGTGACAGTCATTTTAGGGGAGGAGTGGAGCGTGGAGGAGCGTTGAAGCTTAAGGAACTAAGATCAGATGCAACAAGCTCCACTGAGGATGATTTCTGTAACTGATCACTGAGTTTAGCTGTAAACAAAAACAAGGACTATTCACTTGATGAGTGTGAACAATCATTTAATGTTGAAGCAGAGAAATATTTGTCTGTTGGTGATCGTTCAAACCTGTGTGCAGATGTTGATGAGCTGCAGTTCAACGCATCTCCAGAGGATTTCACCAGCAAGAAGGTCACCACCAAGATTCTCCAGCAGATAGAGGTCAGCGTCTCCTTTTGACATTTTGTGTACATGTATCAACTTTTGTAACAGTAAAACAAAACATCAGATTTTTTTTTTTTTTTTTGCTACTTTCTCCACTTAAATGGGCTTTACTGTAGACGTTCAGTTGTTGTGGTGGAGTCTCAGCGACCCTCAAATCCATCAGAATGTTTCAAACTGCAGAAATATTAACAGGAAGGCACTACTTTTACCTTCTTTATTAGTCAAAACGTTCCAAAACGGCTTCTGTCTGACCCGATGTTTTAGTTTCTCTGAAGATGTTTGACTTTTTCTATGATTTAGGTTTGCATAAAACTTCAGGTACGATTTAGTAAAAATATTAAAGCGAGAAGTTCTGATGGGTGTTGCAGATGTGATTAAATTTTTCAACCACGTGGAGTTTTGAAAAACTAATACTTCAAGCACTTTTGTTTTATTTCTTTCTTTCTTTGAACTTGACTTTTTTTCTGCCGTTCCTTCATCAAAACGCCCGTCAGCTCAGATTAACGCTAAAGGAAGTCTCATGCACCTCAGATTAGATTAGACAGGACTTCATTGATCCCTTGTGAAGACTTCTTCAGGGAGATAAAAGAACCTGTTGGGTTTTAGAGGGAAGTTTGATTCTGATCAAAGTGTCGTTTTGTGTTTTTCTTCAGGAACCTTTGGCCGTTGCCAGCGGCGCTCTGCCTGACTGGTGTGAGCAGCTCACCTCCAAGTGTCCTTTCCTCATCCCCTTTGAGACCAGACAGCTGTATTTCACCTGCACTGCCTTTGGGGCCTCCAGGTGAGAGTTTCTGGGACACGGGTCTGCATCACATCTGAAGTAAACATCTGGTCGGGAACCGCAGGACAAAGCTCTTTAACTGTCTGGTTTGTGTGTTTCCAGGGCGATCGTGTGGCTTCAGAACCGACGGGAGGCCACCATGGAACGTTCGCGACCCTCCACCACAGTACGGCGGGACGACCCGGGAGACTTCAGGGTGGGTCGTCTGAAACACGAGCGGGTCAAAGTCCCCCGAGGGGAGTCCCTGATGGAGTGGGCTGAGTCAGTCATGCAGATCCATGCTGACAGGAAGTCCGTCCTGGAGGTGAGAGGTCGCCTCAAACGCAGTTTGAACGTTTTCTATTCATCATTTTATCCACGTCCCGACAGAAAATAACAGATGTGAACCTGTTCCTCGTGTCCAGGTGGAGTTTCAGGGCGAGGAAGGGACCGGTCTCGGTCCAACTCTGGAGTTTTACGCTCTGATTGCTGCTGAGTTTCAGAGGACGTCTCTCGGTATCTGGCTGTGCGACGACGACTTCCCCGACGACGAGTCGCGACAGGTCAGACTCAGAAACACTGAAAACTTCGGACAAGACGTCTAAACTAAAGTGGATTTTAGTTTTTATTACTGTTGTTAATTCAAAATTAGGACATTTTATGTTTATTATTTCAAATTTAGCTTTTTTTTTAACACATCATATTAAAATGAATGAGCCTGAGGAATCAAAAGGAAAAGCTGTTTAGTTTCTTTGATGATAAAATTTCCTCAGCCTTGTTGGAAACCAGCTGGAATGAAATCATGGACCTTGTTTAATCTCCTGATTTGTGTCCCAGGACTCTTTAGGAACAGATTTAATCAGGTTTAAAAATAAAAATACCACCTTAAATATCAAAGGCCCAGTTTTAATCAGTGTGCAGCGATTGGTACATGTTGAGTGACTCCCAGCTGCAACGTCTTCAAATTTTAGCTCACTGTCTGAAATATGACGTTGTTGGAGCCATTCTGTGTTTGGTTAGCTCACTCATCTGTGGCAGGCATCCTGAATCTGGTTGAGTCCAAAGGTTTTGTCACTAAAGATGTGAAAAGTTAAAATAATTCGCCATCCTGTGCAATGTTTGGTAAAACTAGAAGAAAAGAAAAACAGGATCAAAGATTATAAACGAGAGATTTTCTTGGTGATGATGTAAATATTTTTTTCCACAAACCAACAAATCAAACAAAGTTTACTGGAGTTAATAGACTAATCCCAGTTCTTTGTGTCCCTGCTGGTTTTAGGTGGACCTGGGTGGCGGTCTGAAGCCTCCAGGATTTTACGTGCAACGTTCTTGTGGACTGTTTCCGGCTCCGTTCCCCCAGGACAGCGAGGAGCTGGACCGGATCACCAAGCTCTTCTACTTCCTGGGGGTGTTTTTAGCCAAGTGCATCCAGGATAACCGTCTGGTGGACCTGCCGGTCTCTCAGCCCTTCTTCAAGCTGCTCTGCATGGGGGACATTAAATCCAACATGAGCAAGCTGCTGTACCAGTCCCGCAGCTCGCTGCCGGGTCACGGACCCGAGCGGTCCCATGTGCTGTCGGAGGTGCAGTCGGAAGCGTCCACAGAGGAGAGTCAGGAGACGTTCTCAGTGGGCAGCTTCGACGAGGACTCAAAGTCGGAGTTCATCATGGACCCTCCTAAACGTAAACCGCCCGCCTGGTACCACGGCATCCTGACGTGGGACAACTTCCAGCTCGTCAATCCACACAGGTCAGAACTTTTCTTCTAATCCACCTTTTTACAGGAGGGGACATCAGTTCTTGTATCAATATCCCTCCACACGGACTGTTCGTATAGGGGGTCCACTTCCTCTGCAGGTTCTGATCTTTCTGGATCTTCTTTGTCCAGAGTCAGTTTCCTGAAGGAGGTGAAGGAGCTGGTGCTGAAGAGGAGACAGATCTTAGCCAGCAAGACTCTGTCTGAGGACGAGAAGAACACGAGACTGCAGGACTTGATGCTGAGGAACCCGCTGGGCTCCGGACCTCCCCTCAGCATCGAGGATCTGGGGTAAAACACACACACACACACCGATAAACGATTAAAAAAATTATAACTGAGGGAAAAATAAGTCTGAATAATTTCACATGAACATATCTTGTATAAAACTTAACAGATAAAATCTAATTTTATTTATAAAACCCTGTACAGTGCAGTACAATAAAACAATCATCCAACTAATTCAATAACACTGAAAATAAACTATAAAAGAATAAAACAATAAAGCCATAAAAATCCACATCTAACGGGCAAGAAAAGACAACGACTAAACAGACGATGAATTATTTGATTTGCACTGGATATTATCTAAAACATAAGCTGAAAAATCCAAAAACTTCTAGTAGGAGACACGAGTTTTGCACTGAGAGCTTTCAGTTAATAATTTATGAATTAGTTTAAACCACCGAGCCAAATAAAAATGTTTGTAAGTCGTAGTAACTTTAACGTTTCTCATAAAGCGAACGTTGGTGAAGTTGCAGCACTTTGTGTTGAATCAGGAGAAGGTTCTGCTTTGTGATAGTTCCGTGTTTGTATTTTCTGTGTATTTCGGGTCAGAACCGCAGCCTGAATGTGATTTTTCTGACGCTTCTCTTCTTGAACAGATTGAACTTCCAGTTCTGTCCGTCATCCAAAGTTCACGGTTTCTCTGCGGTGGATCTCAAACCCAATGGAGACGACGAGGTAAGACGCTCCAGGGTTAAACTCTTCAGCATTTTAGGTGAAACATAAATCTGTGCGACAAAACAAAAACCTCCACAGCTCATTTTGTTTCACAAAATAACTTTTTCATTAAACTGTGAATGGTGATTTGGTTTTAATGTAATTTGTTAAATTTGATTAAGTATCTGCTAATATACAGTCCAGAAAGATCCCAGCTGAGTCGTTGCTAAACCTACGAACATTTAAACAAGTGCATTATGTTTTTGTATTTTAAAATGTGAATCCAGTTTGAGGTTTACTTTGACTAATTTCCACATCAAACATGGTGTTCTTCCTTTTGTTAAAGCCATTATTTTAGATCAATCCTAAGCTCAAGCAGCTGATTGTTTCATTTAAAATGAGACAAACAGGACGGTGCAAACATTTTAAATTCAACCCTGATTTTATTTTGTTATGATAAAATCTTCCTGACAAGAAAAAGAAACGAGGAAATCCAAACGTTTGCGCAGTTTTAGTTCATAAACTTCCTTATAAACCTCACAAAGATTGAACGTGCAGCTTTTAAAAGTTAATTATTTAACTGTTTCCAAGTCACCCTGACGCTTTACTTTGTTTTTCATCATTTAGACCATGAAATCTTTACAGAAAGTATTTTTTCTAGAAATTTAATTTCCTGCCATCTGACTTTTGTGTACATTTAGCCAAGCCTGACATACTTTTCTGAGTAAGCTTAAAATTTCTTTATTTTAGCAGTTCATGATGTGAATTCTTCAGATTTGTATAAACTTTAAAAAATATTTTTCTATGCCACCTTTTGAGCGTTCTGAACATCACCCCTTTAAAGAGCCTGAAGCCCGTTTGGACTCGGAGTCAGAAAAGGCCACAAATAAAGGACTTTGGATGGAAGACTGGAAAAGTTTAGGATTTTAAAAACTTAAGGGTGTTGACAGACGGGGGGAAGACTCGGTAGAGTTCTGATGTTCAGGGTTGAGGTCTTCTGAGGGGCCATACCTGAGGCTCAGTGTGTTTAAAAAAAAAAAAAAAAACCTGTTGGTGCGAGGAGGCAGCCCGTGAGACAGAATGTCGAGCGTCTCCTCACATCAGTTCTTCTCTGTCGATGCAGATGGTGACCATGGAGAACGCCGAGGAGTATGTGGAGCTGATGTTTGACTTCTGTATGCACACTGGCATCCAGAAACAGATGGAGGCTTTCAAAGGTATACACACACACACACACACACACACACACACACACACACACACACACACACACTCACACACTCGT
>JARVGS010000789.1:22333130-22354201 GCA_031762315.1 Hypsolebias antenori | reverse complement strand
TTAATGATGGACGGTTTCTTTTCACAAAGATGGCCTCCTTTACTCCTCTCTCAAACCATCGCTCCTCTCTATCAAGGGTGTGAACATCTTCATCCCTGAAGAGTGACCTCTGGTCTGGAGATGAGTGTAGACCGCAGAGTCCTGGCCTGATGATGTTGAGTCCTCTGGTCCAGAGGACTAGACTTAGCTTTTTTAGATAAACATATTTGCTTTGATTTTTCTATTGACCTTATAAATTGTTTAAAACACCTTAAAGAAATCAAAGTGAACAGCTTAAGATCTTTTTGCAAGGTGTTCCAGGTTACAGGAGCAGAGAAAGAATAAGTCTTTTTGTTCAGACCAGACTGAGGGAACGCAGCGATGGCCTGAGAGCGCACGCTGTAACTGCACTGACGACGTGACTGGGAGGAGAAATAAAAAGGCAGCAGACCAAGAAGTGACTTATAGATGAAAATGTACCGCTGTGAGAGCCTACATGTAGATAATGAACCAAGTGACCAGTGAGTACAGAGTGCAATAATGGGTACGGTATAGTTACAACCAGTTATGAATCTTAGCGCCATGGTAGACAACATCTAGCATCTTCAAAGAGCGGGCAGGGGCAGCATCTTTGAACTGTGTTACCTTTTAAAAAAAATAAAAATCATCCATCCATTATCTTTACCCACTTCTTCCTTTTCACTGGTGCCTATGTCCTTAAGGTAGTAAGGTACATCCTGGACAGGTCAGGTCCAAGTCTCGAGTTCACTCACAGGATCTCAAACAAAAAATCTTCTCCTTCGCCTTGTAAGGTCGGAATTGTCCCTTTTCCCATGCCGTAATCTCAACCACCAATCAGAGCGCAGCGTCCTCCCACTTTGTCCCGATCTCTGATCCATTCCAATCCAAAGTGGAAACACAGAAGCTGGTTGAATGTCCCGTCATGCAGCGCGGCGGGATTCTCCCACCGTGACCGTCGGGATCGACAGCGAGCAGCGATGGCAGCCGGTTAGATCAACGCGTAAACACTGCGTTTACATCCAGCCGCACTGCCCGAGACGCCGCGGGGCAGCTGACCCCACACCGCGGCTGTGCCACCGCCACAGACCGGCGGACCTACGGAGGAATATTGTCAAGCTCGCCACCGCAAGACAATAAATTTCACAAACGAAAACATTAAACATGGACGAACACCCCGGCGGAGGAGGAGCGGCTGCTCCGCGACAGCAGTCACAACAGCCGGTGAGCAGCGGTAACGTCAATCCACCGATCGGAGCGGTCATGGTGCCCCAGCAGACCGATGACCTGCCCCGGCCTCAGCAGCAGTACACCATCCCTGGCATCCTGCACTACATCCAACACGAGTGGGCCCGGTTCGAGATGGAGAGGGCTCACTGGGAAGTGGAGAGGGCCGAACTCCAGGTTAGCCGCTTAGCATTCACTATGCTAGCTACAGATTAGCCGTTTGCACTAACCACCAAAGGGCTACGCATAACGCCTTCCTGACATTAAAACACAAACCTTCACATTGCATACGGTTAAATTTAATGTTGAGCTTTTCTAAAAGCTTCATTATTCCTCGGTAAGAATGGCTCAATGACTAGTCGCTAGCTGCTTTAGCTGCCAAAGCTAGCAGTTGTATCCACTGTCCTCTGTCAGGCAGTCTGTAAACTGTTTTATTAGTTTGTGACTAAGATTAAAAACATGCACTGTTTATCAACAAACATAAGTTTGTGTTTGCTGATGATTTATTGAATATTTACACATTGAAATCCTCCCGGTTCGTGACAGTAGCAGAGTTAGCTGTGTTGCTAATGTTGATGCTAATGACTAGGCCTTGCACTGATTTCCAGCAGGTACTCGGTGCTGGAGGAAGAAGAGTTACGGCTTACTATCAGCGTCACATGCTGATTTTATGTATGGTGTCTGATTTTTTTTAAATTATCAAAGCAACATCTGTTAGTTGTTAATTATCGGTTAAACCCTCCCATGATTAAAACAGAAATCAGGAATGTTGGGCTCAGTCAACCAGTGGGCCACAGCTGGTGTTCCACTTTAATTGGTTTTCATAATACCCTGATGCTTGCTCAATAATCCAGGTAGAAAAATCTAAAAAAGCTAAGTCTGGTCCTCTGGACATTCTGGTTTTCATAATATTTGATGTCATGTGATGTCATTAAACTGTGTCGGCCATCTTGGAGGACAGAAGATCCAAAGAAATAAACTTTTAAGTTGTTCTGATCTCAGTAAACACTTTTGGGGCAGCAGCGGCTTAGTGGTTAGAGCGGTCCTCCTTCAATGGGAGAGTTGGTAGTTCGATTCCATCAGTGTTGAAGTGTCCCTGTGCAAGACGCTGAACCCCTCAATGGCTGAGATGTGTGTCCCATCAGTGTATGAATGTGATCCAAAGCACCTGTTAGTCTCTACATTCAGATTATCTTTTTAGAGATGTAGTAGAGTGCTGTATGAATGTGTGTGAAGGTAAATGAGGACACAGATTGTGTTGTAAAGAGCTCTGAGCATCTTGATTAGATAGAAAGATGCTGTACAAGTACAGTCCATTTAAAATTATTTAAGATTAAGAAGTCTGCCACTTGTCACTGAATGTTAATGGTGGTGACTCTATAGCTAATTGCCCATTATAAAAAGTGACATGACTTAATGAATCAATGTTTTCTAGTTGTTGTTGTTTTAATCCACCTTAATTAGAGGGATATTGAGCAGCAACAGAAATGTGCGAAAGTCTCACTTAAATTATGAAGCAGAAAGAAATGGTCAGAACTGAAATACTGAGATTTAAATTGGGATTTCTGGAGTTTAACGGTGGTATATGAGTCATGTTTTAATCAGCAGGTTGTGAGGAAAATGGTACATGACACATTGTGGCTGTCAGCTGTGGAACAGGTGCTGTGAACTCACAGGAAACACCCCCCGGGTGAAAACTGGTGACAGTCACAGCTCCTGGGAGGGACCATGAAGGTTAAAGTAATATGTTTTTAACCAAATAATTTAGACATTTCCCTGCTGATGTGCTTATTTTATTACCATTAATTTCTTCTTAGGCGTATGAAATACTTTTCGGCATTATGTGCATCACCCTTATAAATGTTTAATAAAGCTTCAAGGGAGAGGTTTCAGTCACTTTATGAAGATCTTTCAATGCTCGAAAGAGAAATATGACCAGCTTCTGATACACGGATGTAAGTTCAACAACTAATAAATCTATTTTTAAGCGAATTTAACCCTGTTTACCTCCTAATGATTTAAAGTCTGTGGTAAAATATTTCAGTTTAAAGAGATTAGGACTAAAATAGTAACAGCTGAGATCGAGGAACTGTCTTGGAGAAATAGTAAATCGTCACAATTTTTACTGGTTTTAAAACATTAAGCATAGAGGGATTTTATACTGAGTGTTTTATGTACCTGTTTACACACACGGCTCTTTTGTTTTATTTCATTTTATTTGATTCATGCACCTAAAAAGCATTTTGAGATTGATGGGAGTAAAAGAGGGACGTTGGTGTTGCTGGAAGATGCGTTGTGTTTTCTGATGTAAAAACTGACCCTCATGGCCGTGGCTGCCCCCAAAACAATCAAGAGTTTTTTTTTTTTTCCACTTTCACTCACTTCACCTGTAAGTAAAACAAACAGTTGTGTATTTCTGCAGGAACCACAAACAGAGTTTTTGACAAAAGATGAGGAATAGTGTCATTGTGGTTTCAGCTCCATGAATTCTTCACCATTTAATAAGAGTAAAATCTTTGTTTCTATGAAGACTATTCCTGTCTTAATCTTAATTAGATTATTGTGCAACCATGCATGGCTGCCTTTTATGTCTTTGGCAAGGTATACAACACTGTTTAATTTAATTAAAGATATACTGGACACTTGAAATAATCTGCAATCAGACAGACGCAGCAGCACATTGTTGATGTTGTGAAGCAAGACAACTTGTTTACAGGTTTCTTTGAATAATTGGCAAACATGAGTTTAAGTTACCATAAATTATATTGTTTCATTCTGTGTAAAAATGTGTATATTTAGCCAAAAATATACATAAATTGTGTTGTATACGGCTATTCTTGCTCTTATTTCTAAAGCTCAGCAGTGATCAAAGAGAATTCAGTCAGCCTCCAAAGAAAAGCCTAAAGTTCGTCAAAGAAATGCACATCGCTCGCCACAATGACAGAATTAAAAAGCTCATCCTATATATGGATAAATTACAGATTTGTAGACATTTTTTTTTGTAAAATTTAAAAAATAACGCACAATATTTTAGTGTAGTCTGTGCAAGAGGACAACTCTCAGCTACTACGGCGCCAGATTTTAGTCTGATTTCTGTAAAAATGACTGACCTTTATCTGTTTTTGTTTGCTATGGTTAATAATAAGACCGCCTTGTTTTGTTTAAATTAGAACTAAAAGAGGACAGAAGTGATGCTTGGTCAATATTGGTAGTAGTTAAGTAGTTGGTAACTTTCTTCAGCAGCTGTTTTTTGTCTGTAATTGAATCTGTTGTCCCTGACCAGATTGTGAGCTCATAAAAAGTAGTGGTTTTGTTCGAGTCGGGTCAGATGTCTTCCTGTTTACTCAGTGTTTTTGTCAGTTGGAGGTGGGAGTCTCTGTGCCGCCATGTTTTAATAAAAAGGGGCAACAGGAGGCTGTAATTAGGCAGCGTGGCCCACTGGGCCCTGCGCTGACAGCCCCGTTCCAGCTGAATGCTAAAAGTAGAATGGCCCAAAATAACTTCAACACACAACTCACACGCACAACGTGAGGCATGACGCTGTCAGAGCTTAAAGAGTTGTGCTTTGTACTGTTTTTTACGTTTCTTTGAAAAGGTGATTTGGGAAAAGTACAAGAACTACTTTTTTTTGTTTACAAAGAGATTGAGACTTTTATTTTTACATATCGGTTTAGCTTTTATATAAAGTTGTTCGCACATTTCTTTCATTGTGGGGCAGCTCTGCTGCACTGTTTTAATGTCCTGTATCCAGGACAGGGTGTTGTCTGGGGTCCTCACTCGGACACAGTGTGTGGTAATGATACAGTTGTTCACAGGAAAAGCCCTCATGACTCATGAACATTTACAACCTGGGCTGATCTGTCACACTGGTAAATTGAGCCAGTGAGCTCAGCACCCACACATCTATGTACCGAGGCGTCACCACGGCCCGAGTGCTCTGATCTCATTCATCATTCTCTAGATTTTAGCAATTGTAGGGCTTCAGTCCTAAAAGTCCATTACTGGACCAAATCAAAAACATCAGATGTTACATTTGTGTGTCTGAGTCTTTCTCTAAACAAACCATGTGAAAACTAAAAGTTTGATCCCATCTGGAGCCTTTCAGTCAACTCAAGACTCACTTGCTTGGTGACCAAAAATGTGCCTGGTTAAATAAAAGTTAATTAAAAAAATCAATCAACCAGTTGTTTTGGAGCAGAGAAACATTTAAAGACCAGGATTGGACATGACCGTGCAAAACTATTCATTGTTGTGCACATTATTTCTTTGCTCACATTGTACCTGCTTTGTACCCACAGCTACCCTCATGTTCATATTCAGTCTACACAAGTGCATCTTAGAAATAAAGACAGATTAGGACCAGTAATTTAACTATTATTATTTCTTCTTTGTGATTTTTACATCTGAATATTAATATTACAGTATTATGGTAATTGGCTTTTATGTGAAAGTTTCTGTTCAGTGCCCTGAGATGACTTTGTGAATTTATATAAATAAACTGAACTGAGTTGAATACCTGAGTCTTAAATAAAGTTTATGTGCAGCTGAGCACTTCAGACTTTAAGTAAACTACTCTGCATTTACTGTGACAGAAAAAATTGTAAAATTAAAGCGGCTGCACTGAGACCAGTAAACTACTGAGAAACTGCAAATGTTTCTCAGATCGCCGAGTAGTCATCGAGCAAGATGCAGCCCGGTGAGATACTACTTTCAAAAAAAACTTTATTAATGCTTTTAATGACCACTAAAACAGAACAGATTCACAACACCTGAACTGAAATGTACATTTTACAGTTTATCAGTTTTGTTATTTACATAATCCTACAGTTTACCAGGTCTCTCTTATAACTGAGTCCTCGAGGCTCAATGGGAGTAACCTGCCTAAATAAAGGTTGAATGAGTTTTGTGTTTATATAATGCATCCAGAAAGTGTCACTGCACTTCACTTTTTCCACATTTTGTTAAGTTACAGCTTAACATAAAAACTAATCTCTTTCCTAAAAATTCTACAATTCTCCCAAATAACAATGTGAAAAAAAGATTTTTTTAAGATTTTTTGCAAATTTATTAAAAATGGAAAACAAATTTACGTACTGATAGGTATTCACAGCCATGAAGTTCAAATAGAGCTCAGATGTATTCTGTTTCCTCTGATCATCCTTGAGACCTCTGATCATCCTTGAGATGTTTCTTCAACTTTAATGGAGTCCACCTGTGGTCAATTCCATTGATTGGACTTGATTTGGAAAGGCACCGGTCTATAGAAGGTCCCACAGTTACTGCAGGTCAGGGCACAAACACCAAGCATGACGTCAAAGGAATCATCTGTAGACCTGTGAGACAGGATTGTGTTGATGTAGCAATCTGGGGAAGGATGCAGGAACATTTTTGCTGCTTTGAAGATCCCAATAAGCACAGTGACCTCCATCGTTTGTAAATGGAAGATGTTTGGAACCACCAAGACTCTTCCTAGAACTGGCTCACCATCTAAACTTAGCAATCGGGGGAGAAGAACATTAGTTAGGGAGGTGACCAAGAACCTGATGGTCACTCTATCAAAGCTTCAGCATTCCTCTGTGGAGAACCTTCCAGAAGGACAACCATCTCTGCAGCAATCCACCAGTCAGGCCTGTATAGTAGAGTGGCCAGATGAAGCCACTCCATGAAGTGAATGCCAGGTGTCTTGTTTGGAGAAAACTAGGCACCACTCATCACCAAGCCAACATCATCCCTACAGTGAAGCATGGTGGTGGCAGCATCATGCTATGGGGATGCTTTCCAGCAGCAGGACCTGGCAGACTAGTCAGGATGGAGGAAAATATGAATGCAGCAATGCACAGAGACATCCTGGATGAAAACCTGCTCCAGAACGCTCTTGACCTCAAACTGGGGTGATGGTTCATTTTTCAGCAGGACAACGACCCAAAGCACATGGCCAAGATCTCAAAGGAGTGGCTTCAGGACCCCCTGTGAAGGTCCTGGAGGGGCCAAGCCAGACAGTCCAGACTTGAATCTGATCTCTGGAGATATCTGAAAATGGCTGTACAGACGTCTCCCATCCAACCTGATGGAGCTTGAGAAGTACTGCAAAGAAGAATGGGACAAACTGCCTGAAGATGGGTGTCCTCAGCTTGAAGCGTCATATTCAACAAGACTGGAGGCTGTGATTGATGCCAAATGAGCATCAACAATTTATTGAGCAAAAACTGTGAATACTTACATGAATGTGATTTCTTAATTTTGTTTATTTTGAATAAATTTGTAAAAAATCTCAATCTTTTTTTTCACTCTGTCATAATGAAAATGGAGTATCATGTGTAGAATTTTAAGGAAAGCAATTAATTTTCTACAATTTGGAATAAGGCTGCAACATAAAATGTGGAAAAAGTGAAGCGCTGTGAGTGAATACTTCCTGGATGCACTGTTTCTGCTCAGCACCCACGTTGTTTTAAATGTTTTATAAATGAGTTCAAATGGTCCAAATGTCCACAGAAACAAACATGGGCTCTCCAAGTGTGAACTTTTGTGTTTTTGTGTTTCTCCAGGCCAGAATAGCGTTTCTGCAGGGGGAGCGGAAAGGCCAGGAGAACCTGAAGAACGACCTGGTTAGAAGAATTAAAATGTTAGAATACGCTTTAAAGCAGGAAAGGTAAGAAACTGAAAATCAGCTGCTCGTAACCAAATGATGGGTTCTGCTTTGTTCTTTGTGCTGGCTCAGATATATTCACTAATATTTGGTTTAAAGTCTCAGTGAGTCCTCCTCAGGGGGTTTTGTACCATGAACAAGTCTTAGTGGTTTCTGGGTCGGTCATGAAAAATCCCAAACCATTTCCTTCCATGTGAGGGGTCAGATGAGCCCATCTGTGCTGTCAAACTGATCCTCTTCATGTTGACAAAGAGAAACCACCAGCTGCCGTCAATCTTGATCAGGTCTTGTCAAACCAAGACCACTTATACCAGTTTTAGGGGATATTGTGGATATGTTTGAGCCTATGTATTTTTATTCATTAAAATCTTCAAATAAAGATGATATCCATGTCTATCATGAGGGTATTTGACACATAAATGTCATAAATTTAAAATTTCTCTGTAGTGGTTTTCCTGTTGGATGTTTCTTGCTAAATATTTCTTCATTTCCATCTCGTCTGCAGCCACGTTTTCTTGTTTAAGTCTGTTGATGTATTAAATATGAAATGCTTTTCAATTGTTTTGTGTTTTCAGAGCGAAATATCACAAGTTAAAATATGGGACAGAGTTAAATCAAGGAGACATGAGGATGCCGAGCTTCGAGTCCGGTAAGTTAAACGGCTAATTCAGTTTAGTCTCCAGCTGATGGGGTTTTAACTTTATCTCATCGTGTTTGTTTTGTTTTTTTTAGACACCAAAGAGTCGGCGGTCTCTGCTGTTCCTGCCAACAGTCAGCTGATGTGGAAACAAGGGCGACAGCTCCTCCGACAGTGAGATTATTTTTACATTACCAACCAGAAAACTGGATTTTAACTGGAAAATTACATTTTGCTGTGAAAATGCAAGATAAGAGCCGAAGAAACTGAAACTGAAGTCTCAAAACTAAATGAAGCAGAGCACCAGCTAAAAGCTAAAATGAGCCAAAGGCTGGCTAAAAGTTCAACGGAGCAAAACTTTTGGCTAAGAAATGCAAAAGGCTAGCTAAAAGAAGCTAATGGCTTGCTTAAACATATTTACATGTTTTTTCCTTTTGTTCTGTTAAACTTTTAAAGTGTAAAATTGTACAAACGTCCCAGCACCCATCTCCTGAATGAGCTGAATTTATGACAGTCTACTACAGAAGGTCTGCAGAAGTAGTTGGATTAAAAACAAAACTGGACATGCTGAGTCAGGATAAATAGCTTCTTGATGAAGTCATTAAATTATGTGGCATATGTTGACTCTGATGTCTTTTTTTATTTTTTTTTTAAAGGTACCTACAGGAAGTGGGCTACACAGACACAATCCTGGATGTTCGGACTCAAAGGGTTCGTTCTCTGCTCGGCCTGTCGGGTTCAGAGCAGAACGGGTCTGTGGAGAACAAGAACCTGCAGCACCTGATTAATGGGACAGAGCGATGCAAAGACCCCAAGAGGTACACACAGCTGCGTTTTTAGGACTTTTCTTGACCACAGCTGAGCAGAAGTCCACGTTGTATTGGCCTAACAAACACTTCGTTATTGTTGTTGGACCAGATCGATTAAAAATCTTTTAAACCACCAAACAGCCGTGAATCTTTATCCTGAAAAGGTTTGAGTTGAAAGTATTGAAACATGTTTTGTTCACAAACTTTGTGTGTTCAGATTGTTTAACCGCAGCTCTGGTTGTGTTCAGGATTTCCAACGACAATCTGGAGACGTTCAACTTCCTGGAAAACGCAGAGGACAGTGATGAAGATGATGATGAGGAGGGAGACTTGATGGATGACCTCACCACCGACAAACACCACAGAGCTAAAAAACACAAAGCGAACGTAAGCTAGGACCCCCCCTCCTCTTCCCGATGATCAGTTTTCTGTTTCTTGTAATGAATTTTCTCCTCGATCAGGTCGGGAACGAAGGTTTAGCGTCGGAGGATGATGCCGACACAGAGGAAGCTCTGAAGGAGTTTGACTTCTTGGTGACGGCAGAAGATGGAGAGGGTGCGGGTGAAGCTCGTAGCTCTGGAGACGGGACGGAGTGGGGTGAGATGCCTAGCAGTTCTGTCACGGCTGAAACTTTTCAGATAGCTGGGATGGAGCAGATGTTCAAAAAGGTTTCTCTCTGCAGCAGAGCCGCTTCCATTTTCCACTGGAAGGGGGAAGCCCTTCCTATTAGGCGGGTCGGACGATGTTTTGGAAAGCGTCCTGGGTTTGGGTGACCTCGCCGACCTCACCGTCACGAACGACGAGGCGGACTTTGGCTACGATGTGAGAAAACTAGCAGACAAATCTGCTCTGACAGAATTCCAGATGAACGTAATCACGCCGTCCTGTTGCTTCCTCAGCTGTCGTCCAGTAAGGAGTCCACTTTCAGGAAGACGTGGAACCCAAAGTACACGTTACGGAGCCACTTCGACGGCGTCCGAGCGTTGGCGTTCCACCCAGTCGAGCCTTGTCTGGTCACGGTGTCTGAAGACCACACCCTCAAACTGTGGAACCTCACCAAGACTGTCCCAGCTAAGAAGTACATTAAGTTGAGCTTTATTTTTAAATCTCAAGTTTTATCATTATGATCATATTTATTATTTACAGAAGCGACACATTTATTTAAAGTTGTGGTTGTACTTGAATCCTAATTGTGTAAATCCTGAATCAACTTTTATTTTTTAAAAATTTTCGTCCTTTTTTTTTTTGGCACCTAACTCCTTCCTTGTACTTGCTGTGCATGTGCTGTTTTAACAGTTTTCATATCAAAATGATCATGAGAAGATGGGTGCTGTGATTATTATTTAGTTACTTTAGCAACAAAATTATTGAAAACATTGTTTTATTTGAAATCTGCTGCAAACTCTTTTTGTTAATGCTAATTTTGTTATGGATAGCCGTGCTACTGCTAGCATTGTTGCTAAAGTTAATTCTGTAATGCTAATCCTTCTACTAATACTGCAACCTAAATTAATGCTAAAACTACTGTAATGCTAGTTCTATTAATTCTAATATTAATTTTTACTACTGTTGTTGCTAATATTGCAAATGGTTATTCTACCAATGCTGATTTTAGTCCAATACACGCTAATTCTTCCACTGCTGCTTGTACTATCGCTAGACTACACTACTAACTGTGCTAATATTTTTTGTACTACTGTTAATGCAGATACAGTATTGCTAATGCTAATTCTAACACTTATATCTGGTAAAAGCTAATACTTTTGCCACCATTATTAACTTTATTGCAAGACTGTTATTCTTAATGCTACTTATGCTAATGTTCTACTATTGTTAATGCTAATATTGTATGCTAATTCTACCATTGCTGATTTTAAACACGTGCTAAATCTGCCCCTGCTACTTGTACTATCGCTAGACTATTACTGCTAAAGCTAGTCTTGCTAATGTTTTTCTAGTACGGTTAAAGCTAATTTGCGAGTGCTAACCATAGCTGTTTTTTAGGTTAAGCAAATGCTAATTGCACCACGAACTTGTAATGTTGCTAATGGTAATCCTACTATGAATCATTTTAGGTCAAAGCTAATGTTTTGTTAAATTAAGCTGGCGTTTTGCTACTTTTATTATTTGGGTAACTTTTTGCTACTTACAGATTTTAATTACCTGTAGTGTTTTTACTATTTTTAGCTTTTGACAAGGTTTCTGCTTTTTTTTTTTTTTTTTTTTTTTTTGCTAACATTCCGCTCCTTTTTAGATTGTTTTGCCCAATTTAGCCAGTTTTACTACCTTTTTAGCAATTTTTTTTTTTTTTTTTGCTTATTTTCAACTACTCAAACACTTTTCTGCAAAGTCATTCAGATCTCAGTGCTTGTGTTGAGTCTTTGCAGAAAATGTGATTTCTGTAGTTTACATCTTGTTTTTTTAATTCAATATTTTGGGTTTTCATCTGAACTAACATTCTTGTGCTGTTGAAACATCAGTAACAGATTAGGAGACTCTGTTTTTCCAGGTGAAAATGTGCTGAATAATCATCTGTTTTCTGTTCTTACTGTTTTTCAGAAGTGCCTCTTTTGATGTGGAACCGATCTACACATTCAGGGGTCACTGGTACGTATAAAACTTGGAATCAAACAGAATTTACCTTGTTTTGTTTGAGGGCTGCAGTATTTGAGTTTATATTTCTAACAAACACAGATCTTACTTTAAATCATAATTAGTTGGAGTGTTGATGAGGAATTCTTGGTTTTTACTGTGATTTTAGTTTTAGACAAAGGATAAACACCAACAGTTGGACAGGCCGAGGCTTCCATTTACATCAAAATAAAGATCAGTATAGAACTGAGAAGTTCTTGTTTCTGATCTGACATTTCTCTGCAGCGGTCCAGTCTTGTCGTTGGCGATGACCTCCAGTGGTGAGCAGTGTTTCAGCGGTGGCATCGACTCCACCATCCAGTGGTGGAACATCCCCAGCTCCAACGTGGACCCCTATGACACTTACGGTATTTACTTTTGTAAACAAAATGTCTGAAAAGGTTGTTTTATTTTTATTTTTACTTACCGGTAAATGCATTAGTCACATTCTCAAGAAGGTTTGCCATGGATTTTATTGAACACATTTTCTTTAAATTAGCAGCTTTCAGTTACATGATGGTGTTGTGAATCTGTAGTTTCAGGAGTCCTGCTATGCTGAGTTTAAATGTTGGCGTTCAAGTAGTTTAATGTGTTTTGCACAGATCTTCAGTAAAAACTCACCTTTTGTTCACCTGACTTTAATTTAAAACACTTTACAGATCACACAAACGGTAAACTAAGTTATCTTCACTCGGTAAAAAACATCTATGTGGACGTTATTTCACCAACTAGGTCTTAGTGAAGGTGTGTTCACTGACTCGGAACAACGGCACATTTGTCAAATGCTGCCAGACGATGGTGCTGTGAACCAAAAAAAAAAAGATAATTTAGGATTTTCAGATCAGCGTCTGTGTTTAGCAGCTCGTGTTGAAGTCTTAGCAGTCCTGGTTCTGGTCACCAGAACCTAGAGAACCTCCTGACAAACATGATTTGTTGGGCTAAAGAATCTGTCCTGTTTAATAAACCCCTCTGCTCGTTTTTCTCTTGTGTTGATCAGACTCAAGCGTCCTAGCGGGTTCGTGGGCGGGGCATACGGACGCCGTGTGGGGATTGGCTTACAGCGGCATCAAGAACCGCCTCCTGTCCTGCTCCGCTGACGGAACGGTGAAACTGTGGAACCCGATGGAGAAAGAACCCTGCATCAGCACTTTCAACACAAACGAGGGTGAGGATGGGGAGCGGAGCGCCTCGGGCCGCCGAAGCCAGTTTGGAACTGGGTCAGCTTCAGAACCCATAAAGAACCCGTTTAACTTTCCCCGTCAGATTCACAATCACATCACTGGCTTCACACCACCACTTTTTTTAAAATTATTATTATTATTGTGTTTTCTCCAGAAACGTACCACTTGCATCTTACAGAATAACCACATGTCCTTTTTGTGAATTTGCTTTAGCGACATAAATGAGCAGTGAAAGATGGAGAAACAAAACTTTTTTTTTTATTTTAGAAAATTTATAATTCACCAATCAGAGTTTTTGTTTCTTTCTGGAGATTTGAGTTTTGTTTGACCAAAGTCTGCGTCAGTTTTCTTTCTGTAGCACATAACAAAAGCTGACCACGTTTTTACAACTCATTCAAACAAAAAGGTAAGACTAAAGCTAAAATAATATCTAGACGTGCACCAGATCCGCTCCGACTGGACCTCAGGACAGACTGGATCAAACACCACAAACAAAAAAGACTTTAAACCTCGACAGTCTCAGCAGTCTGAATATGAAGACGTAAACTTTTCCACAGATTTAAAGCAACAACGGCGAAAGCTCGATCATTTTATTTTGAATTATAAAAATTTAAATTAAAATACATTTTCATAAACAGAACTTTCAAATACTACATTTGTCTCAGTAGAATACAAAATAATTACTGTCCATTGTCGCCAGACTACAATAAAACGGTTGTGATTCTTCAACAACTGGTTTTGGCATCATGCAGGATAAAATACACAGATGTATTGTTGTATTTGTACACAAACATATCTGCATAAATATATGTAACAGTGCATATATTTACATTAGCTCACATTTTTCTTCATATAAATACTCAGCTTGTATTATTTTTTAAAATAGAAAATGTTTGGACCCTCTTTAATCTTGGAAGTTTTCATGTTCTGACAAGTTTCTGATTTTTACTCATGCAATCCTAATTTCATTCATAAAATTGTGACAAATTTAAAAAAAATTTAATTGCTAATTTAAATTTATTTATTTTTACTTCACGTGTCCTCCTGCAGAGCACGGCGTCCCCACGTCGGTGGATTTTAACGGCTGTGACCCGGCCCACATGGTGGTGTCCTTCAACACCGGAGACGTGGTGGTCTACGACCTGGAGACCTCCCAGATTGCCCTGGTGCTGAAGGGACAAGGCGACAGCAGTAAGAGCTCAAACACAGATCTGAAGAGTTCACGCTGATGACCTGAGCATGTTTCAGTGCGTGAATCTGTTGTTTTCTGTTCTTCTCGCTCAGCTGTCCCGTGTTTGACTCATATCAACAAAGTGGTGAGTCATCCCACCCTGCCCGTCACCATCACCGCTCACGAGGATCGGCAAATCAAATTCTTCGACAACAAGTCAGGTCAGTGGGGGGCTGGGTGCGTTCATCACTTTACTGGTTCTGACCCACCGTTTCAAGCGCTTCTTCCTCCTGCAGGTAAAGTGATCCACGCCATGGTGGCTCACCTGGACGCAGTAACCAGTCTGGCTGTAGATCCAAACGGCATCTACCTGATTTCTGGCAGTAAGTCTCATGTCTTTAAAATGATCGTAGATTTATTTTTTTTAACAGCATAAGGGCAAAAACAATTTTGTTTGCTGCAGTGCATTCTGGGAAAACATCTGTCCTGTGGTCTGGTTCTGGTCCAGAGGTCTTCTGGCTCCTTCAGATGAAACTTTTCAAACCCAAGTCGTGCTGCCATGTTATTTTTAGAAAGAAGAGTCATGACCTTTGACCTGCTGACTGAGGCCTTTAGAATCTCAAACAGAGCTCACTGCACAGTCTGACCTTCAGGGTGAATCTGCTGTGAAGACTGTCAGCTGTCTGAAAAGTTTTGAATAATCTTTCTCTGTAGAACAATGGATTAAAGTGACCTTTGACCCTTCACAGACAGATGAGCAGCAACAGCTGCCTCTGTGAGGTCATTGCTGATGTCTTTCCACCTTGACATTTTCAACCCTCACCTGTATGGTCCAGATCAGAGGTGGTTCTGGTGTGGGTTAATCTGTGTTGACCTCTGTGGCAGCACTGGAACCAGTTTGCTTTTGTTTAGTAAACAAAGTCACGGAGGAATCCGTTGTGTGTTTTTGTTCACTTGAGGTCAGATGAACGTAGAACCTGGTAAAGACCAGACCAGTTTTCTTTAAGTCCTGAAGGAGGGGTGGGGGGCGGGACTTCCTCTGGGTCGCTGACGTTCTCCTCGTCTTCCTCCTCAGGTCACGACTGCTCTCTGCGCCTGTGGAACCTGGACAGTAAGACGTGCGTCCAGGAGATAACGGCTCATCGTAAGAAGAGCGAGGAGGCCATCTACGACGTGACCTTCCACCCCTCCAAGGCGTACATCGCCTCAGCTGGGGCCGACGCCCTTGCCCGGGTCTACGTGTAGAGGAGGAGGGAAAGGAAGCAGACGACTGCAGGCCGAGAGACGGAGCTGCAAAACGGGCTGGTCCGGTCACACACAGGCAGAACACGGGTCTGTCCAGGTTCAACACAAAAGACTGGAGGGGGCGGAGTCTGTCAGAAGACTGAAAACACGTGAGCAGGCGGTGAACGTTCCTGACTGAAGCTGCAGCTGTGAAGGCAGTCTGCACCGTCCCAACTTTAGTTTGCCTGCCTCCAACCGCGTCCGGTTCAACGTTAGTGCAATCTCCTGATCCAGACGAGAGAATTCACGCAGCCTAAAGAGAAACTCCCCCGAAATCTGCCCCGTCCGCTAGTTTTTCACTTGACGCACATTTCACTACAGCTCACCTCGTTAAGCGTTTCAGACGTGCTGCTCGCTGCTTCAGTAGCCGCTTTTCACTACAACTTTTTATTCAGCGCCAAGTTTCAAACTAAATGATGACTCTAAAACGCAGACGCTCGTTGGACTAAACGTTTTCACACCAGTCGAGGCGTTTCGCTCGATGCAGGTTTTCATCAGTAATTTACTGTATTCTGTTGGAAAAGGCTGCTGTTCTCAGGTTTACACAGTTCAAGTGAAAACTGGGTTTCTGCAGCTGAACGAGCAATTTGTAGTGCGTCTTTTTTTTTTTTTGTTTTTTTTTTTCAGTGCTGGCTCTAAAGACCGAGTCCACACGGGTCAGTTTGAACGTCTTTGTTCTTTCTGCGTGACTGAAGGAAAACTACAGAAATAAGTTCAGAAAGTTAAACAAGCATATCGCCCACCGCCTTCGGTGCCAAAGTTTTAAATAAAAATCTCACATGATCCTTTAGTGCTCAGAAGGTGTGTGTAGGTGACTCTCAGCTACTACCGCCCCAAATTCTAGCTCAATATCTGTAAAAATGACTGAATTTCAGCCTTTTTAAAAAATGTTTGCATTTTCCAATGTTGATTAAGTTGTGGCGGCCATCTTGAATCAAGTTGTCTACAGTCGTAGACACGCATTCAGTGATTCTGACCACTTGTGCATGAGATATTTTGCTAACAATCACAGGAACACGTGATTACACGAGCGCCCGTCTGTCCAGGTGATGATTAAAACCGGTGAGGTTGAAGCTGACGGAACTCGCTTGTTGTTTTTATCTCTTCAAAATGACGTTCTTTCAGACTTTAGGTTTTAAAAAAGTTTAACCGAGTCTTGGTTTGACTTTAGCAGAGTTTAAATTCACTGCATGGACTGAAACGGAACAGTTCAACCATTTTAAAGTGGAGTTCTGTGCCTCCTCTTGTGGGTAGCTCTTTGAACACCTCAGCTCGGAGAAATAGGTTAATTCTGACCATACTGATGAGCTAACGGCTAATCTGAATGCAGCCGAGACCAAAGTGGGTCGCTCTGGTGTTAAATAAAAACCTCCCGTTTTTAACACTTACAGCAATTTATGCTGACTTTATTGCATCGCCCTCCTTTCCTCACAGTTTTCATCCTTGAACTCACGTTTACAGCAGCTAGCTGTAGCACCTTTCATAAAATCTCTGCTAAATGAACTGTATAACAAACTCTGAGGTGTAAAACGTTAAATCATAGTTTTTGTACAAACTTTTGTGAAGTTGCGACGCTTCAGCAGCCTCGGTGGTCTGAATCGACCGACTGCTGTCTGAAAACAGCACCAAAAGTCTTATATCGGTTCCTGTGAACACTCGTTGCACTTCGTTATGTCCTACATTACAATTATTTCAAGCAAAAGTGCTACAGCTAGCTGCTGCTAGTTATGCTGGAAAACAACGGTGTTCTGGGAAACTGACAGTGGCATTAAAGTTTGTAACACAAACACAAAAACAGTTGTGAATAATTAGTCCTGCCAGATTTAAACAGTTGAACTAAAATCCATCTACAGCAGGTAAGATAGTCTTTACTTTTACACAAAACCCTACCTTCAATAGACTTTAATTGTGTTTCTACAGGGTTTAATATTGATTAAGCAACTAAACCAGTTTAGCAGGAATACTCAGGCATGGATACATCTATTGGGACCCTTTCACAACAACAACATAAATAAAATGAGCCAGAAAGCTCCACTTCTGTCCCGTTAGTCCCAGAATCCTTGGTTCTCATATTTTAGTGACCTCATCTCTGGTTTTTGGGGTGTCTTCCAGCAGAACCTCCTGGGTCGTCTTTAACTGATCAGAACGTGACAGCTTGACCTCGCTTCTTGTCCCACCGTTCAAAAGATTAATTTGATCCACCTGGGGTTGCATTTCTTTTTGCGTCCACATTTTGAGCGGTTGTCTCCAGCGCCGTTAACCTTCTACTGTTTATTAATCTTGTCAGCTGTGTTCAGAGGAGCATGACGCTGTTTCAGCTCAGAGCTCCTTGTTTTCTGAGCATCATGTTCAGAGTTGTGAACACAACCAAACCAAACTACTACATTCAAACTACTCGGCGCCTGTTCATTCCCTTTAAACAGTCTAAATCTATCCGTGCTACTAAAACGCGTCTTTGTAAAATAATGAACAAATTGTCCGTACCGACTGAAGCGTTCAGCTTTTGACCGAGTCGCTTTTCACAGGCAGTGAAACCTCCTTTCAATGAGGCAGAGGGGTTCAAACTGATTTATCCACATTTTGTCTCTTTCATCACACACAGAAAGTCTGGACTCGGCTCAGTAGCTTCACTCTGACTGAACTCAAATCTGTTTTTACCAAATGTATTTAGTTCAAAGTGCTGACGTAGATTTTGAATCATTTGAGAGGATGGAAACGCTCAAAGAGCTGCTAGTCATCCGAACCATGATCCATCCGAATGTTGTTAAACTCTAAAACCTGAGGGGGACTTTTCCTTTAACCCCGTAGAAATTACCGTCTGGATTCAGCTGAATATCTGAGTTTTAACTCTTATTTAAAATAAGTCAGATTCTGTATTTCTGAGATTTGAGCTGATTGGACGTTGGCCGATCAGAGCTCCTCGTTATGTAACGAGGGGAAGAGTCAGGCGTTTATAGCTCTGCTTTAGTTTCTTAATTTTGTTTGTGTGGAATAAATCTAGTTTTTATAACCCGTTTTTATACAAATCCTTCTTATCGGGAATGAGGAAGGTCCTGGTGGATCTCGGCGGTTTCCATCACTACGCTCGCATATCTTCTGTTTATCGCCACACACCGACTCTTTTCTGCTCTGATGTGAAGATTAAAAAAAAAAAACGGGAGTGGAGCTGCTGCTGACGCGCAGAGAAACAAACTGAACGTCTGTTGTTTTTATTCATGTTCTAAATGTGTTTAAAAGTTAACGATACATTTTATACAAACAAAAGTGTTCAAATCTACATTTCAGAATAAATTATGTTTAAAAAAAATAATAATTGCAACAGATGTGTTGGCTCAGCCCGGCTACGTCACAGATAAAAACCACAAAGTACCGGTAAGTCAAGAATTATTTATTAGACGTAAACATTACATTCAAATGAGTTACTAATCATTTTAAATTGAAATTATTTTCAAATCATCAAATTCAAACATTATTAAAATAATGAACATTTCTAAAAGTTAAAAACATGAAGGTTTTAGTGTTTTACATCACTGCACTAAACTGTATAAATTTAACTACACAAACTGGTGCGTCTTCTTTTTAAAGGGACATTTAGAACATTTTGAAGTGCGGCTCGGTCTGAACGTTAATATCCCAGCTGTTGTAAAAGCTTTTTGAAAGGCTTTAATTCTGACAGGAAGGATGAGCTAACGGCTAGTCTGAACTCGGCACCTTAAAACAGCTGCTTTATAGAAAAATGCAGATGTTTCCATTTAAACCATTTTGTTGCGGTTTACGTTATAATGTTTATTCTGACTGAAATGTTGTTCCTGCAGGAAGAGGTGATACAGCTAGCTGCTGCTGCTATCAGCACCTGTATCTACTAGAGTTTTGATAAATCAACAATGTAATGTGGAATTGACGGTGGTGCAACTGTGTGTAAGTTGGTGTTTTAAAGAACTGTTGTGACTTTTTGCAGTTTGAGAGCTTTAGGACGGCAGTGGTCCACTTTGGATTTGGCCGTGTTCAGACTAGCCGTTAGCTCGTCGGTACTGTCAGAATGAAACCCTTTATCCAACTGAAGTCATTCAAAGAGGTATCTGCAACAGGTAAGATATTGATTCTTCATAACTGTCCACAAAACCCCACTTCAAAATGGCTTTAAGTTGTTGTAAACGTGTTACAAAATCCAACATGGCTCCTTGAAATGCTCGAGTCCTTTCTGGCTCAGAGAAGGAAACAGCATGGAGTGTGGTTCCTGAACGCAGCTCAGACGGCAGCAGGTTTCAGGTCCGAGGCTCAGAGAGGAGCTTCGTGTCCTCCTCCCCATCGCTCCCCGCTCTCGTGGTTTTTAACCTCAGACGCTTTTTTGTATCAAGAATCGACACATTTGAGCTCCGGGAGTCCATTATCTCACGAGGAAAACAACCTCTTTGTTTTGGTTTGACCCACAGTTTTATTTTGAATGTTCATTTTTATTTTTGTTGTCGCTTGAACGGTTTGTAACTCGAGTGTCTTCTGCTTGATTTCTGTATCCGAACAAAAACGTTTCATTTTCAGCAACACTGACGATTTATTTTTATTACTTTTTAAATCTACAGCACTTCTGTTCGTGTACTGCATGATTAATCCAATAAGAGTATTTTTTCTAGTCTTCCCATAAAAAACAAACAAAAAAAATGTTCTGTCAAATTTGCAAGTTTAGATTTTTGTTAGTCTTATTTTTTATAAAGTCAGAAAATTTTAAAGACTGTACCACAAAGAATACAGCTGTTGTTGAAATGTACATAAAATGTCTATAATAACTATTAAATGGCGTACTTGTACAGTCTTTGACACTCTTTTCTTTATTTTATTTAGTAAAACTTCTTTTCCAATCATTTTCAATCTCCTGCAGGTTTTTATCAAGACTCGTGAAGTTCAGCTCAGGACTGACGGGGTTAAAAAAATTGCTGCGCATGCGCCAGTCTGACCGTGCTCAGTGGTCAAGTCCAGCATGGTGGAATGGCAGAGGGTGCAGCACTAATCCATTAATCCACTTCTAAATCTAAACTGAGCTGAATAAATGTAAAATATACAACGGTGATAAACAGGAAGTAACACATGTTCATCTGTATGAAGGTGACGGCGTTGTCCGTCTTAACATATGGTGTAGTTATATGTTGCAAATGTAGTCTTACAAGTAACTAGTTAAGTAAGTGAAGTAAAGTAAGTAAGTGAAGTAAAGTAAGTAAAGTAAAGTAAGTAAAGTAAGTAAGTAAAGTAAGTAAGTAAAGTAAAGTAAGTAAGTAAAGTAAAGTAAGTAAGTAAAGTAAGTAAGTAAAGTAAAGTAAGTAAAGTAAGTAAGTAAAGTAAGTAAAGTAAGTAAAGTAAGTAAAGTAAGTAAAGTAAGTTAAGTAAGTAAAGTAAGTAAAGTAAGTTAAGTAAAGTAAGTTAAGTAAGTTAAGTTAAGTAAGTTAAGTAAGTTAAGTAAAGTAAGTTAAGTAAAGTAAGTTAAGTAAAGTAAGTT
>JARVGS010000789.1:22245068-22260617 GCA_031762315.1 Hypsolebias antenori | reverse complement strand
ATAGTTGAATGTTACAAGATATATATGTTGTGTCATTTTATGTAAAGTTCAAAAATCATGTCACACACACTTTAAGTACAGTGTTTGAGTACTTTCTCCACCACTGTTCATACATCACTACTACATCCATACAAAGATTAATCAGTGCTTTTATCACATTCATACAACAATGGGACACACATCGGAGGCAATGAGGGGTTCAGTGTCTGGCCCAGGGAAGCGGGTAAAGATAATGGATGGATGGATGATGTATTTATGCTTATCGTCATTGTGTCCAGATAACACAAGCAACAAATACCTAAACTGACATACACAAGTTTTTTTTAGCACAGTTCTGGTGATCAAGAGGAATAGCGTTTTTAAAAAATGGAGAAGTAATAAAAGATTAGTGTTTTTTTTAAGGCCATGCTAAATGTTTTGAAAAACAGACATTTGTAAATCTTTTGTGTTCGGTGTTTCTGTGGGTAACTTGCATGGACAGCAACAATTAAATAAACCTAAAGATGCAGTTTTATAACTCGATTAAAAACTGTATTATGTTAATAAACAGATCAAATAAAAAAAACTAGTATACGGGTTCCTATTTTAAGAAACATAATCGTAAAAAGTAACATTTAGCTACGTCACGCTACGTGTTTTCAGACGTTGCAAAACGAAATAAAATCTGCAGTAAATGTAAAAGAAATAAGATAAAATGTTGTTCCAGAAACTTACTTTACGTTCGAAGGAACAGAATGTTAGTTTATTTCCATATTTACGTCCTTTTTTGTGAATTCATTCCGTAAATTGTTTTGTTTACCGACGCCATTAACTTTTAAATTTCCCTCTTTCAAAACAAAAGATTATTTCCGTTTCCGGTTTTGTAATTTATTTATTTATTTATTTACACCAGAGGGCTACCGATAGCACATTTTTATGATCGATTCTGAGTTCAAGTTAATGATAAATTATGTATAAATAATGTTGTATTTAATATTTTAGTTTTTTTTCTCCACCCCCCCCCACACCCCGCGAAAGATTTCTTCTTCTTTGTATTTTTAGGGCAGCTGTTTTTCCTAAAAGATACTCTACCGCCACCTTCTGGATTGTAAAAGAATTTCATATTATTTGACAAAAATTCTGTTTTTGTCAAAAATCTGCGTACAATACAACATAATATAAAATAGGTGTATCTACATTTTCTGAACTTTGTCTTGTGGAATTAAAAACATACATTTAGAAATTTGTATAAGTATAGAAATTTGTAATGCTAAAGAATAATTTAATTCATGACACTTATGCTTGTGGTATATTTTTTATACCAAGGTATGAAGGTGTCTTTGGTGGCAGGTTGCTCTGCGTGGTGAAAGGGGTTAATATTATTTTTGAGGTCTCTGGGGAGATGGTTGTGGGGGTTCTCAAGGGCAGTCGATTCTCAGTGGTCTCTGGAAAGGTAGTCGTAGTCACCGGAGTGGTGGACTTTGTAGTGGTCACTGAAGGTTTACATTGTTGTGGCACTCTTGGATGCTCTTCCTTGTAAACACAAGATGATCAATGTTGATTTTAGGGTTTGATCACACCTTGACTGTCTTGCAAATCAAAGACTTTTGCCACTGATGCCTACATTAATGTCTGGCCCAAGGTGGTTTGAATCCAACTTCCCCCCTTTCTTCTGCTGGCTTCTCACATTTAAACGCACTTTCATCCACACATGAAAATTACTTGTGGCTTTCCCCCCTTTTTTTAAATTAATTTCTTTTTCTGCTTTTGAGGCAGTAACAGCCTGAATGGCTTTGTCACATTTCAAAATGTTGTCAGTGACTGGTTCCAAGGAGATGTCCTCAACACTGCTGTCCACCTTTGAAATGTATTTAGTATTATTTTAAATCACTGTGATTGTTGTATATGAAACAAGTTAATGTTTCAGGTCTCTCTTGTACAAATGTAAATGAGTCCCGGAAGCTCATTCTCATCCTAAGCGTTTCATTGTACTGTTAACCCTGTGTTAACCTGCATATGACAAACACAACTTGAACTTGATATCTTTTTATCCTGTTCAGCACCTTGGTCAATGCTAGGCATTGTAGGAAGGTGCTATATAAATAAAGTTTATTATTATTATGCTGTTGAAGTTGTTGAAGTGGCTGTAATCTGGGTGTTGTCGCCCTCTAGTGGCGCAGTTGAGTACTACAAGTGCTTCGTGTGTACAGAATTTTTTTTTCATAAATGGAAAAAAAAAAAAAAAAAAAAGTTTAAAAACAAATATCTGGACCTGAGTTGTTGCTAAGTGTTCCAAACGGTTTGCACCTTTCAAACTGTATCATGTGGCAACTCAAAGCAGAAATATTTAAACGCGCTCCTCACTTTCCCTGAAGCAACAGGACTGAGCGCCCCCTCCTCCCTGTCCTGTGGGGCGAGCAGTGACGTCACGCAGGGCGGTGCCCGCAGGTAACCACATCATCAGGGGGCACCACAACACAAACAGCTGAGCACAGAGGAGACGCTGTCGAGCAGCAGGAGGAGACACTGAGGAGCAGCAGGAGGAGAAGCGCCCCCCCGCGCCGCAGCCGGACCGAAGGGCAGGAAACGTCCAAACAGGGAAGTTGGAGTCGGAGCAGAGGCAGCATGTTCAGCTGGGTCAAACAGGAGCAGGGTGGCCGCAACAAGGAAGGAGAGATGTACCAGACGGTGACCGAGGGCCTGCACACTCTCTACACCAAGAAGCTGCTGCCGCTGGAGGACACCTACCTCTTCCATGACTTCCACTCCCCAGCCCTGGAGAGCGCAGACTTCCAGTCCAAACCCATGGTGCTGCTGGTGGGCCAGTACTCCACCGGGAAGACCACCTTCATCAGGTACAGAGCCGCCTGCTGGGTTTAGCAACAGGTGGAAGTCTCTCCATCACTAAAGTTTGGAAACGTGACGTTTTGTGACTCATGAGGGGATGGTGAAATGTTTTCAGTAGGTGGATGCAGGGCCGGATGAAGGAGGGTGTGGGCCTCGGGGCCAGACCTACTTTTGGGGCCCTACAGACATTATTTTTTAATACATACAAACATGTTAACTTTAGGTTTCTAGTAAACAGTCTGTTGAAGTTTAATCTTGTAAGCTGCTCAGGCCACAACTGGATCCTAACTGTTTCTGTATTTGAACTCAAATGAAATAAACCAATGAAATAGTTTAGTCATAAAAAAGATAAAAGGTCAGAACATCAGAGCCAAATAAAAGGCAACACTGCAGGGATCTCAAGGTTGCACAGAGCAGCTGCAGCTGCAGAGCTTTGTGTTTCAACTTGAGATAAAAACTGCAGACGCATTCATTCCTTGACTTTATGGAAACTAGTCTGACCATACATGAAGAGCAGCTTCTGCTTCACGGACCTTAGAATGAGGTGAATACACCTGAAGCTGAGGTGAAAACAGAGAATACACCTGGAAGGCTGCATCAGCACCTCCAGAGCAGCAGCAGCTGTCAGGGCTCAGATTTACTGCAGAGTCATGTCATACAAGTGTCAGCTGTAAAACTGTAAACAGCCGAAGAAGCCAAAACATAAAGGTTCGCCTTGGAGGTTGGTTAGTAAAGAGATGAGTTGGTTAGTTGGTATGTTGGTTAGTGAGATGAGTTGGTTAGTTAGTTAGTTGAGATGTTGGTTAGTAAGGAGATGAGTGGGTTAGTTAGTTGGTATGTTGGTTAGTGAGATGAGTTGGTTAGTTAGTTAGTTGATATGTTGGTTAGTAAGGAGAGGAGTTGGTTAGTTAGTTGGTATGTTGGTTAGTGAGATGAGTTGGTTAGTTAGTTGGTTGGTATGTTGGTTAGTAAAGAGATGAGTTGGTTAGTTAGTTGGTATGTTGGTTAGTGAGATGAGTTGGTTAGTTAGTTGGTTGGTATGTTGGTTAGTAAGGAGATGAGTTGGTTAGTTAGTTAGTTGGTATGCTGTTAGTAAGGAGATGAGTTGGTTAGTTAGCTGGTTAGTAAGGAGATGAGTTGGTTAGTTAGTTGGTTTGTTGTTAGTAAGGAGATGAGTTGGTTAGTTAGCTGGTTAGTAAGGAGATGAGTTGGTTAGTTAGTTAGTTAGTTAGTTAGTTAGTTAGTTAGTTAGTATGTTGTTAGTAAGAAGATGAGCTGGTTAGTTAGTTGGTTTATTGGTTAATAAGGAGATGAGTTTGTTAGTTAGTTGGTATGTTAGTAAGGAGATGAGTTGGTTAGTTAGTTGGTATGTTGGTTAGTGAGATGAGTTGGTTAGTTAGTTGGTTGGTATGTTGTTAGTAAGGAGATGAGTTGGTTAGTTAGCTGGTTAGTAAGGAGATGAGTTAGTTAGTTAGTTAGTTAGTATGTTGTTAGTAAGGAGATGAGTTGGTTAGTTAGTTGGTTAGTTGGTTAGTAAGGAGATGCGTTGGTTAGTTGGTTAGTAAGGAGATGAGTTGGTTAGTTAGTTAGTTAATTAGTATGTTGGTTATTAAGGAGATGAGTTAGTTAGTTAGTTAGTTAGTTAGTTGGTTTGTTGTTAGTAAGGAGATGAGTTGCTTAGTTACTAGGTGGGTTGGTTAGTTTGTTGCTTCTTGGTTGGGAGATAGGTAGGTTTTAAGTCTTTCTTTGGTTGGTAGGTAGGTTAGTTGGTTGGTTAGTAGGTTAGTTTGTTGTTGCTTGATAGGGAGATGGGTAGATTGGTTTGCTTTTGTTCGGTAGGTAGGTGGGTTAGTTGGTTGGTTAGTAGGTTAATTAGCTACTGTTTGGTAGGGCGATGGGTAGTTTGGTTTGTAGGTAGGTAAGTCGGTTTAAAATTTTTGTTTAGTATGTAGATTACTTGTTTGGCTAGTAGGTTAATTGGTTAGCTAGTAGGTGGGTTGGTTGGTTTGTTGCTGCTTGGCAGGGAGATGGGTAGGTTGGTTTAAGTTTTTGTTTGGTAGGTAGGGTAGTTGGTTGGTTAGTTAGATGAGCTGGGTAGTGAATTGCTGCTTGGTAAGGAGATGGCTCAGTTGGTTAAGTTTTTTTAGTAGGTAGGTTAGTTGGTTGCCTAGTAGATTAGTTGGTTGGTTAGTAGGTGGGTTGGTTAATTAGGTGCTGCTTGGTAGGGAGATGGATAGGTTGGTTTTGTTTTTGTTGATAGGTAGGTAGTTAGATGGTTTGTTAGTAGGTTAGTTGATTGGTTTGTTGCTGTTTGATAGGGAGATGAGTAGGTTGGTTTGTTGGTTGGTATGTGGATAGTTAGATTTTATTTTTTGGTAAGTACGTAGGTAGGTAGGCAGGTGGGTTATTTGGTTGGTTAGTAGGTTAGCCAGTTGGTTTCTTGCTGCTTTATAGGGAGATGGGAAGGCTGGTTTGTTAAATTGGTTGGTTTGTTGTTTAGTAGGTACATGGGTAGGTTGGTTAGTAAGGAGATGAGTTGGTTAGATACTAGGTGGGTTGGTTAGTTTGTTATTGCTTGGTAGGGAGATGGGTATGTTGGTTTGCAGGTAAGTTCAGTTCCCTGAGATGACTTCTGTTGTGACTTGCTGCTATATAAATAAACTGAATTGATAGGATGGTTTTAAGTGTTTGTTTGGGAAATAGGAAGGTAGGTTAGTTGGTTGGTTAGTAGGTTAGTTGTTGGTTTGTTGCTGCTTAATAGGGAGATGGGTAATTTGGTTTTTTGGTTGGTTGGTAGGTAGACTGTTTTAGTTGTTTGTGTGCTAAGTACATAGGTAAGTAGGTAGGTAGATTGGTTGGTTAGGTTAGTTGGTTTGTTTCTTGCTGCTTGATAATGAGATGGGTAGGCTAGTTTTAGGTTGGTTGGTTAGTTGCTTGTTTTTCTGCTTAGTAGGTAAATGGGTTAGTAGGTAGGTTGGTTGATTAGTAAGTAGGTAAGTTAGTTGCTTGCTTTGTTTCTTCGTAGGTAAATGGATAGGTTGGTTGGATGGTTAGTAAGTAGGTAGCTTAGTTGGTTTGTTGCTTGGCATGCAGATGGTTTGATTAGTTGGTTGATGGATACATTTGTTGGTGGGTAAGTAGGAAGGTAAGTGGGTAGGTTGTTGTTTTTAGTAGGTTGGGTGATACACACAGATAAATGGATAGTTCCTTGCAAAGTAAGAATTTGAACAAAAAACAGATAATTTTGAACTACTGTATATCAAATGGAGCAGCTTCTAAGAGTTTACTCCGGTAGTTTTCCAGGTATATTTTTATGTAGTCCTGAGATGCAGGTTTGCATTAATGTAAATAAACCTTTTGGGTGAATCAAACCATGTGGAGCGACAGAGTCCTGTCTATATTAGGCCGGCTGTAATCTGTGCAACAAATATGTCGTATGAGAGCAATAAGCGAAACAAACGGATACTACACTGCGCAAAAATGAATTACTGGGTCTCAGGAGGATATGGCCGATAAGTTGGACCTGTTTTAAGTCTCTTCAGCTGTTTGTGTAGTGGTAGTCAGCATCAGGTCACTAATCCTACTTAGATTTTAAAATTAATGACACAGTAACCATTGTTCTGAGAAAAATACTGACTTTATGATGTTATTTATTTCCAGTGAGGAAGGTCCAACAGACCCACTTTGCACAAGAATTCAAACAATTTAAAGTATTTCATAGAAACATTGAATATTGACCCCATTACACCGTGTCAAGCTGACATTTTGTTGTTATTCCATCAGAAATCTAATCATGTAGGACGTGAGCTGCAGCTCTGGGCTTTGCTCATTTTTCCCTCATGCTTATGATTGTTTGCAAATGATGCAAGAGCAGAACAGGAAGTTCTGTTCTGATCCGGCTGATGATGAAATGTGGGCAGGGCAACATAAGACCAGTTGGTGAGGCCTTTTGTTGCGGGTAAACCTGTACGATTTAACACATTTCAGCCGTTTCTAGGTAAATTTTGTCTCATACGACCCAACATGTATGGAGGCCTGGAAGTGCCAACATAAATAAATTAAAAAATAATGTGTCAACGAGTGCATTAAAATTTTAAATAATTACATAATAAAATATGGCAATAAATGCTTATTTTTGATTTTAGCTGTCACAGTGTATCTATTTCCCTTTTTATACGCCTGTCGAAGGCGGGGCGCATCACGTTATGATCTCCGTACATCCATAAAAATGTCTCTTGTCCCGCACTTATCTTCTGATCCACTTAAGATAAATTAAATAAACTTCATACACATCTGCATCATCACTAGACGGAGTGTTGCGTACATTTTTCGTCACCCAGCTCCAAGGTCAAAGTTTATACAAGGTCTTGGCTTGTCTGGGCCATTGCTATAGATTGATGTATCACAGTTTGTCGACGGGTGTACGATGTGCCATATTCTGCACTTTTTTTATTTTTTAACCGACTGGTCATTCTAATTTATATTTGCATTTTTATTAGTACAACACAGATCAAAGATTATTTATATGTGAAATTATAGCCAGGTGACCATAAAACATAAATATAAAAATGTATGAATAGTCAATTCCTAATTATTAATTAAATTTTCTGCATCACTTCTGGTTTTCCAAAGCTCTGTAATTATAAATTCTTATTTTTTTAAATTTGGCCTCAAATTTTTCCTTTTAACATGGTCTTTTATTTAACATTTACGTTTTTAGCTCTGATTCATAAGTTATTCTTTAGATTGGTGTAACATTTGAATGTGACCTGTGTTTTTCTGACACACGCAGCTGTGTTGCAGGAAAAACACTTCCTGGTTTGGAGTCGTGGTTTTTACTCGTTTGACCGAGCAAACAAAACGTGGTGACGTGTCATGGAGGAGACGCAGCAGAGTTTCTGAGCACCGAGTCGAACAACATCACCTTTCAGTCGTGAAACAATTTAACTTTAGTTTTAATAAATTAACAACTCGTTCGGCAGTGGAAACACAACCTGGCATTTCTTTAAGGAATGCATGTTGCCCGCCGCCTTTCATTCTAATGTTTTAGACAGCTCTTATGATGATAAATTAAAAAGATGTTTGTGCTCAGTGTGTGCGTTAGGGACGACTCTGCTACCACCACACCAAACTACAGCTCCGTATCTGTTAAAGTGTCTGAGTCACAACCGTTTTATGTTGCTTGTGGCGTCCATCTTGGATGGGGCTGCCTCCAGTGATTACTGTTGGAGAGTTTTGTTAAAAGCCATCCGTTGGTTCGTGAGATATTTTGCTAACAGAGCTGGCAAACAAGCACAGATTCATACTCCACAAAAACATTGCTGATAATATTTAGACGTTCCTGCAGGATGTGACCCTGGAGTGTTTCTGCTTGTAAACAACCTCCCATTGCAAAAGTTTTATTAAACTCTATGATGTGGCGTTAATGTGTGTGTGTGCATGCGTGTGTCAGAACGTGCACATTTGGAAACGTAAATGATCTCCTGGTCTGCAAACAGCTCAGAGTCAAACAGAAGGCGGGTCACATGGACAGAGTCGACGCAACATTCATCAACGGGCTTCTGTTATGTCTGCAGACTGTGTGTGCACGTGCGTGTGTCTGTGCATGTGTGCATGTTACACTGACCCCACCCTGCTCCATGGAATGCTTCGAATCATTGGAACATGTTGCCAGTCAACTGCAGAGTCAACTTCTCCTTTTTCTTCTTGCTCCTAAACAGTTTTTAGCTGCAGCCGTGCATCAAATTATATTTTTATTATTTATTGATGTATTTATCTTTGACCTTCAGTGTTTGGTGTCCTCGCTCCGATTACAACTCATTTAACATTTAATCCTTTAATAAGTCTAATTTGTAAAAGCTAACTGAGGCCGTGGAGTCCAGTCCTACCCATCCAGATGTGTTTCTTATGGCCCAGGAGTGGTTCCTATGGCCCGGGTGTAGTTTGTTATCCAGATGTGGTTCTTATGGCCACGGTGTGGTTCCTATGGCTCAGGTGTAGTTTATGTTGTCCAGGTGTGGTTCCTAAGACCCAGGTGTGATTCCCATAGCCCAGGTGTAGTTTATGTTGTCCAGATGTGTTTCTTATGATCCAGGTGTGGTTCTTATAGCCCAGGTGTAGTTTGTGCTGTCCTAGTGTGGTTCCTATGACCCAGGTGTGGTTCCTATGTCCCGGGTATAGTTTGTTATCCAGATGTGGTTCTTATTGCCCAGGTGTGGTTCTTATGGCCCAGGTGTGGTTCATATGGCCCAGGTGTAGTTCATTATCCAGATGTGTTTCTTATGGCCCAGGTGTGGTTCCTATGTCCCAGGTGTAGTTTCTGCTGTCCTGGTGTGGTTCCTATGATCCAGGTGTGGTTCATATGGCCCAGATGTAGTTTGTTATCCAGATGTGTTTCTTATGGCCCAGGTGTAGTTTATGTTGTCCAGATGGGACTTCTATGGCCCAGGTGTGGTTCCTATGGCCTGGGTGTGGTTTCTGTTGGACGAAAGACAACAAAAAACTGATGTTATTGATATAAATAATTACAAACAGGTAGAGTTGAGCAAGTAAGACGGCAGCAGATTGAGGACATGTGGTTGATTTGTCCTGCCTATAGCAGCATAACTAAGGGATGGCTCAGGAAGCCCAAGCCAACCCTAACTATAGGATTTATCAAAAAGGAAAGGATTTTTTTTTTTTTAACAGTAGTTGTTTTAAGACTAAAATCTGCTTTAGATATTGGTCTGCTTAACTACCCAATATGTGCTCATCAGAAAGGTCCAAGCAGACCCTCTTCTTCTTCTTCCAGATGTTCTCTCTTCAGGGGTCTGCACAGCAAGTCCTCCTCCACCTTCTCACTATGTCCTCTGCATTCTCTGCCCTCACTCCAATGATCACCATGTCCTGCAACTGCAGCTGCATTTCTAACATCCTTCTACCAGTATACCTACTGTCCCTCCTCTGGACATGTCCAAACCATAACAGTCTGGCCTCCCTAACTTTATCTCCCAGTTCTTCAACATGTGCTGCACCTCTGATGATCTCATTCCTAATCTTGTCCATCCTTGTCACTCCTAAGGAGAACCTCAACATTTTCATTTCTGACACTTCCAGTTCTGTCTCCTGTCTTTTGTCTATGTCTCTGTCTCTAGCCCATACAACACAGCTGGTCTCACCACTGTCTTGTAAACGTTTCCTTTCAGACCCACCTGAAACAAATACAGAGAGTATGTTACAGCACCTCTTATGTTGAGGGTACACATGGATGGTACGACTAGATAATTGGCTCATAACACAAGAGAAAAGCGTCGGAGGGTTGGTGAGGCAAACCTAAACATCAGGGAGGCCGTGAAAGTTCAGTTAACCCAAGACGGGACGGTCGTGGTCTCCAAACCATGAAACCTTCCACACACAAGGATGGTTTGGCACTTTGTATTAGCTTAATAATAATGAAAAAGGGTTAATTTAATTGTAAGGGTTATTTAATTTTAATGAGCTAAAGTGTTTATTTGATGGACACTGGTCAGTTTGTACTCTCGCCAAGCGTTTCTACAGAGCAGTTATTTATTTCAGTGGTTGACATTGTGTTTAAGTCCTGATTTTAACATGGATCATGCTTCCTGCGTTATTTCAAAGTCAACATTATCATGTATCAGAAGGTGCTTTTTAACAAATATTTATGATAAACAAAAACTTGGGAGTTTTACTAAGAAAACAGTTTTCAGTGGAGTTAAAAGCCACTCGGCTGTTGGATCCTTCTTGATGTTTGGTTCGTCCTGAAAGGCAGGAAATGAGAGGACAGAGACATTCGAGAGCCTCTTTCCCTTCCTGTTTCACTTTTTCACAACGAGGCGTGCGACGGGGTTAATGGGGAGGAGAAAGGAAAACATTTTTTAAAGCTGCTCTCAGATAAACGTGATTGATTTAAAAATGAGTAACTAACGAGGAATGTTGGACAATGAACTCACTTGGGTTGGTCGCTTAAAAAAAAATGTGAAATTAAAATCACAATTAATGATTATTTTGTTTGATCTTATTCCTGCAACAAGTATTTAATAAAAAGTAAACATGAACTGAGCAGAAACAAGTTTGACTCATGGTTTTTTAATCTTTTGTTTTATTGTGAGGTCAGAAAGTGAGAACTAAAAGTCACCTTCTTCTTTCAGGTACCTGCTGGAGCAGGACTTCCCAGGGATGCGTATCGGTCCGGAGCCGACCACCGACGGCTTCATCGCTGTGATGTATGGCGAAAACGAGGGGATCGTACCCGGCAATGCTCTGGTGGTGGACCCCAAGAAACCCTTCAGGAAACTCAACGCGTTCGGAAATTCTTTTCTCAACAGGTGAAGAAAACGACACGTTCTGGCCGAGCTCCTAAAAAGACAGGCAGACAAAAACACAGACTAGAATGTAAGCCTCGAACAAACAGGTGCTGTGTGAAAATGTCAAGTTGTCCTGTAAAGATTTGTAAATGATGAGTAGCAGAAAACTGATGGTCACACTTGAAAATTTTCTAGTTTCTACTGTGTTTTCTGTAGGACATATTAAGTTAAAAAAGATACAGTGGAAGTAAATGAGAGTTTGGGTGTGTGCAGTCTGAACGCTGGAGGGATCGAAGAGAAATAAGTCCTATAGCAATGAGAGGAGACAGAAATGACCTAGTTTGGTGAATAAGCTGCAGAAGAAATGTAAAATGTGTGGAGCAAAAAGTTTTTCCCAAAACTTCAAAGTTTAGACGGCTCAAAAATCATCAAACTTCAACTGTGATTGTGTAAAAACCAGTCGTGTTATGGTCAACTTTCTGTGCCCTGTTTAAACGCTGTAAAAGGGTTCTGCCGAGACGTTTGATCCAAGCAGGACTGGGTTTTACCGCCTGAACCATCAAAATCCCATTGCTGTCTCTGGAGTTCCAAAACACAGGATGAACAGCTACCAAGAGGCCAAGCTCAGTGCTTGGATGTACTTTTTGTTGTTAAAGCAGAAGCCAAAAATCAAGAATAATGGGTGAATATTTGATATTATGAAGATTTGTAGGATTCAGAAATGTCTTTGTTTAAACAGTCTCTGAGCTTCACAGTACCAGTTATTAAATGAATAATTACAAGTCGTACCAGTTTATCAGTTGGAACGGTTTGTGTTCTTTTTGCTTTTAATAAAGTTTCACGTCTGTGACAGAAGGCTGACGACTGGTTGTTGGTCCGAGGGGTGACCTTGCTCCCTGTCCGACAGAAATAGTCTCTGCACTTAAATAAGTCCTGCCCGTTACCGCTCCTGTCACTCCTTTCCTCAAAACACTTCCAACGTGGGAAGTGACCCCTCGTGACCCGTAAACACAGAGAGCTGTCAGGCTCCAGACACGCCAGTTTGCACCGGCTTTTTAATTTTAGCTCAACTCTGGTCCAAACTTGTTTCCTTTATGCAGCCGGGGGGGGGTGTAGGGGCACCACCTCCCATCTGTGTGTGTTGATATGCACCTGAGGCCCTCCTTAAACCGAGAAGCCCATTGTGTTCGGCTCCAACACGAGGAACGCTCCATCATAAGTTACTGTTTCCGAGGGGAAGTGTTTCTGCGTCACGGCGTGTTGGCTCGCTGGATCTGTTTTTTCCCCGCTGTTAGTCAGAGACTCGGGTACAGAGACGATTAATTTCAGGCTAAATTTACCAGTTCAGGAAGACCTGAATAAAACAAAACCCATCGGATGAATCCAGCGTACGAGACTGCAACGAAATCCACACTCGTGGAAGACTCGTACGTCAAATCATACCCTCCCTTTGCATCCAGATGTTTCCATATCTGCTGTGGTTGTTTCTTACAAATAGAGTACAAAATGGTTTCAAGTTGCACCTGTGCACATACCCCTGCATTCATACTTCACTGCACATATCCTACAGATGGGTAACCTGTTCACTGCAAACAGCCAAAGTGGGTACGAAGTGGCTTCTTAAAAAAAAAAATAAATAAATAAAAAAACAGGCAAGTCGCTGCAAAACACAAAGAAATGCACGTTGTTCCAATATTTTTAAAACTCTTATCACTTTATAAAATGAGCCAGAAGACGTCAGCGTGCACTGTTGTTTTAAATTAACAGACATTAAACTTTTACTTTGTTAAAAAAAATAAAATAAAACTCAGCACGTGGGATCTTTGGTTCTTGGTATTCTTGCTCACCTTAGCAAACTTAAGCTAATGTACTTCCTGACTCGGTGTTAACTGTGGGCCAGTCGTATTTCACGAGAAACTTCAGGGAGGCCCCGCCCCTTTGTGTTCAGTGGAGACTTCTTTTCGCAAAAAAGCCTGGGTACAAGACGGTTTATGAAGATGGAATTTGGAGGAAAATATGAATTGGTGGACTGGTCTGATCTCTGGTACCTGCTGGGCTCCTGTTAGGACATATATGAACCAAAAACCGATTGGAATAAAACTTCTGTTCGGGTTTGAATTGATTTAGTTCTTTCTAGAGGCGTGAACGAGACCTTACAGTACAAGTGTTTAGTTTAATGTCTTGGAGGGCGTCCTCTCACCTCGGTGTCAAACTCTGTGGGTTTGGTGTTCCACACTCGTGCATTAGTGGTTTCTGGGTTGGTTCTCTTTCTGAATAAAAGTAATTTCAACTAAATATTTTCATACATTTGCTCTTTTTTTCACCTCATACAGGTCAAGCCCACCAGAAGCCATTTTCTGTGCATATCTTTCCTCACAGATTGATCAATATTTACCTAAATTGAGTTTGTTTTGAAGCCAGTGTTTCCTACCAAGATGGCGGCGATATCTCGTTGCACACATTCGCACGAGATTTGTGGGATTTATGTATAATTCTCAATAACTTGAACTTAACGAGTTGTCATTGTGGCTATTTAGAAATATTGACTGACTCGAGGAACTCCACAACCATTCCCAGACCCTGATTTCTGTTTGTGGTTTATGTTTGTTTTGGAAAACTTAAATTATTAAAAAAATTTTGCACCGATTTATTCATTTTCTATTATAACAAGATTTGTGATGGAATTAAACATTTTTTCCTCTTTCTGTGTTCAGGTTCATCTGCTCTCAGATGCCCAATCAGGTTCTTCAGAGCATCAGCGTCATCGACACGCCGGGCATCCTGTCAGGAGAGAAGCAGCGAATCAGCCGAGGTATACGGTTAAATTTGAATAATTAATATTTATTGGTGCTCCACATTGTAACGATAAATGTATTTAAGGGTCTTCATAAAAAGATAACGTGCAGTTTGACGTCACTAAACTACAATATGATTAAAGAAGCAGTAAAATACACAGCAGGGGCTTGAAAAATCAAAACTCATCAGATTATTGTTAAAATGTAGATTTTAGTCAGAAAATGAGCAACAGCCTTGATGTTCTTTGGAGCGTTGTCCTCGTGATGAGCCATGTTTTTACTAACAATGACTGAGTCGTGTTCCTGGTGAGGCTACATGTGTTTCCTGTGATGAGTCAGGGCCGCTGCTCTGAAACGTTGGTAAAAGCAGAACCGCGGAGTGAGAACACCTGTTTGCTCGTCGTGTTCTCTGTCAGGAGTCATGCTTGTGTTCTGTCTGTTAGCAAAATATTTCCTGAGCCCGTGGACCCGTTTTAATGAAACTCGCAAGAAGTGATGTCAGTGACTCCTGAACATTTGGAGCCGTTCAAAATCAAGATGGCCGAGGGTCGAGATGCTAGTTCAGTTTTACTAGAAAATTTTAAAAAATAACAACTAGACTACCGGAGTCCAACAGAAATAAACATGATTTTATTTTGCTAGAAAAAAACAAATCTGGCCTGAATAAATCCTTTCTGCAGAAGGTATTCCTAATAATATACATGGAGCTGCAAAACGGGTGAAACATGAATAGAACTGATCGGTTTGACTCTCAAAGGGTTAATGATCCGAATCTTCACAGTGAATCAGGACTCACGAGTCCGAGGTCTCAGTTAAACCGGATCCTACGTGTTCTGTGCCAGACTACAGTTAAGTCTACGAGATGACGAACATCCGGGTTACTAACTCACTGGAAAAGCTGCAGACTCTGATGAGTCGGGTCGTTAGTTTGGGTTAATAAAAACTAAAAAGGCTGCTGATTCAGGTCCCTGGTCCGGGTTACTAACTTACCACAAATGTTGCAGACTCTTGAGTGCAGTGATCGAGTCAAGTGACTGAAGTGAATCGAATCACTTTAGTGAATGACTCATTTTATTCTGAGTCCATAAAGTGAACCAGCTTGACCAGCTCTGATTTATACGGGCCGTTTGCATCCAAACCCGTTATTTCCCGGCTTTAAACTCGTCCCTGACTTTTGAACCCAGAAAGTTTTTAACTTTTGTCCCCGTTTGTTTCTAATGGTCCTCCGAAGTCCGAACGGACCGGGCCAGTTGCAGGATGTGCGTCAGGGCTTTTTCTCCAGTCAACGTCTGTTTAAGCAGTTTCACTTCCCAACTTCAACTGGGACCAGATGTTCTGCCACAGAACGAGGCACGTCAGTGGCGGGGCAGGAAAACTGTTCAGGCGTTTCTTTGACCAAACGCAAATAAAATATTTAACGTTAAGCTTTAAAGAAAAGTTTCTTTATGTCACTGTTCAGAGGAATAACCTGAACTGGAACTAATTTATGTTTAACAGAATTTTGTCTCCAAAAGAACAGAATGGAGCAGGTTTGTATTTAAAACATTAAAATAGGGATGCACCGATAAATCGGCCGGCCGATTTATCGGCCCCGATTTCCTTAATTTTGGGAAATCGGAAATCGG
>JARVGS010000789.1:22156745-22170573 GCA_031762315.1 Hypsolebias antenori | reverse complement strand
TGGCCTTCCTTTTCCTCGATGCACTGCCATCAGAAGAGTCCTCCTTGTGTTTTGGGAGCAATAATGAAGGGCTAATGGCCTACTGAGATGCTAGCGACGCCGTCGTCCTCCGTACAGTACGTACTGTATCCCTCCACCGCTGCACCGCGTAACTTTCGACGTAAGTCCATGGTGATGTCCTTCCTTTTCCTCGATGCACTCTCATCAGAAGAGTCCTTCTTGCATTTTGGGAGCCATAATGAAGGGCTAATGAAGGTCTAATGGCCTACAAGGGATGCTAGCGACGCCGTCCTCCTCCGTACAGTACGTATTCCTCCGCTGCTGCACTGCGTAACTGTATCCTTCCGCCGCTGCGCCTCTGTGCCACCGCGTTACGACGTTTAATGTCGTAAAACCGTCGTAAAACCGAACATAACCGCGTAACGTGAATAAGGGAGATGCCAACGCAACTACGAAACGTCATCTCGTAAGACGAGACCGTCGTAACCCGAGGACCACTTGTATTACAAAACCCTTCGCTTGTTTCATGATGGGGTCTTGACCCCAAGTTCGAAAACTTCAAATTTGCTTCCTTTGTTTCAAAAAGATTTATTTGATTTGTGAAAACATATTTTCTTGTGACATTTAATCAATTAAAAATTGACAAAACAACTGTTATGCTATAAAAATTCTAAACTGGGATGTTTATACAGTTTTTTTCAAACTAACATTTTGATTTATTTATATTGTCTGCTGCAAGTACAGCAAGTTATGGTAATCGTAATTGAAATTTTACACAATAAAAGTTTTTTAAACTGTTTCATTCAAGCATATGGCAGACGTGTATTTTGTGTATTTTATTGTAATAAAACGTCAACTTGACAAAGATGTACAATATTTGCTACATTGCTTTAGAAATACCTAAGTAAATTATAAGAGCTGAAGTTCTTGCTTGCACCTTGTAGATAAACATTTTTCTTTGATATCATAAAAAGAGTTATTGGTTAAAGTAATAAAGGTGCATCTTAAAAAAATAGAATATTGTGAAAAACTTCATTTTTATGGAATTTTAGTTTTTCATAATTTGTAAGCCATAATCTTCAAAATGACAAGAACTGTTTCACTCTGTGTAATGACTATATAATTCATGAATTTAACTTTCTGAAGTGATTGACAAAAAATTGATCTTTTTCACACTATTTAAATAATTTGGATTGCACTTTTATAACAATTTTTGGACAGAGAGCAGAAAGAAAACTATCTGGAGGAAACAAGTGAGGACAGGAAGAAATGAAATAACAAACAGGTAAAATTTTTGTTTAGAAGGCTGGCTCATGATATTTACTGTAAATAATTCTTGCTGCTGCATTTCCATGTCAGATGAAAGTCAAGGGATTAGACCAGGAGTTTGAAGTTGGTTTGGATTGAAGCTGAATCGTTTTCTCCCCCTGGAGAGTAAAATGTAATTATATAAAGACAAAAGCAGCACTTTCTCTTTCTTAACCCTTGCATTTTATCGTCTTCCTCTCTACACATCTGCCTTCTCAAAGTGGAGCTGATGGGGTGCGGTGGAAATAAGTGCTTCCAGGAGAATGAAGAAGGAAAGTTTTAGAAGTGCTTTTAGCATTTTTGGTAACTCCTGACCACAACCACGATTTAAAGGTGTTGGATATTAAAACTGACCTTCCTATCTGTGACACTGCCTCTCTTGATCAGAAACTCCTCAACCTGTTTGTTGTTTTTCTTCCGTTTCTGGTATGAGTCATTTTTCTCTTTTTTTTCCTCTTTAAAGCATTTCTTTGTTTCCCCCTCTAAAACAACTAAGCTGCAGCTCAAACAAAGCTAAATCCTCTAATAACACAAGGCAGCAGTCATCTGTCAGCAGGTTTTCCTCTGAGAAAAAACACAAAACAAAACAGTGAGCGACTTACTCACATGTAGGGTTTATGTGAAAAAAGTGACAGACGTGTTTCAAGTTTGGCACTCTGAGTAGTAGCCAGAAAAATGAGAATAATTTATCATAAAAACAGGAGTTTTTGTGTAAATGTTGGTAATATTTTCTCTGCTTCATTACCTCTTTCCTGCTGGGTGCCACAGGGCTCAAATCTTGGACCCCTTTTGTTTTCACTATATCTGCTCCCTTTTGGGTCTGTCCTGAAGAAACATGGTCTTTTGTTTCATTGTTATGCTGATGATTGCCAGATTTATCTGCCCTTAAAACACAAAATTTCATGCATAATTCACCCTATGCTAAATCTTGATGATGTCAAGGCATGGATGGCTTCAAGTTTTTTTTAAAGAATCAACAATCAGAAAACTAAATTTACTGTCTCTGTTCCTGTAAACCTTGACTCTCTTGAGCCATATCTTAAGCAGTCTGTTACAAATCTCGGGATGGTTTTGGACTCTGAATTTAAGTTTAATAAACACATTAACCCTGTTCTACAAAAAAGTTTCTTCCAGTTAAGGCCGATGGCTAAGCTTAAGTCTGTGTTGACCAGATCTGACCTTGAAAAAAATAGTCCATGCCTTCTAACTTGCTTTATGTTGGGGTCAGTCAGGTGTCTCTTTCACGTGTCCAAAATGCTACAGCTTGGCTATTAACATGAACATGGTTTGAACGCATTTCACCAGTTCTGTCCTCCCTTCACTGGCTCCCTGTACATACTAGAATAGATTTTTGAATTCTGTTGACCTTCAAGTGCATAAATGGCCTTGCACCCTCATATCTCTCTGACCTACGTCAACCATATGTTTCTTCTCATGCGCTGAGATCATCTGACCAGCTGCTTTTGGTTGTACTAAAAAACAGGCTGAAGCTCAGAGGAGATCGAGCTTTTTCAGTCGTGGACCCTCAACTTTAAAATTTGACTTGACTTGGCTATCAACTTGAAATCATAATGTTTCAAAAACCAAGACGAAAATGGAATGAAAGGCCAAAGGATTGGAGGAGGACATTCTCAACAGATCACCTACAGGAAATGCGGCTTCACTCCTCCTTATGTTCATCAGCAAAGTTCATTAACTTCCCATACGCCTGGACTCATAATGCCTCTTCTGTGAAGCCCAGACGTCATCTCAGATACACAGAATTGCATTAGCAGTGCACACGCACGTTGTTGCTCATGCACACCCGTATGTGTCGACAGTCAGCCCACATTGATGACTCCCATGACTAAAAGTCCAACGGAGGCAAAAGTCAAAGGCCACACAAATAATCGAGCTAATAAGCGTTTTTTTTATTACACAAGGAATTTCACAATTTATTGCATTCTTTTCACAGCCCTGACTTTGCGTCTCGTTCTCCGTTATGTTTATTAAGCGTGGCTCCAGTGAACTTTTTACACAGAAAGAGAGGTCACTGGCATGTGTTGCATTTATTCATCCATTCATTCTGCCTGCCATGTTCTCACTCCCCCGTTCAGAAACATCCCAGTAATTACATGTGCCTTGCTTTGAAATGCGCCTTTTCCCCCCTCAAGATCTGGACTTAAAGAGTTGGAGTACCAGTGAGAGGATATCTGTGTCTTATCTTCAGCGTGTTTCAGTAACTCATTGGGATTCACAGCTGCTTTCCCTCCTTGTCTCCCTCCTCTCCAAGCCTCAGTGGCATGAAAATCCCATTGGATGGAAGGCAAGTGAACCCAAATGAAAAGCAGGGAAAGTACTTTTCAGCAGGAGGAGGCTGCACTTCAAAAATGTTTTTTTACATATTTATTTTTTAGTACGTTAAAACATTGTAGGGGGAGTGGTGGCACAGAAGGTAGGCTTGTGATCAGAAGGTCTCCAGTTTAACTCCCCAGACCGTCAACATAAAAAATGTGGCTGGGAAAGGTGAAGCAACCACAACTGCCTCCATTTTCATTTGCCCCACTCTGGGCCCTTGAGCAAGATCCTGAACCCCCACCATCTGTTCCCCTGGGCGCCCTAAATGGCAGCTCTCTGCTCCACACAGAGGGCTGTGGTAACTCGATGGTCTGTGGTTGTGGCAGGAGTGGCATCCAGTCCAAAATCAATTGCCAAGTCTTTGTCTGTGTTAATTCGCTGTGGCGATCCCTGCAGAAGGAAGGAGCCAAAAGAAGAAGAAAAATAAAGTATGTTAAAATGTTAAAGGGATAGCTCTGATCCTTTGAAGTGCAAAGGTTATGAACAGTTAAAATTTTACCTGCTGTAGCTTTTTTGAACAGTCACAGCTTAGAGAAAGGGAGTTTAATTATCTTCCATTGCCAAAGCAAAGGCGGATCAATAAGGGTTTTATTGGCATGCTTTTTTCTGTCTGTAATGTTAGCAAAATATCTCATGAACCACTAGATTTTTAAGAAAACTCTCAGAAAGTAACCACTGGACGCACATTTATTATTATTATTATTATATTTTTTTATGCATTTTTGTGGCTCTAGTGGCCTTTTTATTGTCACACAAAGGGTGAGGGCGAAACAGAGAGATAGAGGGGGAGACATTGCAGAAAGGTCGTCAGGACCGGGACGTGAACCCGAGACACCTGCAGAAGAGGACTAGCCTCAAACATGTACCGCACACTTATCCCCTACACCAAAGCAGCGGCACAGGACGCACATTTATAACTGATTAACTTTTGAAAGCAACCCAATTTAAGATGGCAGCCACAGCCAACTGACATTAGATAACACAAACAATGGGTATAACTCACTCAAATTTGAAGTAATACTCTGGTCACAACTGTGGTATTAACAAGTACAGGTAGTCCTTGACTTACGAATGGGTTCCGTACCCACAAACTGTTCGTAACCTGATTTTAATGTAAGTCGGAACTCATTATACTGCGCCGCAAACCCGTTTGTAAGTCCGGATTTTTGCAGTAGGTCGAGGAAATACATGTAAAATGTATGCTAACGCTGCGCCGCACACCCGTTCTTAAGTCTGAGTTGCCGTAAGTCGAGGGTGCCTTAAGTCGAGGACTACCTGTATTGAGAAAATGCTGCCTAAGAGGAAATTGTATGCTGCCGATTTCAAGCTGCAGGTTATAAAAGTTGCAGCTGAACACGGCAATCGTGCAGCAGATCACAAGTTCGGGGTGAGCGAGAAGCTGGTTAGAGACTGGAGGAAGGCGGAGGTCATCCTAATGGCCATGAAGCGGTCTAAGAGGGCGAACCGCGGGAGCAAAGCGAAGTGGCCAGTTCTGGAGGAAATAATGAAGGCGTGGGTGCTGGAGGAGCAAATGTCTGGCAGAGGTGTGTCAATGGTGCAGCTACGTCTGCATGCCATGGCGGTTGCCAAGGAGATGGACATCATGGAGTTTATGGGGGGACCGTCGTGGTGCTTCAGATTTATGCGCCGGAAGCAACTGTCCATCAGAGCGCGGACCTCCATGTACCAGAAGCTGCCGGCTGATTTAGAAGAAAAGGTGGAGAGTTTCTGTGCCTTTGTGGAGAGGCAGGTGCAGGAGCACAGCGTCTCACCTGACCACATCATCAATTTGGTAAGGTGCCGTTAACTTTTGACATCCCCATGGGACGGAGCGTGGCGCAGAAAGGGGAAAAAAGCATGAGCATCCTCACCACGGGTCACAAAAAGTCCCACTTCACTGTGGTGCTGGCATGCTGCGCTGATGGGTCAAAGCTGCCGCCCATGGTGATTTTTAAGTGCAAAACGATGCCAAAGGAGGAGTTTCCCCCGCATGTGGTTGTGACGGTGAACAAGAAGGGGTGGATGGATGTAGACATGAAGAACATGTGGCTCACGAAGTGCTACACGAAGCGGCCAGATGGATTTTTTAGAGCAAAAAAGCCCTGCTGGTGATGGACAGCATGCGGGCGCACATCACGCCACAGTTTAAAGATAAAATAAAATCTTGCAACTCCATCCCTGTCATCATCCCGGGAGGCTTGACCAAAGTGCTTCAGCCTCTGGACATTTCTGTCAGCCGCAGCTTTAAAGCAGCCCTGCGGCGCCTTTTGGAGGAGTGGATGGTCAACGGCGAACACAGCTTCATGGCTACAGGATGGATGCGCCACGCGACGTTCCAGCAGGTCCTCGGATGGATCGATAAAGCATGGACCTCAGTCACCAAAGAAACGATCCAGTCTGGGTTCAGGAAGGCTGGGATCTTAGCTGGAGCTGGAGATGAAGATGGAGCTGGAGCTGAGGTGGAGGAGGACTCCGACAGCCCCGGGGAGGAAGAAGAGGCAGCGCTACATCATCTTCCTCAGGAGTTGGCAGAACTGTTCGCCAGTGACACCGAAGATGAGGAATTCAACGGGTTTGAATTAAAAAAATAAATAAATAGGTGTTTCTGTCATCATTATGGGCGGGTGAGCGTGTTGTAATTTTAAAGCCATTTATTTCGTTGGCTTCATTTTGCCATGTTTTAACCGTCAAAGTGCATTTATTAAGAAAAGTTCAACTGAGACACACCTTTACTATAATGTCGAGCAAACAAATGAATGTTTTTAGGTGTTTATCTTGTTAAAGTTCTAAGAAATGCGGAGGCTCGTACAGCTGCGGCTCCTCTGGCTGTGCGTGCACACTTCACAGCACGGAGGCAGCAAAACTATTTTTGAAATTCAGCTGATTTGACCATTAAAGTGCATTTATTAAGGAAAAAGTTCAACTGAGACACACCTTTGCTATAATTTTGAGCAAAAAATAATTGTTTTTAAGAGTTAATCTTGACCTGTGGCCGCCATTTGGCAGCCAATTCATTTCTGGCAAAACACTGGCCCACATTTCCGGGTTGTCAGCGGTGACGCGTAATAGATGTGACTTATACGGCGGAAAATACAGTACTATCAAACAGCCACAAATATAACATAGCTTGTTGAGAGTACCAAAAGGCTAGCTAATAGCTAACAGCCGCAAAAGGTTAGCTAAATGTTTAAAGTATCAAAAGGCCTAAACTTGTAATGGGCTAAAAACTAGCAGTAGCCAAAAGCTATCTAGAAACGTAAAGTAGTAAAAGGCTAGATTTAAGTTTTCAGTAGACTACCGGTAGCTAAAACCTTGTTATTTTTCATCTTGCTAGAAATATTAAAGTTAGCTGGAAGTTAAAAGCAACAACACGCCTCCTAAAAGTATCAAAAGTACCAAAAGGCTAGATTAAAGCTAGAAATGGCAGCTCAGAAGCTAAATGTTTAAAGTAGCAAACAGATAGTTAGAAGATAAAAGTGTCAAAGAGCTAGCCAAAAGCTCAAAGTATTAAAATGACATAAAAACTAACAGTAGCAGAACAAGAGCCGTAAGTATTGAAATGCTACTTGAAGAAGTGTCCAAAGGCTAGCTATAGGCTAGAAGCAGCAAAGGGCTAGCTAAAAAAATAATAATAATAATAAGAGAACCAGATTGTTGAAGCAGATTTAAAAAAAAAGGTTTGTGAAGGATTTGAAGACATTTTAATGTATTTGGTTTGTAAATAAAATGTTTTGAAAAGCATAAAAAAAAAAAAAAAAAAGTCACCGTAGCCACCTGGTGAACAAGCCTAACGTTTGACGAATAAAACAACGTTGAGGCTCATCAGCCGGCGTGTGCGATCAGTAACTCACCCATCTCTGCAAACTCCTCGTTGATGATCTGCAGCCACGCCACGTCTTCTTCATTCAGGTCGTAGCGACACATCCCCTCTGCCAGGGTCCGTATGTCCACGTAGCCAAGCGCCTCTGTCCCGGAGGTCCGGATCAACTTCTTTGGCCTGATGAACATGACCTCCTTTCCTTTCTCTGCCAGCACCCTGACCGACAGACAGGCACAAACAAGGGTTCCACTTTAATGTTCTGACCCGGCTCGTAAGAGATTAAATAAAAAGTTCTAGCTTCTGCTGAGAGACACCAGCTGTGGTTTTTGTCCCACCTGGCAACCAGCTCTGGAATAGACTGGGGGCTGACTGGGACTTGGACACCTTTCTCCCACTCCTGCCTCCACTGGTCGGCCAGAACATAGTAGTCTTCTGGGTTCAGCTGATACGAGTCGTGCACCTTCATGGCCGTGATCAGGTCGGTCCTGAAAACCTGCCACGCACAAGAGGAGAGTTCATGACTTTAATTTATTTACAAAACAAACAAATGACAGAACGGTTTGTGGTTGTTAGAAAAGGTGAATTCAAGTTTCACCTCAGAACATGCTGCATTCAATGTACATCAGAAGTGGGAACTTTTAGCTTCGCTACTCCCATTTGTTTCTAGTAAAATATCACCAGAAAATAAATATTTTCTTAACTAAAGAAGGAAACAAGACGAACATGCTTCTGCAGCGCACGTGAAGGGTTCCCTAATGTCTGGACCCAAATGAAGTCTTATCTGGACCCGGGTCAGTTTTTAAATTTCAGTAATCTGTTTGAGCAACTCAGCTTTTCTAGCATTTACAATAATGTATTTATTTAGGTAGCGCAGTTTTTTTTTTTTTTTTGTATTTATGAGAACTTGTGTAATAAATGAAATGTTCTGAGCACTTGACTCAAATTTAACCACTTATTTTTGGTCCATCGTTTTGAGCCCAATGACTTCATGTAAATATACGGATTAGACTAAACGATGGAAAGTGAAGAGCAACCATAGATTTTGTAAAAAGTTAATGTTCTTAATCATATCAACATGAGATTAAGTTTGTAAAATCAGTTTAAAAGCAGCATTTTTTTGTTTTATAGGTTTTGTGCAGCATTTGGCGAATGATGTGGGTTTTCAAAAGCACATACAGGTATTTAAAATGTTCTTGGCTCCAAGTGTTTTTTCATGTCACAAAACTAGAACTATGTCCATTTTCTTTGCAGAACCTTAAAAATATTTAGTGACGACGGTCAAAAAGGAGAGCGCACGGTGACGAGCAGGGACAAAGTCAGACGTACCTCTGAGGGTTTCTGTCCAGTCCCTCTCCGGTGCCCCGACGAATGCTGGGACCAGCAGGTGGAGTTACCTGAGAAACATCACAAACACGTCAGCAGCTGACCACACAAAACACCAAACAATCAGGAGAAAAGAAAAAAACTCAGCGAGTCAAAAAAGTAACAATAAATCCAAATGACTTAGTCTTACCGTTTATTCTGTTACAAACCTCTGACAGGACGGACATAAACCGTCCGTCTTCATGTAGGTGGTTCTTTGTAAAATAAATAAATACACAAATAGTTTCTAACAATGTGGTAAACCCCAGTGTTATAAATGCAGCAGCCCCAGTGGATCGGTCCAGCCTGATGCTACTCGTGAATCTAGTCAGTAAATGCAAAAACAGGATTTTTTACAATCAGTTTGTTTTGGGTGCTTGACACAACAAATTTTGCATTGCCTGGATCAGAGGATTTTCTGACTTTTATATTTTTGTAAATCGGTCTCAGCTTGGTTGGGCTCATTGGTGGAACCAGTTTCAGGTCTTGATTGGGCTCAGTCAGGACTCCAGTTGAGCTTTGGGGGTCATTGTCCTGCAGGAAGGCGAACCTTTGGGCCAGCTGCAGTCCTTTTATTGCAGATATCTCTGTACTTTGCATTGTTCAGTTCCCTCAAACCTGACAAAACTTCCAGTCCCTGCAGCTGAAAACACCCCCACAGCATAGTGTTACCACTGCCATGCTTCACTGTGGACATGATAAGGGCAGGTCTTGAGCGCCACTTGGTTTCCTCCAGACGAAAGGCAAACTGAGGCCATAACAAACTGAGGTCATAACATCAGACCAGAGGAGCCTGTTCCTCAGTCTGAATCCTTCAAGCAACCTTCAAGTGTTCTGCTCTGAAAAGAGGCGTCCATCGACTTTGATGGGGTCTAAAGATAGTTTCCTTCTTGAACTTAGTCGCATCTCCACCCAGGAGCTCTAAAGCTCAGTCAGAAGGACCGTCAGGCGAGACCTTTCAGAAGAGTCCCAGTCAAGCCAACCTTCTTTATTTGACAAGCACAGAGGCTGATAAGCTCTGTGGAACCTCTGAAATAAAATATATTCTATAGAGATGAGCCTTTTTCAAAACCAGGACCAGTCAGTTTAATTCATGACAGGTGGAGTCTAATCGAGGGTAGAAACATCTCTCGGCAGAGCTCAATAGAAATGAGGGGCGCCTGAGCTAAAGTTTTGCTTGAAATGTAAGACTTTTTTTCTTCTTCTTAAAGAATTGCATGAAATTCTGTTTAAATGACCGTAGCACCAGGCTGAAATATAACGTGAAGTGGATCTGAATACTTCCTGAAGTCACTGCATATAGAAATAGAAATATGGTGAATTTATGGATTGTTATCTACCTGACCTTCCAGGATGTCTTTTAAGGTCCAAATATGCCTCTTGTTCCTACTCTGTCTCACAGCACTCACACTGAAGCTCAACTTGACCTTAATCTGAGTCTAATCACTGCCTTTCTTCCTCTTCCTCTCTGTCCTGAACATCAAATATGAGGGCAACATTTCATAAAAGGACTTCACAGTCATGAAATGCCATTTAAAAGTAAAAAAAATAAAACATTACATCACAAATTGTTAATTTGATCAACTCCTATTGTTGCCCTGCACCTTCAGGGCAGGAAAAGAGTGAAAGTTGTTCCAACCAGGTTCAAATCTGTTGTTAGAACTGGCATAAATGAATCGGGAGACAAAATTTTGCTTACTTCCATTGTCTGAGTCATCACTGCTGCTCGGGTGCCGGATTCTCTTCATTGTGTTTTGTCTGTGAGGCTGAGGGGTGGGGGCACTTCACAGAAAAAAAACTGAGAAAAAGAAAGGGACAGGACGTGAATTTTCAAGATGGACAGAAGTCTGAAAAAATATTAAGAGATTAGCAGTAAAACAAATTTAAAAAAAAAATTAATTCAGGAGTCTGACCAGAGCTAGACATTAGGACATTTTTCAGACATACAACACCTTGTTGTTGTTAAAAACACCATGCAGAATTTAACTGAGCAGATATTTAAAATAAACTACTAACACATGAATCTGACTCTCAGAGAAATTAAAGAAAAAAATCAAGTTAAACGGACAAACATCTTTGTTATAGTCTGGTCTGGTGGTACAAATAATTGTCTTTTAGTGTTATAGTTTAATTATAAGAACTACAGCAGCAGACGCAGCCTTTTCTCTCACCACGAGAGACACACACAGGCTGAGCGTGCTCCCCCAGTGGCACTGTCTCTTCTGAAGACCAGAAGTTTGGTCACGCGCGCAGGTTGCACAAGTAAGATGATTACTATGCTCAGAACAACACATTAAGGTTTTGAGTTTTAAGATAAAATATTGTACTATTATCACAAAGTATCCTCTGCAGCAGGTAAGTAAAATAGAACAAGTACACAAATAGAAAATACAAGCCGACCTACAAAAACAACAAATCAAGAATCCACCATTTGTCCACTAATGATGTCCACAACAACTACAGATCACATTATTGTAAACCTTTAGACATTAAATTGCCCACCGATACAAGCACGCACACACACACACAAACTCAATATTTATTCAAATAAGCAGCTTTTCAACCTAATAAACAATCAATTAATAAACTTACCTGAACGTTAACAACAAAATGTTTATCTTTTATTCCAAGCAGGTTGCTCATGACATTTTGTTTTAAAGCTTGTTTTTGCATGACTGTAACTTTGGGATAACATGAGCTATCAGGAAAAACTAACAGTTTAATGAGTCCAGGCAGCTCTTGTCAAATGCCGGACAAGCAGGACGGGGGTCAATAAAGTTCTATCTTATCTTAAATCCAGGACTATCCCACCCAAATCAGGACAGCTGAAAACATGTTTTGAGCTTTTAGGGGGTTAACCCAATTCAAGATGGCCACCACAGCTATCAACACAAGCAAAGACAGAAACAGTTTGACCTCAGCTAGTTTTACAAATAATGGTCTAAAATCTGGTGCAATAGTCGCTAAGAGTCATCCACAACACACACACTGAGCTCTGATGATATATATTTAATTAAGGATAGCTGCTGCAAAAGATGTATAATTATTTTTATTAAATATTGATGTTTTTGAGAAAATATTACAAGTTTTGTGTACAAGCTCTAACATGTTTTAAATGGTGCTTTACAAATTGCTGGCGCAAAAGTGCAAATCTGACCAAATGTATATATATTATTTATTTCCTAATTGTGCATTATCCTTATTATTACAAACTGTATTGATAATTTATATCACAAGAATAACATTGATTTATCTTCTGGTTTCTTAATTTCAATGTCCAGAACTCAACATATAACTTTAACTTTCATACTTTTTAAAGATGCATACTTGTATGTACACAATATAATTTATTCAAATGAAAAAGGAGGCATAAATAAACACAACAACAAAAAGGTTAATAAAATTAACATAAACTGTTCACAGCAGATATATAAATCCTGCATAATAACTATACAAGACAATCTCTTGTTAAATCAAATTATGATTTGTAAAAAAACAAAAAAAAACAAAACGTAAACAAACAAGCAAGCGTTACTGGTTTCACAAGCTAGTTCAGTCCCTCATCTTATATATTACTGGCATGTTTTTATTGAATTTAGGTTGTGTTTACATGAAAACAGTGAGAAACGCGATAATGTTGCACAAATGTACGTTTCCATGGTGATCATGCAGCATCATTAACTAGTTATCATCAACGTAACGGTGCACTTAACAAGTTAGGAAGTCGGGTAACTCGGAAACTCATAACTCAAGACAGGTGCTAGAATAAAATAAGTAAACAAACAAACAAAACTTGCAATTTAGAAGGGTAGGCTAACACTTAGCTTATGCTAAGCTAAACCTTAGCCTAGCACACACTAGCAGTTGGTTAGTGACGCCTCAAGCACGAATAAATAGCCGCTATTTTTGGCAAATAACTGCGTGCGTTGTGAGGTTGGATAATGCTCAAACATGGCCTGGAAAAGTAATGCTGGCTTTAAAGGATATTATTGTAACTTTTAGCAAGCGTAAACAATGTTCAGTTCCAGTAGTTTCGAATAGCTAGTAGCTAATAGCTAACGCCCCACTGTTATGTAACCAGCAGGCCCACCCACACCCGGCGCCAAAAAAAATTAAACGTTTTTCCAGAAAAATACTCCATTGTAGTAAATATAAGCCTCAACAAAACGGTTCGCATCATAATCGAGCACGCCAGTATGAAAAATGTACCACTTTTAACTAGCTGTTCGCTTGCTGACATTAGCATTAGCCGCTGATGCTAGCATTGCTTCCACGGTGCACCCCATTAAAAACCGGTCGGCGATTGCAAACTAACGGTCAAAGGTTAGGGGTCATATATCAGTGCAAACAAACCGCGCAGAGGTCGACGTAAACACACGAATGAGAAGTGCGGACTGTTGTGGGAGCGTTCACTTGTTACCTGTGCGGCTAACTAGCAGCGCGCAGGATGGCATGTTTACCAGGCGGTGCGCTGGCTCAGGTTAATCTTTGGCGCCATTTTAAATGACGACGTCGCGTTCTCCTAGCGGGACTGCTCGTGCGACCATAACAGCGACCTGAAGTCGTCCAAACGGTTCGCTAGAGCGACTCGTTACAAATGCAACATTGGTCAAACGGGTCGAAATAAGTTGTGCGGTACGTACAGAGTCCGGAACCGGCGCTGGAGTTTGATCCGAGGCGCAGTTTGTTTTTTCCCCTCTCTATCTCTCTCTCTCTCTTTGCAGTGAGTGACTTCCGCTTGACCCGCATTCCACATACACAAACACCGCGCGAGGCTGGCCCGGGAGGAGGGTACCGAGCCTGGACTGCAGTTGCGCACTGTCCCCGCTTGGTGGCAGCACGTTGCCGGGGAGCCGGTTTAAACGGCAACAAACAACAAGCAGTTCCTGTGGCATAAAGGGATTCAAACCGCCCAGCAGCCAGTGGCGATTTCAACCTCTTTTGGGGGGTGCTCAAGTCACCCCCCCCCTAAATTTTAACCCAGCACCCCTGAAAAATAAA
>JARVGS010000789.1:22057771-22089693 GCA_031762315.1 Hypsolebias antenori | reverse complement strand
TGGAAAAAAATAATATTAATATACCCTGATGCATGCTCAATACTCCAGGTAGAAAAATCTAAAAAAGCTAAGTCTGGTCCTCTGGACATTAAAAAAACAAAACAAAGCCAGAGGACCAGACTTAGCTTTTTTTAGATAATAGTAATATAATTAATAAATACAAAATAGTAAAGATCAGTTATTAAAATTAGTCATTTTTTAATTTTGGTTTAACAGAATTAAAAAAAACAAACTATTGAAGCTGGTCTCGACAAAACGGTACCCCTAGAAATGACTACCGGTACAATAATTTTACAGGGGCATGTTAAATTAAGTTGTCTTTTTTTATTGTCCCAGGTGCCTTCATGCTTGTAATCTGCCTATTTAAAGGGTGGCAGGTAGTCACAGGGCTGGTTGGTATCATGGTTTGCAACACTGAACACAGAGCACAAAGCTGAGTTTTCTCAGGAGCTTGGGGGTGGGGGGAAAGGCAAATAAGACCAATTTGATGTTCATCCAATTACAGCTGCACAGATTATTCAGAAGGTTATGGTCCACTGAACTGGAGACAGCCTCACTGGATTTGTCCACAAGAGGAAAACTAAGGACAATTTAAAGAGACTGATAATATAAATGCTAACCTCTGTGGACGTGTACAATGGATAGATGAGAAAAAACAGGAGGTTTTTTGCAACAAGTCCCTCAGCTCTGTGTTCACAGGGTGTCAAGTCTGTGCAGGGAACAATGAGATCTCAAGACTATCAAGGCATTCTGCAGTGAAATGTGCTGCCAAGTGTCTGAAAGCTTGGTCTCAGTCACAGGTCATGGGTACTCCCACAGGACAATGACCCAACACGCACAGCTAAAGCACCCAAAAATGGATCAGAACCAAAAATTGGACTGTTCTGAACTAGTCTGAGCCCTGATCTAAATCCTGTTGAACATCAGTGGAAGGATCTGAAACACTGGGAGAAGAAACCTTCAAATCTGACACATCTGGAGCAGTTTGAACATTAGGACTGGACCAGAACACCTGTGTGGGCAGGTGGACCAGAAGTCTCAAGAGTTTTACAGTGATTGTTTGGTTGACCCAAAAGGTTAAGCAACAACAGAATTACTGGTATCTTTTTATTTATTTATTTTTTGTCAAGGCCAGTTTCATGAGTTTATCTTTTAAAATATTTTTGTTAAACCAAAATTCTAAAGCAATGACAGATTTCAACGAGCTGATTTTCAATATTTTCTATTTAATATTTTGTATTTACCGTAATTTAGTCAGTTTCAAGTTATTTGATCGACCTCTGTGGGTTTCTCTTTGTCTTCTGAAAAGGTCCATACGTTTTTATCTGCATCTATAACACTTAGTCTCTATATTTATCAGTAAAACTGATTGTGATGATGAATTTGTGGTGTTCAGCCAAGTTTTCTCACTCTGTGTCTTCTCACCATCACAGCAGAGAGACAACATGTTCCTGAAGGGCACCAAGCGCAAGTTCTCCGACCCTGGAGAGGAGCCGGTTTCCAGTGGTGACCAGGGCCCTGCGTCTTCGTCTGCTCCGTCTCGGACGCTGTTGTCCTCCTACAGCCTGCAGCGGCAGTCGTTGCTCGACATGTCGCTGATCAAGCTGCAGCTGTGCCACATGCTGGTGGAGCCGAACCTGTGCCGCTCTGTGCTCATAGCCAACACGGTGCGGCAGATCCAGGAGGAGATGACCCAGGACGGCACCTGGCAGATGATGACTCAGGCGCTGGCGGCCGCCCAGTGCCCCGCTGACCGCCTGGTGGCGACTGAAGTACTATGCAGACAGACTGATGCAGCGACTCAGGCCGGGCAGAGCCCAAAGCCTGTCTCCGTGGTGGGTTTGGAGGAGGGGTACCACTCAGAGGAGGTGGTGATGGAAAGCGATGTGGAGACTGAGGCCATCATGTCCACGTTGTCCCCCGTCTCACCCCAGCTGTCCTCAGCCTCTTACTTGGCTAGTCCATTTGGTATGGGACCTTGCTGGGAGGAAGAAGAGGAAGATGGTGACTGTGAGGATGACGAAGAGGAGGACAGCGAGGAGAGTGTGTCAGAGGGGGAGGAAGGGGACGAGGACCACCTGAGCTCAGACTCCAGAACAGGGGACAAGGTTTTTGGGACTTTTGAGATCAAGCACCCGGTGCCGCCCCCTGACCCTGGACTCGAGGAGCTGTTTTCAGACGTGGACCCATCCTACTATGACCTGGACACGGTGCTGACTGGCACCCCCAAAATGGGGCCTTACGATTTGCTGGAGAGCCTGTCCTCTCACGGGTCAACAGCCCTGAGCTCCAGCTCGAGCTGCAGGTCTGACCTGAATGAACTGGACCACATCATGGAGATCATCGTGGGGTCATGAGACAAGACCGCGTCCCACAGACTTGTATCCCAAACTATGCACAGAACACGTGCATGTTTCTGGTATTGTTACACACGATTGTTGGGGGGGTTTGATAGTAAGGGGGTTAAAAACAAGTTCATTTTCCTTATCTGTCAAGCTTTTATTACCATAAACATCCAATGAGCGAAGTAGTCAACTTTTACCTTGATAAGACCCCAATCTTTATTATGTTTGATAAAAAATTACTTTTCCATGATGCATTCTTAATTTGTGTATTTTCCATGTTTGTCTTTGAAACATCTTGTCTTAAGCCCATTCCTGCCATTCAGGTTTATTTACTGTTACGAGCTTCATCACACTACAGACATCAGAATCCAGAACAAATTGTAAATCCAAATCTATTAACCAATGCATATTTTCTTAGGGTGTGAGCAAATATAAATGAGATATATGTATATGTACATATATGTAAATAGAAAATATTTTTTGCATTATACAGTTAGGGGATTTTTTGCAGGCATTGTTTATTATTTTTTTCCCCTCGCGAGCCGTTTTTAAATTTTTAATGTAGCCAGACCTTTGCGAACGGTGTCTTCCCGGTTGGCTGTGAAAAGGTGTCAGGACCGGCGTCGTGACGCCCGATTAGGCGCTGTTCTCTAATTTTCTGCAGAGCAGGAAGATTACTTCCAAACTCATGTGATTTCTCACGTTTTGGTTTCAAAATATAAAGTATTTTTCCAGTTTTGCTTTCAGATCCAATAATGAGGAGAAGCCATTCTTTCTGCCATTTGTTGCTACAAATGAAATCCCTGTCAACCCATCTAATTTATTATTTTTTATTTATTGTATTTATTTTATATAGGTACAGACATGCCATATTGATTTACAAACCCAATAACAAGGCCCTGTAAAATTACATTTATCCTATTTTTTTCCTCCATTTTGATTGCAGTACATATTTATTATTATTTTTTTACTTCTATTAGTAATAACTGGGGTAATGTTCAAATTACTATGCAGCTCTTTCATACGTGACTGTAAACAACTCAAATGCTCTACACCCATTTATGCAAACAGTTGCCTTTCTCCTGAATATGCGAAAAGTGAAATGCATTTTATTTCCCAAAATTGTTTCTGTATCATGAGTGAAATGTAAACTCAGGCAAATGAAATCTACTAAAGTACAGTATTACGACACGCTGAAAACCTTACAACACTCCTGAAGGATGTCACTCTGGTTTGAATGGGAGCTAGAAGTTCAAAGACTAATTATTGTTGTAAAATGTATGCATTTTTTATATTAAAGTACATTGTAGCATCTTTGTAAATATTTTTCATAATAAAAATTGCAAATATGGACAAGTGGCTATTATCAAATAATTTTTATTACGGTTTTGAAGCAGGTTTTGAGTTAAGGAGAATATTGTTTATTTCTTTAGACTTATTTCTCATTGATTGTATCTATTGGAACCACTTAGGGAAAGCCGTTTGTTTTTCAGGGGGGAAAATCAATAAAAAAAGAATGAGGTTTCAAAGGAGTGGATATTTACATACAAATACAGACAGAATTTTTTTTTTTTTTTTTTTTTTTTTTTTTTGTAATTAGTTAATAAAATCAGCCAATAATGTTTTAAATTCCACATTTACCATAAACTTATTTCCCATGGAAATTTTTCAACTTTATAAAGGGCAAAAGGCTGCCTAAAACGTAAACTTAAAGATAGCTACAAGGAACAAAACATTAGATAAACTCTAAACAAAGTGCAAAAGGCTAGTTCAAATCTAAAGGCTACAAGGGAAGACTTATCAAAATGCTACAGGTGCAAAACACTAAAATCAAAAGTGAAAAGCTAGCCAAAAGTAGCTAAATGCTAACTAAAACATAACAAAATGCTAGCTAAAGGCTATAAGGAACAAAGCTAAAAGAAGCAAAATGCTAGCTAAAAACAAAAATCACTAAATGTGGTAAAAGGCCACGTAGTTAAAATCTAGGGAAGACTTATCAAAATGCTACAGGTGCAAAACACTAAATATCAAAAGTGAAAAGCTAGCCAAAAGTAGCTAAATGTTAACTAAAACAATGTAAAAAAAATGCTAGCTAAAGGCTATAAGGAACAAAGCTAAAATAAGCAAAATGCCAGCTAAAAACAAAAATCACAATGTTTTAAAAGGCTAGTTAAAAATCTAAAGTCTAAAAGGTAAGACTTATCAAAATGCTACAGGTGCAAAACACTAATTAAATATCAATAAGTGAAAAGCTAGCCAAAAGTAGCTAAATGTTAACTAAAACAATGTTTAAAAAAAAAGCTAGCTAAAGGCTATAAAGGAACAAAGCTAAAAGAAGCAAAATGCTAGCTAAAAACAAAAATCACTAAATGTACGGTAGTAAAGACTTATCAAAATGCTACAGGTGCAAAACACTAAATACCAATAAAAGTGAAAAGCTAGCCAAAAGTAGCTAAATGCTAACTAAAACAATGTAAAAAAAAAAAAAGCTAGCTAAAAGCTATAAGAAACAAAGCTAAAAAAACAAAATGCTAGCTAAAAGCAAAAATAAATAAAAAGCTAAATGCAGCAAAAGACTAGTTAAAAAGGTAAAAGTAGCAAAATGCTTCCTAAAAAAAGGCAATAAATCAAAAGATGCAAAATGCTAGCTAAATGGTAAAAGTAGAAAGATGCTAACTAAATGCCAAGTAATAGTATAATGCAAGCTATACACAAAATGTATTAAAAGGCTGGCTAAACGTGGCAAAAAAATTGGGTAAAAAGGTAAAAGTAGCTAAATATTTTCTAAAAGGCAAACTAAGGGGTGAAAGCTAGTAGTAGCATAAAACTAGCTAAAAACTGTTCCAAAACTAGATAAGCCAAAAGTAACCAGTCAGACTAAAAGCTAAATGTAACAAAAATCTAGCTGAACTTTTACCATAGCTAATAACAGCATAAGAGAAATAGACAGCCAGTAACAAAACCAGATCTCATAGGGTTTGTATGTATTTGTATTCATGTTTTTGAAGGATTTAAAGATAATTACCGGTAAATGTATTTCTGTGGGAAAACATTTGTAAATAAAAAAGGTAAACATTTGGGTAGATGAGAGTTACAAAAAACAAAAGTCACAGCAGCCATCTCCTGAGAGAACTGAACGTTTTGATATATTGAGTAAAAAACAAACAGGAAATATTAAAATGTAAATGAGGTGAGAGTTGTAGTTTGACATGAATAAGAACTTTGTCCCCACCTGGTCGACTGATGTTGGACTGTATAGCACATATGGACAGCAGATGGCTATTCTCAATGAAAACCAGACTCTTCATGGAGATATAAGTAGTGTTCATAGAAGTAAAGCTTGCCTGCTGGTTAGATTGTAGTTAAAGATTACGGTAATCGCCTCCTGATGATTCAGCATAAAGACTCATAGGAGTGGGGGAAAGCCATGAGAGAGAGAAAATGCAGCACAAGGAAAAGAACAAGCAACAGAAGTGTGAAGGAAATCCAGAAATATAATAAGTAAAGGAGGAAAGGATGGACAGAGTGAACCAAGAGTTTCCTTATTTGGTGTTTGTCTTTTCCTTCATCCTTCTGAGTCATCCGTTCCTTTAAAATGCTGCGTTCAGGAGCTCAACACAGCATTCCAGGCCTTCCAGATACAGTATTTTTAAAACTGACTTGGTAAAAATCCATGAAAGCTCGCATAATTTAACTGATTTTATGATTGAAATTAGTTTTGTAGACATGATTCAGACCGCTTTATGTTGTATTTTCCCCACATTTGGCAAAACGATGGCCTCCAAAACAATGAAACCTGTTGTGTCTGAAAAAAAAAAGTTTTAAATGCTAATAAAGCCTATAACATTTCTACTATGCAAACATGAAATACTTTCAACAAAAAGTCCTCTCAAGCTCAATTGAATGGGACCATCGCCACAGATGTTCCAGTCAGGGCTCTGCTCTAGGACACTCACAGTTGTCCTTAAGTTCATGTGTCATCCATTGTCTTTGCTGTGTGTTTTGGATGACTGTCATGTTAGGAGGTGAACCTTAAAACCAGTCTGAAGTCCGGGCCACAGTTTTTTTTTTTTTTTAAATATAGCTTGTTTTTTGCTTATAGCTTTCCTCCGACCTTGACCAGCCTCCCAGTCCCCACTGCTGAGCAACACCCTTCCAACCCACATCATGACATGACCACCGCCATGCATTACAGTGGGGATGAGCCAGCAATGAGCAAAGTGTGACCTTTGATCTTTCAAGTGTACTGCATCACAAACATATCTAACATATCAAACATATAATAAAGGTTGTAGAGAATGAGATGTTTTACCCCACCTATTAACCTTTTAACCATTATACAGTTTATGTGTTTATAACCATTGTTTTCATTTGTTTGTAACAGGAAGGGTACACGTTCTTTTGTCAATCATCTTTAAAGTTTATTTGATTTCTTAAAATTTTCTCAACTTTGAAAACCCCGAGGGGGTAACTGACAACAATGGAAATCACTGGTCTAGTCTGGCAGATGCGCAGGTAAAATACATGGTTAATGTTTTAATGTCTATCAGTTTATATTACACTTATTATTTATATAACAATAATACAGTTTTTCAAAACCGCCATGTGGTTAAACTAAAAGACAGGAAACAAACAAAGCACGTGTACTCTGATTTGTACGAGCTGCTCCTGAATGCGGCGGAACAAACCTGCTGCACATTCGCTGCCCCGTGAGAGGAGGCGGCCAAAGTTTGATTGACATTTAAACGACCCAATCCTCGTCCTCTCCTCTACCTTCGAATTTCTGTCTGAAGCTCCGCCTCCTTTCTGGGCGGAAGCACCACCGTATTTAGCTAAAGCCCCGCCTTTTCCCTGAGTTGTTGGGGCAAATGGACCTTGAAGCTCCGCCTTTCCCTCCCTACTCTGCTGCTTAAGCCGCACCTACTTCCTCCCTCCCTTCCAAATCTCCGCCCCCTCTCACGTTGAAGCCCCGCCCCTTCCCCTTTGCTCCGGTAGATTGACGGTTCTTCTTTCCTGACACTCCGGATCTCCAAAGCACCGGAACGTCGCGATCCAACGAGTCCAGGAGGACAGTACGATTTGAACACTACATGACACGACTTTTCAAGGACACGTAAGGATATATTTTTTAATATACTTCGTTCTTTTTTTAATTTCTTAATATATTTCCTCACGTTTTTCCCTTTAAACTTCGCTTTAAACGCAGCTGGGGGAGCTGTGATCATATGGGGTTCTTGTTTAAAAAAGAAAAAAGGTTGGAATAAAAAAAAAAAGCTTGTTCTAGTTTATGAATGTAAAAATAAAATACTGTATCAAGATGTCAAATATCAGATTAGGATTTATTCTTTTCTGTATAAACTCAGTCTAAAGGGCTGAAGTCCCTAATTAAATTTAAACTATCATTTGCAGTTGGTTCATGTTAGTTGTAAAAGAGAGGGTGATTTGTGGGCAGTTAAAGGACAGATAGACTGCAGGGGTGTCTGTAGTGAGTCACAGCATTTTTCTGTCAAATAGAAGAAGAAGAAAAGCCTTGCATGTCCTGCTCGTATGTTTGTACACGTTGTCCACTATTCATCTGCAGGAGAAGCATGCTTGATGTTGGTACGAAATCTTTACATTTGAGCTAATAATAGCCAACTTTACATGGGTTTTCTTATGCAGGGTTTAAGAGTAACCTCCCTGCAGAATGTGCTGTAAATTCAGCTAGTTTCAGGAAGTGTTGAAGTTTAAACCCCTTAGTTTGACCAAGGAGGCTGTGGTGATTGAAATATGCTGAAAAACACAATCTTACAGCAGCGAGAGGCTCAGGAAGATGAATAAACTGTACAAGAAAGTTTGGACCAGGGGTGTAACTATGGGTGGGCCCAGGGTGCCCTAAGCCCACCCTTAATCAAGGCTGATCCAATCAAAAGACCTACACTTTTGTTTAATTTTCTTTCTTAACTGCTTTCTGTGTGCCGAGACGTTCTAGCTCGATGGTTTGAGGCCAGCTTGCATCAGGAAGGACGTCCTGTGTCAAATTCCTTATCTTTGTTGCTTGTTCACTTGCTATGGCACCCCCTGGAGGAGGCAGCAGCCAAAGGAAGGATTTATTTTTCTTTGTGCTTTAACATAAAAAGAAGCGTTCACAATTACAGATAAATTAAATATTAATAGTTTAAATGGTACTAAATTGTGTGTTAACTTCTTGAGTCTGTAATGCCTGTGGATGACAGTTTCTTATTATTACAGTTTTAAAGTCCTGTCTGAAGTATTTAATTTGTTCCATTAAGAAGTCCTGCAAGACTAAAGTATCTTATTTGGTTTGTAGGCGCTTTAAAGCATGAAACCTTTATCTACAAGTAAATCAAGCGTGCTTTGGTCAAACCAATGAGATAATAAATAGAAATTTGATGATGTTTTCTTTGACATTAAATTATAAATATGATATTACAACTGACCAGACAATAAAATGTGATTTTTATGATTCAGTGATGTCCTGAACTGAACTTTAGGAAACCCTGGTATGTGGGGAATCGCCTGGGCGGTCAACCAGACTAACAGAACTGGCTTCAGACACAGCAGCCATAGACGAAACATTTATATTAAATCTGTACAGTTAAGTCACAGAGGCTCTAAAATAAACTGAGTGGGCCTTTACAAAAAGTGGGTGGGTCTAGGTTATACCACACCTACTTGTGACCACGCTCCTAGATAGCATCGTCCTTAAAAATGTCTAATATCTTATTTTGTGCCTATTTGTCTTGAGTGTGTTGAGATATTGTTAAAATTAGACTCTAGATGATTATCTGACTCTACATCACCACAGGTCAATGTTGGGTCGAGGCGTCAAGCGAAAGAGAAGCTGCTTGGAGGAGCTGGAGGCCGAGGTGCTCCCCGATGCTGCGAGGAGGGTGGAAAAGAAGCCCGATGGGGACGAGGACGGAGAAGAAGAAGAAGAAGCTGTGTCCAGACCAGACATGAGCCACCTGCAGCAGCGTCAGGTGGTGCTCAGCCTTTGCTTGAAGAAGCTTCAGGACTACCAGGCCGGTATGGAGCTCAGCCTCCGCCGCTCCGTGCTGCTCGTCAACACGCTCAGGCAGATCCAGGAGGAGATGCAGAGCGACAGGACCGGAGGTCCGGATTTACACCTCCAAAGCATCAAACCCGACTCCTGTCTGCTCAGGGACAGCTTCGTAGAGGACGTGTCAGTGACGTGCCCTGGGTGTGCAGTGGGAAACTGTGAAGGCCCTGACTCTTTGCTGCTTCCTGAATGTCCCTCTCAAGAGGCAAACATCTCCACGGAGCAGCAGAAACTTCTGTCCGGCCCGAGCAGTAACACTTTCAGCGACGCCACCAACACTGTGGGCTACCTAAGTGATCTGGCGCTGGACGATATCTTTGAGGACATCGATACGTCCATGTACGAGACTTCAGATCTGCTGTCTACCTGCGCAGCTGGGTCTTTGTGGCCCATCAGCGTTTCACTTTGGCCCGACGAGAACATGAAGTCACATTCTCCTATTCATTCCTCAGGAGGAGGTCTCCAGTCATGTCTGATGGACCTGAATGAGCTGGACCACATCATAGAGATTCTGGTAAAGTCCTGATCACTGGAGCCAACCTGACTGAACCTGGGTGACCAGGGTTTGGACTGAATGAGGCTCTCCGTCGGACTGCAACTGAACATGTGAAGTCTGGAGGCAGAAACTCAACTGATGATACCTCGTTTATGAAGAACCGATATGCATTCACGCTTTGAACTGGGTTTGTGTCCTGTCCACTTAATGTAAATGGCTTTGCCCCGACTGTGACAAAAAAACATAAATTTATAGTTTCACATATAAGTGACTGCATTGGAACACATGAACATGTAGAAAAAGTCCCAAACACACAGGAAACACAGAAAAACTTTGTTTCACATGTTCCTTTGACATGTTTTCAAAAATGAAAATGTGGTTTTCTACTGCTGAAGTGCACGTGGTTCCAAATTCATATGGGAAACACGAGTTCTGCTTGTTTAACATGTGAAGGCGGTTTTTCACGTTACATATTTGTACCAAAGTCACATAAAACGTGTAAAATTAGTGTTTTACAAACCAACTTATCATATTTGTATGTGTGAAAACAACTCATTTTCCACATGTTAGGGTTATTTATTTTATTTTTTTCAAAATTCACGTGAAATGTGCAAAACCTGCGTTTTACATGTTGGTTTAAACACAAGAAAACAGCTGATTTTGCACACAGCTGTGGTTCATGTGTGTTTTGTGCAAAAGCTTTATTTTGCATGTGATTTTCCACATGTGATGTTCAGAAATGTGAACAAAACGCGTGTAAAAATATTAATTTAACACATGTTTACACGTGAAGTTCATGTAGGCTTCTGTTTCGTGTTTCTCCTCTTTACGTTTCATGTTTTCCTGTAAGGGTAGAGGAAGCTTCTCGTCATGTTTTCTCATAATTTCTTTTGCCAGTTTGACTGATGTCTGTCGAGGCGTCTCCCCTTTCCTGTTTTTCCCTCCTGGATTCTGCCTGAACGCTGCGGCACGTTTGTGGAAATCTCGGGTGAAAGCAGCCTGAGCGGCGCGTGGATCTGCCAGGCTGTCGGATCAGACCTGGGTTGATAATTAATTGGAATCCCTACTATTACTTAAGAGGGCGTGCTGCAGGCAGGAGGGCAAAGGCCCTGGTTTCTCCCAGCGCTGGGTCAAACTGGTTCCTGTTACGCCAAGTCAAAGATCAGCTGAAGAACTGTTGGTTATGATGTTAATTCGGCTGGTTGGTAGATGATCGTGGGTACTAATTTCCAACTGAGTGATACAGTAGATGAGGAAACCATCAGATTAATAAGGGTGAAAATTTGTTTGTTTATGAGTCACGAGCCTGCCTTTCGTCTGAGTGTAACCTATAATTTGACAGTTTCAGCCGGTGAGCAGTCGGTAAACTCATACGTGTATTTTCACGCACTTAGGTTCTAGTGGTTCTACCTCACGCTTGTTCCTGCTTTTACTCAACGCTCTACCAAAGTGAATTCTCTTTATCCGAGTGGAAAACGTGCCTTACTACTGAACGGGTCTGTGTTTGTTGATGTCCGAGCTTCTCGTCCTTTAAAACCCCCCTGAAACCTTAGTTTTTAGGCAAAGCACTGAAAAGCCAGGGCTGCCTCCCCCTCTCTCGTGTCTGTCCATTTTCTGCGGCTGCTGAATACTACAGCCATATGAGCTTAATGTATCCTGACAAGCTGAGGGAGGAGGAAACCGGAGGAGGAGGGTGGGAGGAAGCTGTTTACGTCACTCGTTCATCAGGAGGGGGTTGAAGCTTGTTTTGCACCAATCACACGAGACGTGCCTGCAGCTCGCCGTCACTCCCTGCCACTTGTTTTTGCTCCTGACGGCTCGGCACAAACACACAGCCGGACTGTAGCCGGGGAAGAACATCACCCTGACACTTTTGTTTTGGCAGGACTTTTACTGAAGCTAATAAAACTGGCAGCCCAGGTGTTATTTATGAGAACAAAATGTATGTTTCTGTTGATTTGAATGCAAATGTAACAAAAGGATGAGTGATATTGTAACGTGTATTTTTGGGAGGACTATTTTATAGATTTTATCCAATGTTACTATTAAAAACACACCAACTGTTAATTTTGTAGTGTCTTTCTTGAGCTATTTATTTACAAAATGTGGCTAAAACCCAAAAAATGTGGATTTTCTCCTTTTTATTGAATATTTGTCATGTTTTACCCAACTTCACACTCCATTTATCAGTTAACAGTCTTGAACATTAATATTTTACATGATGTAAGCAGGTTTAGCATGTTAAAGCTAACCTCAGGGCATTGTTTTCCTCACTACAGTATTTGGTTTATTTATGTGGTTGTTTTTCAGTCATGGCAGCCAGTAGCTAGTGTCGGAGCTAAGATTGCCCTCTGATGGTCATTTTAAGGAAATATCGTCTGCTAAAATTTTGCAATTTTTTGAAAATGCATCCTTTTTGTTACACAAACCCAGTGCAGAAAGCATCAGTGGTGGTTCTTCCAGTGAGACGCACAATTCAGTTTTAGTTTTACGTCTTTAGCTCATTAAAAGCAACAGAAGTTGACCAGAGGCCTTTACAAGTCAGTCAAACAAAAAGGTTAAAATTACAATAAAAGCTCAAATTAAATGTATAAATATAAAATCGTCAGCTTTATTGGGTCTCATCCTCAGCTCAAATCGAACAGTCGTTTTGGGTCGCTATGGTAACCACAACCGAGTCTGTCACATTGATATCTAATGTAAGAAACAGACTGAAAAATAAGCCTCAAACAGTTGATGCTTGAAAACTAGAAATTATAGGTTAGCAGTGGGAGGCATGGATGGTCACACGTGAATTTTTGTAAGTGTTTTATTTGATATGGGTTTAAAACCTCCTTAAAGTTTTAAAGGTAAAAAATAAAATTGAAGCTTATTAATGTGCCGTTGTGCGTTATGTGCACTGCACATTTCACTAAAAATTATCAAACTTCAACTGTGATTGTTAAAAATATCAAATCACCAGTTCAGTCATGCTTTCTGTGATTCATTTATACTTTGACGTTTCTATTGTGAAGTCTGTCTGAGCTGGGCTTTCTCACTTGTTTTGCCAAAATCCCGTTAATGTAAATACAAAAAAATGTTTTTTCAGTTTTACACATTTTTTTAAAGTCAAAGCACTAAATCTCCGTTTTTTATTTTATTTTATTTTTTACCAAATACTCAGTCTGTGTGGATGATAAGTGCAAAAACAGCAATATCTTAAAATATATCCACTAGTTGGACATTATGATTCTGATCTGCAGAACATTTTGGTGTTTTAGTGCATATCCAGTCTGAAAGGAAAATTTACCTTTTTGTTTACAATCAGAGAATAAATGTCACACTTTGAAAGCTTTAACCCTAGAAAGGTGCTGCTTTGTTGAGTCTGAACGCTCTCCTGCCTCGACTCGTGGGCCAGAACTGACTCCCTGTGTGGCCAAATGCGGCTCACAGACTGCCAGTTGACGATCAGCTGTTCTACGTCTTAGCTTTGCTGTGTTCATCTGGATTTTGCTCTGGAGAAACTCTTCCGTCTTAGCTGTGTGATGGGCTCTGCATGGACAGACAACCCAATGTGATCCCGTTTGGACTCCAGGAGGAACGTGGTGAACGTGCTCCTCACAGAACGGCCTCAGGCGATGTTTGTGACATTACACAGAAGCTGCTTGTTACTAATATAGGTAGGAAGTATACTTATACAGTACTTGCACATAAAACACCATCTTAAATGCATGCACATCATACTTTATTTCCACCGTTTTGTGGGTGAGTTTTTTTGCATGCACATCTACTTCAACCAATCTAGCACCCATCTGCTGCAGTGATAGGGTTAGTGTTCACCTTTTCCTCACTGCAGACACACATCACTGCTGCAGTGCAGTGAAGTTGGGCTTCGGCCAAGACAGCTTCTCTTCGTCATGCTGACTCAGCACGCTGGAATAACAGCTGAGCTCTGCTGCAATAAACCAGTAGACTGGTTCAAGTGGATATATGATGTGGCAAAAACAACGTGAGAGACATAAAAGGCAACTTAGACGCAAAACTAACAAATGTGTTTGCAGCAGTGAGCAAAATCCTCCATGTCCCAAACATGAAGGTTACTACTGTACATCTAAATCCCACTGCCAGTTTAATCAAACTGTTTTATGGAGGTATATTTGTGCCACGTAATTACTATTCGCACAATAGGCTGATTGATGGATGAGCCTTACGATCGGCATGGAATTTTTATTTAAAATTTTTTTATTATTATTTATCTCCTGACACACCTTTGTGCAGCCCACAATGCAGGAGAAGCTCCCTCCTGCAGCCTGTCTGAATCCCCGCTCTGTAGCGGAGAAGTGGACGTGGCCTAAAACGCTGGCAGAAGAGTGCAGCTGGAGGCACAGAACTGAAATCATGACATGCTGTGCTCTTTTAGAGTCTTTAGAGTCTAAGAACATTGTTTAGAATATTGCAAGTGTGTGGTAAGGTTATAAAAATGCCCCCCGCCCCCCCCCCCACACACACACAAATAAACTACTACTTGTACTAATATTCCTACTTTGCGGTTTTTCACTTATCGCGGGGCTTCAGGGTATGGATCCCTCATGATAAATGAGGGATTACTGTAACATTAAATACAATGTTTATTTACAAAATCAAAAGGCTGGCGAAGCAGCAAAACTTACATGGAATGGCTTGGAACAAACAGGGAGCAGCCAGGTCATCACCAAGAAACAAATAGCAATGCCAGGACAACAAGGAATACAAACACACAGGTTTAAATACTTGAAACACAAATTAGACCAAGTGAAGACACCTGTGAAGAATCACAGGTGCCAAAGACAGAGGCTGAATATCAGGGAATGTAAGACATAAACACAATACTAGATAGGGCCAGACACCAGGAAACAGAAACCCTACACAGTTTCCGAAAAACCCAAATTGGACAAAAAATTAAAAGGAATCATGACCCAGTGAACAGTTATTGTGTAAAATGTTTTTATTTTTATTATTATTATTATTTTACAAAAAGTGTGATAAAACAGCTGTACAGCATCTTGTGTTTTGCTTGATTTGTTCTTTTTTCTCTATTTATGCATCAAAAATGACAAAAACTTATAAAAATGTCACACTTGGTGAATCATAATCAAAAATATTGAACACCAACTAAGGACATCAAGCTTTCTGGACCTGATTCTTCAAAGATGTGAAGATGCTTGTGATGAACGGTCTCTCCTTCTCTGATAGTGTGTTAGTGCCGGCTGACGTTTGGTTTGGTTTTCTGTACTTTGGCGAGGACTTGACCGGGGTCTTTTTGGGTTTTTTCTTCGGAAAGCGAGTCAGTCTTGAGACCCCCATGACCTTGAGCTTGATCGGTGCCTCGGATATTCCCGCCATGTTTCGGGCCTGGCAGCGGTATTCACCGGCGTCCTCATACGACAAACCGTTCAAGCTGATTATGGACCAGCGGACTCCAACTCGAGGAGATTCCTGAATGACTGAAACATTAAGGGGGACAGTTTTGTTTCAGAACAGAACTGATAAATGGTTCTGTGTTGGTGGGCTGGGGTTTATCCTCAAGGGCAGGATGTGAATTACCCTTGGCTAATACTACACCACATTTTAGCTGAATATCTGTAAAATTCACTTATTTTCACCTATTTTTGTGTTGACTAAGGTCAGTTACCTGTGGGCCTCCTCTTGAATGGGGCTGATTTCAAAATAATCAGTTGTGGACCAGTGGTGCACAGTGCTGGTCCTCGAGGGCGACCATCCGGCATGTTTTAGATGTTTATCTGCTCCAGCAAACCTGATTTGACTCAGTGGGTGATGAATAGCCTTCTGCTGAACACGAAGAGACCATTCAACCATTGAATCAGGTGTGTTGGAGCAGGGAAACAAGTAAAGCATGGAAGATAGTGGCCCCTTGAGGACCAAGACTGGACTTTCCCACCATTGTGGATGAACAACTTACAACTCTCCAAAATCCTGGGAAGCTGCTCAGAGTTTTGTAGAAGATCTTGTTGACAACAATCTGCACAAAAACATCAGATAACTTCCTGACTTGAGGTCCAGATGTTTTTGTAGCATAATTTCAGCACCTGACGGTGAACCAAGACCCCTTACCGGCGTAGGCTGAGGTTTTGATCCAGGTCAGGGTTGGTGTTGGGTACCCACTGGCGTCGCAGCGGAGGATTACGTTGCTGCCTAGTGGAGAGATGACCCTGGTGGCTGCAGGCTGGACTGAGGGTCTCATACAGCGAGTGAGCTCGGCCTGGGTCAGTACCATCCCTGAACGATCCACTGACTTGCTGCACATCAGCAGCTGATCCATCAGAACAACCGGACTTCCCAGGGACTTAGATAGGGATGTCAGCATTGAGATCTGGCAGTCACACAGCCAGGGGTTGTCATGAAGACCTAAACATGGAGGAAGGATGAGCTCCTTCAACTCATTCAGGAAGATTAAAACCACACTTTTAATACTATTTACCACCTTTTAATGCGTCTTATCCAACTCTAGATTTAATGTGGTCTAAAGAAACACACATACATGCTCTCCCACCACCATTTTTCTTGTATTTGGATGCAATGGATGCAATATTGTCTGTTGTAAAGCAACACTACTAATTATGGCCACTAAGTGGTGACATGTGCAGTCCTTTTAAAAAAAACTATTGCCGGCACTTAAAAATCAAAATTTATAAAATTCTGTTTCTAAGAAAGTTACTGCTCCATCTGATAGCGCTCAAAGTATGTGTCAGGAATGACTTTCAGCTACAATCACACCACATTTTACCTCAATGTCTGGAAAACTGAGTCATGTGTTATTTGGTACAGTATTTTCTATGGTCTGTTTGTGGCGGCCATATTGAATTAGATTGTTTTCAAAATGTAATCAGTTGTAGCCTATGTTTATCCCCCCAAAATTTTGTGAGATTTTCATTCAAATCTGTGAAGTAGTTCACCAGATATTTAATATTTTAACTGGGGCTATTTACTGAGTAACATGCAGGGAACTTACTGAATAACATATAGGGTACTTACTGAGTAACATGCAGGATACTTATTGAGAAACATACTGGGTACTTACTGAGTAACATACAGGGTACTTACTGAGTAACATACAGGGTACTTACTGAGTAACATACAGGGTACTTATTGAGAAACATACTGGGTACTTACTGAGTAACAAACAGGGTACTTACTGAGTAACATACTGAGTAGTACTTACTGAATAGCATATAGGGTACATACTGAAATACATACAGGAGACTTACTGAGAAGCATACGGTGTACTTACTGAGTAACATATAGGGTACTTACTGAGTACCCTAAATGTTACTCCTTAAAACAATGAGTACTTACCTCATAAGTACTGGGATGTTTCTGTATTGCTGTTGTTATTTAGTTTTTGATCAGATAATGTTTTGTCTCACTTCACGTCGTACTGACCCAGGATTTTTCTTTGAACTGGGCCCTCCTGCAGTTCTGGAAGTGGGAACCACAGATCCAGGAGCTCAGCTGGTAGAATGGTCAGCCTGAAGAGAGGGCAGTTGTGTTAATAAAAAGTATCTTACCTGCTGAAATCATCATGTTACCTGTTTGTCCCACCTGTTGCTGGACAGGTCCAGGTAGGTGATGTTGGGCAGGAAGAGGGCAGCGTGTGCTGGAAGGCTGGATAAGCGGTTGTTGTTGAGTCCCAGTGTTTGGAGGCGGGGCATATCCCGGAGCCCCTCCCAGGGGAAGGTGGTCAGCAGGTTCCCATCCAGACGCAGCTCTCGCAGGGCCTTCAGGTTGACAAAGCTGCTGGGGTGGACGGAGGTGATGGAGTTGTAGGTCAGCCATAAGAACCACAGCTCTGACAGGTTGTAGAAGGCTGCCCGGGGCACTCTGGAGATCAAGGTCTTCTCCAGGCGCAGCTTGACAGTGTCGGGTGGAATGTTAATAGGAAGTGCTGACATCCCGGTGTCACTGCACCTAACCGACCTGCAGTAAACCCAAACGTGATGCAAGTGACCCAAAAGAATCATGTCAATCAAACCTGCACCTGCTTCTGTGAACGATTTAAGTCCCAGGTCTCCACTTGTTTTTGATCACTTAATGAACCCTGCTGCTGCCCTAGGGTCAAAATGACCCACAAGGCTTTACCTAAATTAAAGTAAGTAAAATAAATTGTAAATCACACAAAACTATTGTAATACATTTTGTTGTTTCACTGGAGTTTCCTTCAGCTGAACACATTTGACATTCAGCAGCATCCATACCTGGACAGCAATAAAGGGTAGCTAAAAGTACTAAAAACAGGCTTAAAACAGCAAAAGTTTGGATAAAAAATAAAAGTAGCAAAAAGTCAGCTAGAAGCAAAAAGTATCAAAGGGTACAAGAAACTCAAATATCAAAAGTCTAGCGAGAAACTGAAAGCAACAAAAGGTTAAAAAAGTATCAGAGATAAGCTAGAAGCTAATAGCATAAAAACAATAGCTAGAAACTTAAAACAAAAAGCATTAAAAGGTTATGGATGCTAAAAGAATAAAAGTATTAGAACCTAAAAGTATCAAGAGGAGAGCTGAATGCTAAAATGATCAAAGGCTGGTTAGAAGCTAAAAGTAGCAAAAAGCTAGCCAAACGCTAAAAAAGGCTAACTAGTGGATAAAATTATCAGAAGGCCAGATAGATGCTAAAAGTAGCAAAAGGCTGGCTGGAAGCTAAAATAAGCTGAAGGATAGAAGCAAAAAAGGCATCAAAAGAATGGCTAAAAGTTAAAAGTAAGAAAAAGCTATCCTGAAGCTAAAATAGGCTAGCTGGTGGCTAAATTGATCAAAAGCCCAGATAGATGAAGTAGCAAAAAGGTTGGCTGGAAGCTAAAAGAAGCTGAAGGACAACTAGAAGCAAAATGGCATCAAAGCAATGGCTAAAAGTTAAAAGCATCAATAGGCTATCTTCAAGCCAAAAGTATCAAAAGGTTGGCTAAAAGCTAAAAGTATGAAACGGCTAGTCATAAGCTAAAAGAAGCACTAGGAGACAGTAACTGTTGCAGATTTAAAACAGAACAATGTTTTGAGAAACAGAGACCTCCATGTGTTTCTATGAGTGAAATCGTTTAAATTAAAGTCAAATATTTTAATGAATAATAAACAAATAAACAAGTTGCAATAAACAAAAGCATCATCCATCTCCTGAATGAATCAGAAACATGCATGCTAGGCTGCCTTCAGGCCCAGGCCACAGATCTGTGATCTCAATGGGATTTGCCTGGTTAAATAAAGGTTAATAAATACATGAACATGAACGTTTTGATAAACGAACTGAAGTAATATGACTTATATACGTATTATAAACCCTGCATAAATGAATCAATGCTGACTCAGCTTTTTATTTATTGTGCTATAGCTGACTCAGCATTCATACAATAAAGCTCATCATTAAAAAGTTATTGGGATAAATGACTCCACAGAGTTCAGTTCCATATTTTTAAAACGAGACTGAGCTATAGATGTTTGCGAGTGTGCTAAAGCTGATTAGTTGTGGTGGCCATCTTGAATCAGGTTGCAGATGTTGACTTTGTTTATAACTAACGCTGTAGCTGCACTTGGAGGCAGGATGGGGGTGTGAACATCTGGTTTTGCTCGTTACTCCATATATAATTTAGGTTTAATTTGATTTTTTTCCACATTCAGCAACAAACTGTGCCTGTGTGCTTCAATTAAGACATCAACCGTTTTGTTAGTCACTTGTTTTTACTCGTTTGGCTTATTTTTATCAGAAACCGCTTTGTTAAAAATATGAAATGATCAACAATTAAATGTTTTTCTATTAGTTGATATGTATGCACAGCTCCTATGGAAACAGATAATTCATAATTTAGTTTAAAAAGTGACTGAAAAGCAGGGATAAATGATAAAAGTTCAAATCACTCCACCTGAGCTCTGCCGTCCCACCGCTGCAGACACAGAAAGAGGGGCAGGTCTGACCCATCACAGTGGGCTGCAGGACCTGGAGGAGAACCAGCAGCAACATCTCGCCTCAGACAGATCTCAGACACGTCCTCCGGGTCTTCATGCTCCCAGTCCTCCACGGTCCTCAGCTCTGTCCGTGCAGCAGAGTGAAACTGAATCCCAGATTAGCTGGGATTACAGCACTCAAAGGCCGGATTGTAATCCTTCACCTCGCTGACAGAGTGACAAATCACAACATCAGGTCCCACCTGAACCTGTGTGGCCCCTGAGGAGATCCTGACCCCACTTCTGTCCTGCTGTTTGATCAGGAATCTTGAATCTGCTCATTTCAGAGATATGTGCGCCGACATGTGGTTTTAGTAACTTTTACACTTTTAAGTGTTTAATTTTATTTATAAATGTTTTCCTGCTAAAATACATTGAGATAATGTCACTTTGTTTAGAAACATTGTTCACTTTAACATCTGCTTCAGTTACTGGCTTTGTTTAATTTAATTTTCACTTTAATTGGCAATATGTGACTTATCTGTGCTGCTGATTATCTCAAGCTGCTGTATTTATTCACATCCATCTGCTCATGACAGACTCATGCTTGGGCTGCTGTTGTTGCGCAATATTGATTTATATTATTAGAGTTTAGCATGTATCTTTTATGGCACTGTTTGGCCTTTGTTTAGAATGTATATTAGTGTATGTCTTAGATCCTTATTTACTGTTTCTTTTTATACTTTATATTTTGCTATTTTTGGGTATAACTGGGACCCTGTGTACAAAATTTCATTCTACTTCATGCACCACATGTGGTAGAAACAACAATAAAGTTGACCTGAACTTGTTTTTGTCTTATTCGCTTACATTCTGCTACTTAAGAGATGGCTTGTTGCTACTTTTGGTGATCTTTTCCTATCTGTAGCAATTTATACAAAAATATGACTGTTTAGGAACATATTTATGTTCAACCAGAACAAAAATAAAGCAGTTAAAATTTCAGGAGTAACTGTGCAAAACCAATACCAGTATCAACTGCAATTTTTTTTTGAGGATATTTATGAAGAAAAGAAAAAAAGTTGTAATGACACTTCCAACCAGCAAAGGGCACGTTTAAACAGCGGCTGTAATAAAAATAAATAAATACTGTAAATAAATAAATAAATAAATAAATAAATAAATAATAAATAAATAAAACCGCTGCTGTAATGACGCTCCCAGCCAGCAGGGGGCGGAGTAAAACCCAGCTGTAATGACGCTCCCAGCCAGCAGGGGGCACGCCGTTGACTTTTCCGATAAATCTGTGGAGTAACGTTCGTTTATCAGGGCTGCCCCTCCCGTTACTTCGCTTGGGAGTTTTCGCAAGTTGGTACGGGAGAATCAGCCGGAACATGTCCGCTGTACAGCCGCCTGCAGACGGACACTCGGCGGAAGACCTGCCGTTGGACAGCCAGAGGAGACGGTACCTTAATGCTCACGGAGAACGACACGCTGTCCGGGTAAACAATTTGCTCAGTCACGAAGCAGCTAACTTTTTAAGGTCTTATTAAAGGGCATCAGTTCAGATCGGAACCACCGAGCAGTTCTGATGTGACGGAGCAGAAACAGAATTGGCGAAAATATTCGTAATTTTTTTGGCATTTGGAGTTTGTTCGGCTGAAAATTGAGCTGTAACGCGTCTACCGCACTCCGTCAAAAAAATCTGCAAATTTAAGTTTTAAGTTTAAATTGGGGCTGTCCGGATCCCATTAGAACGGATCCAATCAAGTTTAGGAACCAACAATATTCTGAGTTCTTATCGGCATCAAAATCGATCCCGATAAATTAGTACTAATATGATTATTATCAGGTTCAGATCACACTTAGATGTTTAGCTTTCGTTTAGCTCATATCTTAGTGTACATCATCTTTATACAGTATATTTTTTATACTTTTGCTATTTAGGGGTGTAATGGGACCCAGAATGCATAATTTCGTTCCACTTCATGTAGCACATGTGATGCGAATGACAAAGATACTTGAACTTGAATGCTGAGTTTTTTTTTATCTGCAGGTGAGGAAAGAAACCCAGGAAGTTTTGTCCTATCATGATGGCTGCGTTCCATTTAGTGTTTCAGTAAACTGACCTTGTAATCCAACATGAACAGCAGCTGGAGCTGTGCTGAATGGGACGCAGCCAGAGCATTTCCTGGTATTTCTGCTGAGAACAAGTGCAGCCTGTTTCTGCAGACACACCTGGTTTCTAATCAATAAACTGGATCCCTCTGTTTAATCAATAACCTGTGGATCAGTCTGTTTAATCAGGGGTCACAGTTTTTACTTTTTTGTTATTAACTCCCATGAAGTTATATTTCTTTAAATCTTTGTCCTAAGATAAAATTTCATAACTTCAGTTTCCAGTTGAATGCCCATTTTTGCCATTTTGAAGAAAAAAAAGTAATCTAAGGCACATTTATTAGATTCTATCTTAAAATAAAGACTTAGAATCTTGTAGTTATGACTTAATATTAGATGCAGACTGATATGGTTAAAAAAAACAGGGCAGCATTTTTAAAGATTAAAATGACTCGAGGCCTCAGTTTTAAAAGTGAGGCCTAGTGGGTCATTTAGACTCAAGAGCAGCAGGAGGTTTGAGATCAATTTATATTTTTTAATAAAAAAAAACAAACAAACAATAATTGCTTAACAGAAATAAATGTACTTACCAACCCTTAGAGGAACGTGTACAGCTAAAAAGGAGCTTGAGCATTGTTGCTCCATCTTCTACCACTTTATTATGGTTAGGTTGATGAGGCAACAGGTCCAGGAGAGAAACCCAGACCTTCCTCTCCTCATTAACACTCACCGGCTCCTCCTGGTGTTCCCCGACCAGAGGATCTATAAACCCTCCTGCAAGTTCATGTTCAGCCCTGAGGTCTCCTCAGACCTGAGGCTGGCTGCCTGAGCCAGGTGAGGGTTGGAACGTAGACGGACCAGTAAATCCAGAGCTTTAGACTCACTCAACTGTCTTCACAACTGACTGAAGCAAGTCCTTCATTAGGTCCTGATCCATCTCCCACTCCATCCTACCTTCACCCAGATACTTGAACTCCTCTACATGAGGAAAACACTTCTCCCCACTTGATCCATTTCCTCGGACGTACAGGAGCTCTCATTCCAGCCGCTTCACACTCGGCAGCAAACCACCACGGTGCAGCTGAAGGTCATGGCCTGAAGACGCCAACACGTCCACATAAAGAAGACTAGACCCTGAGGGTCTACACCCTCCTCTTCACGACTGCACCTTTAGATCCGGTCCACAAAACCAAAAACAGGATCAGAGACAAAGGATGGCCCTGATGGAGTCCAAACCGCACAGACGACATTTGATTGACATTGCAGAGGTTTGAAAAGTGATCGATTTGGGTCAAATAACTGGTGGATCTCTCCCTCAGATGTTCCTGTAACTCTGATTGTGTTTATATGAATCAGAATCTCGTGTTTGTCTTCACAGGTTGACGCCAACTGGACCCAACCGCTACACCCCAGTGATGCCAACCGGATCCGACCGCGACCCCCTGTCGATGACCAGCAGCAGCAGGTCGACCACGAGGCCGTCACAGAGCCTGCGCTGGACGACTGCGAGCGGATGGGGACTCTGTTTGGGATGATCAACAAGTGTCTGATCGGTTTGGGCTTCAGCCAGATGTACTTTGGAGACAGGACAGTGGAACCTGTGGTGATCCTCATCTTCTGGCTGCTGCTCTGGTTCCTGGGGTTCCAGGCTCTGGGACTGGTGGGAACTCTGTGCATCATCATCATTTATATCCAGAAGTGATGGTCAGAGAGCGGACCTGCCGGATTCTGCACTGCTGACCTGTTTTTATGCTAATCCTGGTTTTTAATCTGCTGTGGCTTTGAACTTTGTGGCAGATGTTTCCGCTCAGGGTGGTCCAGCTGTGGCGCTGAAGGCTCGTTTGATGAAAACCTTTCAGTTCTTTTTAAAGGATGGTCTGATGGAACTTGATGTTCCCACAAAGTTCTTGTTGGCGATCAGAATCACGGTTAGGGGTTCCATGAATAATGGGGACTGGCTCGGTTTCTTCAGTCTCCTGCAGCGACAGGTCTTCAGATTAACATCAGTATTGATGCAGATGTTTAAAGTTTCACAGTCATGCCTCGTTGTCACTGGTAGTTGTTTTTATTTATTCTAACTTCATTCATCAGCATCAGATCAGTTTGTTGCTGTAGACTCTGTCATCCAGGACTTTGTTCTGTAGCTGAAGAGGTTTTGCACCTGGGGAGCTTTTCAGTTCAAAACTGGGATCTGAAGCTTCAAGCTTTAGAGTGCACAAGGTGCTCTGCTCCTGCAGCTACATGCACATGCAGATTAATCTCCTCCCTCCTGAGGGTCATCGGGGTCTTTGTTTGCCCGGATGTTTTGGTTACCTGCACGATGGCAACGCTTTCAGACGACTCGTTTGCGAGCCCTGATGACCCTCAGGAAGGGGGGGTGGGGGGCGGGTGAAGTTAATCTGCATAGACTGTTCCAGTTTAACTATAAAGCTCACCAGGTGTGGAGAAACGTCTTAACTACAGAATAAAAGTCCAGTAGCTTTAAATATTAAAACCCTTATTTAATTTTTTTTCAGTTCATAAAAACAAGTTCAGCTCAGTTTAGGTTTGAATTTCTGCCAAAATAATGTTTCAGTTTTAACCTGAGCAGTACTTTTCCATTAATCTATAAAACCAGACACACCTACAGTATTTATTTACAGTTTTAATGACACTGGACCAGGTTAGCGACAGCACTTTTACACATCGGCTGCCGCACTTTAATCATCTGATTATCGTGATTATTTTTTTTCTCGCAGCGACTGCACAGATTCAGTCGTTTCTGTGAGAACTCCAAGACTGAAGTCTAAAGCGCCAACATTTGGGCCTGGTATGGAAATGATTCAAGATGTTCTGCTGGAGAACAAATACCGACCCAAACCTCATCCTTAGACTCATGAAGCTCCATCAGCAGGTTTTTTCACTTTGATCCTTCATAAATGAAAGTCAGTGTTTCAAAAACGTATCTAATTCTCAAATCAGCCTCTTTCAGAGCTGCAGGTCTGTTTTTACTTCACCGAACCGCCTCGATCCAAAGACTTCTGAATCATGAAAGTGTTTTTTGTTATGTTTGACAATAAACTGCAAATCATGTCAAAGAGTTGAATTTATTCAGTCGTGTTGAGAGAAAAGCTGAGGTCATTCAACATAAAACTGATCTGAAAGGAATACGGAGTGGGAAAAGTTTCAATAAAATCTAAAGAGTTGAATTTTGTCAAGAATTTAAAAAAAGTTTGTCGGCTTTGAAAATGGCAAAGAATCAAATGAAATGGGTCACCCACCGACTTGCACGTCAAATATTCAAAAATCTAGCTCTAAGTGTAGGGAATGACACTCGGCTACTACCATGCTGAATTTTAGCTCTGCATTCACAAAACTGGCTGAGCCGCAGCGGTTTTGTTTAAAGTGACTTGGCTGTGGTGGCCATCTTGAATTGCACGTCAAACGCAGAGACACGAGCAAAAATGGCTTTACTTTAAGATGTGAAGCGCTTATTTGTAGCCAATGAATACGTCATCAACAAACAACTGTATTTACAAACAGAAGAGTAGCAGCAAACCTCGACAGCAGGCTGAACAGAACCAGTAAAACAGCTAAAACACACGCTCATGGAGCCAGGATGGAACGGTCACGCTTCCATACGTGTTAAAAACATGTTTAAAACGTGCTGAAACATTAAATGAGTCAAACTGGGGGATGGACGGTGAAGATCTGCTCCTCTTCCTCCTCGGCCCGTGGCGCTCAGTGCCCGTTGCCGCCCTCGGACAGGATGCGGCTCGGCTTGGTGAACTTGGCCGTGGCGATGTAGAACAGGGTCGGTCCCGGTACCAGAGCGAGCAGCGGCAGCGACAGCTCCAGCTTGTCCAGCAGGGAGATGGAGATGATGCCGTAGCCGTGAAGCAGCCAATGGCTGAGCAGAACCACCAGGCGCTTCTTCTTCGCCACCAGAGTCTTAAAGGACTGAGAGGAAGAGGAGAACGAGCCGAAGGACGTGATTATAGTTGGGTCCAGAAACAAACAAACAAAAACGTTCAGGGCTGAAGTTTACTGAAATCTACAAGTAACTAAACGTTAACTAGAAGTAGCAAAGAAGTAGTTAGAAACCGAAAGCAGATAAAGGTAAAAGTAGCTAAATGTTAACAGGAGCAAAACAGTAGCTAAAAACTAAACGATGCGTAACACTAAATAAAAGAAACAAAACGTTAGCTACCCGTTACAAGTAGCAAAAAGCTAGCTATAAATAGTAAAGGAGTAGCTAGAAACTGAAAGCAGATAAAAGGTAAAAGTAGCTCAATGTTAGCAAACAACTGGTAGCAAAATGGTAGCTGCAAAATAAAAGGCAACATAATATTAGCTAAAAGCAAAATGCTAGTTAACCAAAAAAAAAAAAAAAAAAAGCAAAATGCTAGCAAAAAGCTAAACTGGAAAATTCTAGCTAAAAGCATCATGTGCTGATACAAGAGCAACAGTAACAAAAGGAAAGCTCAATATTTTTAAATGCTAGCTACAAGTTGTAAATTGATAGCTAGAAGCTAAAGGCAGGAACAAATGACTAAAAGCTAAAAGCAGCAAAAGGCTACCTTAAGACTAAAAGCAGACTGGTTGCTAAAAGCATAAAAATGCTAGCTAGAAGCTAAAAAGTAAAAGGTATAAAAATAGCAGAATGGTAGCTAAAAACTTTATGTAACAAATTAGCAACTGAATGTAAATAGTAGCTGAATGGTAGCTAAAAGCACAACCAGTAGCAGAAGCAGACATAGAGGTATAAGAGAACAGTGCTTAAAGGGATGTAAGAAATAATGTATTTCTATAGGGAAAAAAAAATGTAAATATAAGATAAATATTTTGAAAAGAACAAGTTACAAAAGTCACAGCGCCCGTCTCCTGAACGGACCGAACATTGTGACATTCAAACATTTGAAACATGAAACAAAAATTGTGGATGCTGACTCAGCATTTACACTCTTCAGAATTTGAAAGACAAACGACCAATTTTTAAAATGATCAGATTCATCAAGTGTCACATGATGCTGCAACCCGACCAATCAGCGGTCAGCTTCGTTCTGTGGGCGGGACTCTTGGAACGATTCATTACAAAGAACTGATTTGACATTTTGACAGACCTCCCAGCTGATCCTTTCCAACACGCTCAGGCGTGTGTTTACCTGAATCTCCGAGGCAGACATGTAGACGGCCAGAGTGATGAGTGACAGGACCAGTATGATGTAGGGGAAAGCGTAGTCTGAAACAAACAGAGCACACGTGTTAGAAAGCACACGTGTTGTTCTGGTTTGACGGTGACGCGCAGACTCACAGAGAAGGCCGCCACCGACGGCCTGCAGCACGGTGATGATGGGGAAGAAGTAGAGCGCGGCGTAGATGCTCCTGAAGCGGTCCGATTTCCCAAGGCCGCACGCAATCCTCTTCACCAGCAGGGGCCGGAACATCATCATCAACACCAGGCAGAAGGCGTAGTAGATCAACACGATGGTGTAGCTGACAACACAACACAACTCCCAGTTGGATTAAGACAAGAAGACCTACAACGAGCACTGCAGGCTCCACCCCCCATTTTACACACACTCTGTCCTGTGACTACCTCCTCTTAAAGGTTTGATGACTTTAAATCCTTGTGCTGCTTCAGTTGCTTCACATCGTAGTGAAGCAGGATGCAGCTGTGGTGTGTGTTTAGTGCGTACTCACAGCGGGTACACGGCCTCCTGTGTGCAGTGCAGCGTGTTGATGTAGTCCGGGCTCGGGTTGTACAGCATGGTGTACCAGTCGGACAGCTCCTTGACCCGACAGGATCGGATGCTGAGATTCCCCATGGGGTCCGTGAGCAGCAGTGTGACCACCGCCGACACGCTGCACTCCAACATGGCGGTGACGTGCTGCAGCAGGGCGCTGGAGCTGCAAACACACAGAGGACGTTTCCAGAACCGACTGGACAAATTCATCTTAAAAACAGTCTCAGTTGGTTTTATGTCTGAACGGAATCCTTCAGAATGAGACAAACGGGTCGGACTGAGCTGTACTGCCCTGTCTGTCTCTGCAGCTCTGATCGACCAGGACCTGACTGGGTTCAGCTTCAACACGTGTTCAAAAATGTTTCGACACAAAGACGATCCAAGAAAACGTCCAAACTGACGGATCAGAATCAGAACCTTCAGAGAGACAAACCACTGAGCTGGAACCAGATCCAGGGTTCTTCAGCAAAAAACTCCTTCAGAACCGTCAAGCGTCAGCCGCTCTCCACCAGCATGTAGGGTGGGGTGACACGACAGCAGAACCAGACCAGGAACTGGACCTAAACTTTACAAGAGCCAGACTTAAAAAACAGCCAGACGTTGGATCTGAATTGAACAAAACCTGAACCTGAAGGAACAAATTAACTGGACCAGAACCCAGAAAAATGTTGGACCTGAACCTGACAGAAACTGGACCCGGACTTGACGTTAACTGGAGCTGAACCTCACAAAAACTGCAACTGAAGTTCTGAACCCAGGGAAAAACTGGACTCAAACACACCCTGAAACCGGACCTGAACTTAGCCAACTGAATGCAGCCTTTCTGACCCGGAAGAATCAGAAAAAAAACATTAAAGTCTCACATAAAAAACCCAAAAAGGATCTCTTCATCGACCCGATCCTGCAGGATTCTGTTCAGACACATGAGTGGTAGTATGAACGAGTTCCTGACCGAAACAGAACCCGTTCGTGAGCCTCACCTCTTCTTCCCTGAGTACCACTCGATGAAGAACCAGTGCAGAACCAGTGGCAGCATGGCCATGAAGCCCAGGTAGAGCCAGTCGTACAGCTCGGGCGACTCGGCGCAGCGCTCACAAACCTTCTGGATGTTGGCCCGCTCTCCTCGAGGACAAACCTGACACCAAAGACGACTGCGGTTAAAATTACATCATATTTCTCCTTTTCTTATCAGTCACCACTTTCAGACTTATCGACACAGATTCATGTTGTGAATTTGGTGCTTTATAAATAAAGTTAAGCAGAATTGAAAAGCGAGGAGCTGAAGTGTGTTTAAACCCATTAGGTTGTGGACGCTGCTGTGAAACCCTCCAGCTCCTCCACTTGTGGAAAATGAAAACGCTGAGGAGGTTGTTTTTATTCAAGTTCAACGAGGCGTCGCAGCAGCGAGCGACAACTTCCTGTCTGCTTCACCCGATGCTTATCTGAAGCTTTTCAGGGTTTGTTTTGTCGGTCAGAGACGACCGGTCCTAACGTTCACATCCGGTCGGTGTTGTCCAAACTGTGGACTCATAACATCAGCTTTAATCAGCGTCAGCTGACAAAGACTTAAAGGTTTGATCTTAAACTATTGACCTTTTATTTCAAAGGCAGTCAGTGCAGTGTCATGAAAAAATAATAAAAATAAAATGGATTTTTTAAAAACTCATATTGATGGTTAATGTGTCCTTAAATTAAAAGTTTGTGACCAGATGCCAACTGTTATGTATTTGTTTACTTACAGAAACAAAAAAAGAAAATAGGTCTCACTGTGGAGACCCCTGATGAAAAAAGAAGTTTACATCGAGTGCCCCAATTTATGACTTGTATTCAATATCTGGAAAAAACTGGTGTAAAGTCTTTGACCACTTGATATCGCTCAGGAGAATTATTATTATGTTTGACTTTAGTTTGTGATGAACCTTTAAGTCTTAACATAAAACTTGATAAAGACATGATGTAAACATGAGCCACATTTCAGCTGTAAAGATGTCACATGGCTTATTTTTACACCATAAAACAACTTTAAAATAAATTGTTCTGTAGTCTGGAATCGTGCAAAATTATAAAATATAGTAAAGAAGTGTAACAGATAAGTTCAAAAAAGTTTTATATCAAAGATTTGAAGACAAATGATGTTAAGCACATGTTTGCCAAAACCAGCTAAAGGATGTCAGGACTGTATTCCAACGTATCTCACTAATGTTTATTTATGTGAAACCTGACTATGGATGCTCTGCACATTAATATGAAGTAATGATGCATTCAAGTAGTTTTTGAAACACCAAGCTGTCCCTTATCACCTGTATACATATATATATATACCGTATATATGCCATCATACACCTGCTTCAATAAACTCACTGTCATCTAGAAAAGGCAGACAACTCTGTGAGAGTCATGTTCTTTGATTCCTCCAGTGCATTTAACACAATCCAGCCTGATTTGCTTTGTCAGAAACTCCAGAAGACTCAGGTGGAGGCCTCAACAATCACCTGGATCAAAGAGTACCTGACAAACAGAACACAGTTTGTGAGACTGAAGGGTCGTGTGTCTAATCATGTGGTCAGTAGCTCAGGAGCACCACAGGGGACTGTACTCTCACCATTCCTTTTCACTCTGTACACTTCAGATTTCCAGTAAAAAAACAGACTCCTGTCATCTGCAGAAATATCCAGATGACTCTGTAGTGGTCGGGTGTATCAGAGATGGACAAGAAGCTGAGTACAGGGAACTGGCGGACCACTTTGTGGCATGGTGTGGAAACAATCATCTCATCTTGAATGTGAATAAAACAAAGGAGATGATTGTAGAGTTCAGGAGAAACAGGAACAGGTCCAACACTATTTCCATGATGGGAGAAGTGGAGGTGGTGGAGAAATATAAAAACCTTGGGGTTCACCTGGACCTGAAGTCTGGACCTGAAATGCAACAGTGAAGCATCTACAAGAAGGGAGAGAGCAGACTGTACTTGTTGAGGAAGATGAAGTCCTTCAGTGTTTGCAGCAAGATGCTGTATATCTTCTACAAGTCTGTTGTAGAGAGAGCTGTCTCTTCTGCCATCATCAGCACCAGAGCTAGTGATTTAAAAAAGATCAACAAGCTCATAAAGAAGGCTGGCTCAGTTCTGGGGACACCTCTAGAAGCTTTGGAGATGATTGTACAAAGAAGGATTCTTCATAAATGAAGAATATTATAGACAACCCTCAGCATCCTCTTCATCAGTCTGTCATACAACAACAGTGTCTTCAGTCAGAGGCTTCTTCAGATCTGCTGTAAGACAGATCACTACAGGAGATCCTTCCCGCCCACAGCCATCAGCATCTAGAACAACTCTTTAATGAAACCAGGATGATGAGCTACAACAACATTTAATTTCCCTCTTGAATGAATCAAGTAGCCTATTTTTGAATTGAATCGAATTTGAATTGAATTTGAAAAAAAAAATTAAATGGGTGCAAAATATGTGGAATTAGCTGATAAAGCTCAAATTAGTAAAAAAAACAACAACTGCTAAATCGTAGCTGAAATAATTGAAACTAGCAATACAAAACTGGGAGCAGCATAACAAGCTGAAATTAGCAGAATTAAGTTAATTAGGCTGAAAGTAGCAGAGATTACCATGAAAAACTTGAATTCATCTGAAACAGCTAAAATTAGCTAAAAAAAAAAAAGCAAGCTGAAAAGGTAGAACAAGCTTAAATTAGCAGAAGAAAGTAGAAAGAACACATGCTTTTCCAAATAGGCCAAAAGAAGCAGAAATTAGCACATCAATGGAAATTATCTGAAAAAAGCTTAAATTAGCAACAAAAAATACAGCTGGAAAAATAACTAAAAAAACAAGCAGAAAGAAGCTGAAATTACAAGAAGGAAGGGGAGAGAGAGCATATTTTTGCTGAATTAGGCTGAAAAAGTTTAAATGTGTGCAAAAAAATTGAAATTAGTTTAAAAAGCTTAGATTAGGATAAAAACAACTATAGCTGACATAGTAGAAAAAGCTGAAACTTGCAAAAATAAGCTGAAAAATGCAGAATAAGCTGAAATTAAGTTAGACGAAGTTAGAAGAAGTTCAAAAATGTAATCAGCAGAAAGAATCTGAAAGGAGCACAAAACAGCTGGAAAAACTTGAAATTAGTTTAGTTTAGTTTAGTTTATTTGTTTTTTTTTTTTAAACAATACAATACAAAACTAACCCATGAACAATAACGTACAGAGTATAAAAAATGAAAGGTAGCAGAAAGAAGAAAAAATCTTATTATATCTGCCCCT
>JARVGS010000789.1:22010835-22028315 GCA_031762315.1 Hypsolebias antenori | reverse complement strand
GTTTTAACTGTAAAACACTGTCTGCAGTGTGTTTTAACTGTAAAACACTGTCTGCAGTGTGTTTTAACTGTACAACACTGTCTGCAGTGTGTTTTAACTGTACAACACTGTCTGCAGTGTGTTTTAACTGTAAAACACTGTCTGCAGTGTGTTTTAACTGTAAAACACTGTCTGCAGTGTGTTTTAACTGTACAACAATGTCTGCAGTGTGTTTTAACTGTACAACACTGTCTGCAGTGTGTTTTAACTGTGCAACACTGTCTGCAGTGTGTTTTAACTGTGCAACACTGTCTGCAGTGTGTTTTAAATATACAACACTGTCTGCAGTGTGTTTTAACTGTGCAACACTGTTTGCAGTGTGTTTTAACTGTACAACACTGTCTGCAGTGTGTTTTAACTGTAAGATGCTCATTGTCTGTAGTAGGGCTGAACGAGTTTGGAAAATTTTCTAAGTGCGATTTTTTTTAACCTCAATATTGTGATTGCGATTTAATGTGAGATTATTTTCCAATGTCTTCTTATGTATTTTTCATTGAACACAAGCAATGAATCAGTCTGCTTCAGTAAAACTCCACTGTTTTCAGCTCCACTGCAACACTGTTTCTGCATTTATTTTGTACAGCTCTGGCATTGCAACTTGGCTAAAGTGTGTGTGTGCGAAGGCATTCTGTACTGTTTATCCATTGTGTTTACCAAAGCTGTAAACCCAGCCTTGGTCGCTATATTAATGGGCATCATGTCTTTCGCAATGAGTTCGCTTATTCGAACAGTTCTGTCAGTGATCCCTGTCAGCTGGTACTTTGCTTACTTGAAGTTGAAGCACTGGTCGGTGGCATTCTAGCCATGCAACTACAGTATTGTAAATGGCTTTGTGGTGTTTGTTTTTCTTCACTAGCGAGGTGCACGCATTCCTTCCCGCTCCCTGTTTTCCTCCTGCCTTTTTTTGTTGCTCTCTGTCTGTGTATTGGAGCAGCTCCTATTTTTTACGCATCTCTCGAAATGGGAACTACTGTTTTGGATCTGACCAGCTGGACTTTCGACCAACAAAGCGATAGGGTCCTGGAGAACCCTCATCTGCTCGGATGAGACGTAGCTGGATATATCTCGGGGGGAGGAGATGTGTCTACCTCTGCTATCGACCGAGGATGCTGAAATTGCCAATAATTGGATTTGTGATGACAGGTTTCCTGTTTCTGGAATAGTTTGGATCCTGGTTTATCAACATACAAAGAAGACGGCTGCAGCTAATTTGGACCTCGTCCTGTTGCTCTCTATGTGAAGGTTTGGTTCCTGCTGGAGGACTCAAATTAGCTGACTTACGAGTGAAACTGTAAGTTGGACGTGATTTGAATCATAGGCCACCTGTGGCTTTGGGACTCGTCAGCAGGAAAATAACCTTGAAGAGGCTTGCAAGCACGGACCAGTACAATGCATCCTAATCTGGACATTTCAGACCTTGGAAAGTTCTCACTACAGATTCAAGGCTGACGGAAAATAGTCTGCCTGAATAAATCAACAATTGTGGTTATCTGAATCTCTCCCCAGCTGGCCTCGGAACAGGCCGACTTATCTATTTCTCCTGGGAAATGTGTAAACTAAGGAAAAGCTTTGTCTATCGCAATCCCCCCCACACACACACTTCTGTGGAGTCTCATTAGAACAGTGCCAGCTGACCATCATCTTCTCAGGACAACGGACTATCTAGTGCTTCATGGACCACCTCGTCATCAAATGCATATGTACGTGTTCATAAATGTGCTTTTAGCAGGCAGTGTTTTTTATTTTTGATGTCTTAAATCTTGCCCTGTAAGGACGAGGTGTGAGGAGATCTTTTTTGTAATGCCACTATCACCTCTCCTCATGACTTTTTCCCTTTTTATATCTAAAAAAATGTATTCTGAATAAGAATAAGAAGGCCGCGCTTTATAGATGCAGCTTCGTGCACTCCGTCCATCTTTCGGATGACTGTATGTACATGTTCTTGTTATGTCTCAGTGCAATGAAAATAAAGTTTATTCCGATTCTGATTTAAAGTGTTGATAAAAATTTGTGGCGTTACCTCGAGAGGTGGCAACAGCAGCAAGGCAGGTTCTGCACAAAACGTTATTGCACAGCGTTTTCTTTGATATAGCCAAAATAATTCCAAATGGACATGCTGCCCCTCTTTGGTACTAAACTTTCAGATGTATCAGCTTCTATCGAGCCTAACGTCATTATGCAACCGGTTAAAACCCAGTGTTGAATTCTCCCACTCCCTGCTCTGCTCCGCTCACTCAAGCCACGTAACCAGGTCACGTAGTCAAGTTGCAGCCTTTGCGATTAGAAAATCCATTTATCGCAATATTATTGTAAATGCACTTAATTGTTCAGCTCTAGTCTGCAGTGTGTTTGGTTCATTATACAATATTTACTGTTTGCAGTGTGTGCAAACACAGAACCATGTGATTTTAAAAGCCCCGTGTGACCTACAGTAAGATACAAATGTTTTTGTGTGACAGACTGAAGATGACCAATGAGGAGATCTGTCACGCCATCCTGACCATGGATGAACACGAGGAGCTGCCAAAAGACATGCTGGAGCAGGTAACAAACACAACACAGGACATGGGTGGAACATGTTGAGGTAAAACGGTACTGCCACTTGATATTTTTTATGTTCACACTAAAAAGTCACTTTTTTTGGCCAACAAACCACATGAACGGTTGTCTAATTTTATGTTTTAGCTCTTAAAGTTTGTTCCTGAGAAGAGTGACATTGAACTTTTAGAGGAGCACAAACACGAGCTGGAACGCATGGCTATAGTTGACCGCTTCCTGTACGACATGAGCAGGTACACAACAAAGCACACAACTCTAAACGTAAAGGGAAAGGTATAATCCTAATCTGCTGCCAGATTCTTGTCTTCTTCCAGTCTCCTGGACACATTTAAAACTTTTACTAAAACCAGATCCAGCAGGTTTTTAAAACAGAACCCAAGAACTTTAATTTGAAATGTGTGAAGGCTGAAACAAACTACAGAAAGTAATGCTGAGGCATTCAGGGGTCAGGAGGTCAGACAGAAGGTCCAGGATGTTTGAAATGATCTGGGACAAAGACTTCTCTGAGGGTTGACCAGATGGCAGATGAGAAAGTGGGACTGAAGAATTCTGCAGATGTTCCAGGAGTGGAGAGATACCTTGCATGTCAGCTGGTTCTGGGACCAGATCCTGCTGGACATCAGCTGATTCTAGTTTGGAACAAGATGGGGCGTCATCTGGTCCTAAAACATGACCAGTTTGGGCATCAGCTAAGGTGTGTGTGTCAGCTGGTTTTGGACTGGAACTGGGTTTGGTTGGACAGATGCAGGATCTGGTATTCAGAAACAAACAAACAAACAAACAAACAAACAAAACAAAAAAAAAACTGGATCACCTTCTTTTAAGGAACCGGTTTAGTTCATAACGTTAGGAAAACCCAATAGTGTTCAGTAGATGTTTATCCAGATGTTCCTGCATCCTCTCAGTGATCTGTCCTTTTTCCAGAATCAACCACTACCAACAGAGACTGCAGACTCTCTACTTCAAGAAGAAGTTTAATGACCGAGTGGGTGAGGTCAAACCTAAAATCAAAGGTACTGGTTCAGTTCCAGACACCCAGGGAGCCATCGAAGGAACGTTACTGCAGGCTCCTCCTCACGTTCCTTCTTGTGCTCCTCTGCTTTCAGCTCTCAGGCTTGCGTCCAAGGAGGTGATCCACAGCCAAGCGCTCCATCAGCTCCTCCAGGTGGTTCTGGCCTTTGGAAACTACATGAACAAAGGTCAACGAGGAAACGCTTACGGGTTCAGAGTGTCCAGCCTCAACAAGATAGCCGACACCAAATCTAGTAACGACAGGTACGACGGGATCCTACTGAAAAATGTCAACCCTTGTGGTGGAAGTGACGTGGACCTTGGTCTTCTCAGCCCTTCTTGATTTTGTAGACCTGAATCCCAGCTCAATGTGGTTTACAGTAGATCCCCTGATCCAGGTAACGGACTCTTATTGTTTGTAGGAACGTCACTCTGCTGCACTACTTGATCTCTGTGCTGGAGAAGAAGTTCCCTAAAGCTGTTGCCTTCAGCGAGGAGCTGCAGAACATCCCAGAAGCTTCTAAAGTCAAGTAAGATGGAGCACAAGCATCTTTTTGTTCATCCAGATGTTTATCCTGTGATTTAATCACGTTGATGACGCGAAGTATGTCCGTCTCTACAGTATGACGGAGCTCGAGAAGGAGATCGGTGTTCTCAGGTCTGGACTGAAGAGCATCGAGGCGGTGAGCACGCTCAGCAAAGGTTTAGGAACTGACGGAAACACTGAGATTACGTTACACGTGTGCATTTCTGTGCATGTCTGCAGGAGCTGCAGTACCAGCAGGCCCAGTCCTCTCGGCGTCCTATCGATAAGTTTGTTCCCGTGGTGAGTCAGTTCATCACCGTGGCGTCCTTCAGCTTCTCTGAGGTGGAGGACTCGCTGCAAGAAGCCAAAGACCTGGTGAGTTCCTAACGAGGTGGGTTTACTGGGAAGCATCTTGCTTCATCCAGTTCTTCTTCACCTTTTCCTTCCAAGAAGCCAGAATTTGAGCAATCTTAATAAAATTTCTTCTTATGAGCTTTTCTTTGGACTTTAGCTGCTTTTTCTACTCATTCCTGGGTCTCTGCTGAAGTTTTTAAAGGCGCTGAGACATTTCGGAGAAGACACGTCCAACCCGCAACCGGACGACTTCTTCGGCATCTTCAACACGTTCCTCACGATGTTCTCAGAGGCCCGGCAGGACAACGAGGACATGGTCCGGCGGCGGGAGGAGGAGGAGAAACGGGCGCTCATGGAGGCTCAGGTCAGAACCGTGCACAGATAAGTTCTTTGAAGAAAACCCGAGCACCTCCTGTGGTCCTGGTCTCCATGCTTCTGTCTGCAGATGAGGAAGGAACGAGAGCAGAGGGTGAGGAAGGCCATGGTGGACGACGAGGAGGAGGGTGGAGAGTTTGACGACCTGGTGTCCGCCCTGCGCTCAGGCGAAGTGTTTGAGAGTATGTCCGGGCTGAGCAACAGGAAGCAGCGCAGACACAAAGAGGTCAACAGCAGCCGAGAAAGACAGCCGAGGAAACTGAACCAGTACTAGGAGAGACCGAAAAACTGAACCTGAATCTGACGGTCTTTGAAACTCAACCAATTCTGGGTCAGTCTGTGACCCACAACAGCTCAATGGGACTGAAACAGCCAAGAAACCAAACCTCATCACACAAACTGAGTCACAGATATAAATGTCCAGTAGAACCACTACATTTACAAAAACTGGAAGATTTTGGGACCTGAGGGCAGATCCATACAAAGCATCTGAACTTAAACGTGGAACTGTTAATGTGTAACAGCTCAGAAACTAAAAGCAGGAGAATAAAGGTGAACTTTAGTTTGGTGTTCAGGAGCCATCTGACATGATTCCAGTTAGCTGTCGGTCAGTGAACACTGCAGGAAGCTGTTTCCTGTAGTTTCTAGTCATTTCCTATAGTTTTCCTTCAAGTCCTGTTTTATGTTGTTGCCTGTTGTTGTTTTTTTCTTGTTTTCTTTATTTTTTAAATACGTTTTCTGTTTCTGTTGTCATTGTGTCTTCTTTTTTGGTTTCCTGTCATTTACTTTTGTTTCTTCTTGTTTTTTGTCCATTTTCTGTAGTTTCCTGTAGTTTGTTTAGCTGTTTCTTGTCTTTCCTGTTGTTTTCCGCTGTTTCCTGTCATTGCTTGTTGTTTTCTTTTTTTCTCCTGTTTCTTGCGGTTTTATGTCACTTCCTGTTTTTTGTTTCCCGTAGTTTTGGATTTCTTTAATTTTCTGTTTCCTAACAATTCATTTTTACTTCCTGCATCTTGTTGTTTTCCCATCTTTGTTTTCTGTCATTTTTGTCTATTCTATTTTTTTTTTTAACTTTATTGAACTTTTAAACATATAGAACAAAGGAACACAAGAACAGAATAACAAATGACAATCTCAAATTACAATGATACATATGAACACCTAAAATATCTTCTGTCATAGCTCCTAAGGTCAACATATGCTTAAACAAATTAACATATTAAACATAATACATTTAAGTTTAAGTAATATTATTATTATTATCAGAAAATTAGCAAAATCAAAACACACAACTATTTATCAAATATTCTACATAATTACTATGTTTTCTGTTTCTGTTGTCTTCGTGTGCTGTTGTTTTTCCAGTTTTTTGTGTGTTTGTTTCCTGTTTTCTTTTACAGCTTCCTGTTTTTTCCCACAGTTCCCCATTTGTGCAGATTGATGGTTCTGTTATTTTCACAGAAAAATAAAATCTGAACAACATCCTGTATGTAAACAGGAAACCGTGCTCATAACTGTTTGGATGTAAACTCCCACACATGGTAGGTAAAAGAGCTGAAATGTTTCTGGTACATCCAGAACAGTGACCTGACACACAGAAACCCCTCACTGGCAACAAAGTTCAAATTCAGATGAAACGTAAACAGTAAATTCTTCACCTGGTGGTTTTTGTACTCTCACACCTGTACAGGTCAAGCTCATTCACCAGTTAATTTTTGCAGCACTTTATTGGAAAAATCACAAGAATCTGGGATGAACACAACATTTATCTATCCAGTCAGTGTTAAAATCATAAATATATTTAAAACCTGAAGTATTTCTGCAGCTTCTGTTTCTGTTCTTCACAACAACAACCCAACCTCGTTTCAGTTTGGTGGGAACACAACTTCAGTTCCCAGAAACAAACTGTAAACTTGTCAAAGTGGAACATCCATCTGTCTTTTCTATTGTAAAATAAATACACATTAAATTTGTATTTCTGTTGATAAAACTCCTTTTCAACCACTTTGCTGAAGTCATAAAGTGATTTAAAAATAAATAAAGCAATAAAAGCAAGCTTTTTTCCTATTAATACAACCAGCTGTTTAAAGAAATATTTTGACGCGATGGTTTTCTAGCCTTTTATTTGGAAAAACAAAGAATTGTAATTGTGTATATTTGAACTAAATAAAGTGTTTATGAATGTATGCACACCTTTATTTTCACTTCAGATGATTTCTGGGATTAAAAACAATAAAAAAAATTAAACTTTTGTCTTTTTTGCTTAGTCAGCCGCATCATAAATGCAAATGATTGAACTGGAATTTAGTAGCCAAGTAAAGAGAGCTAAAAACAAACACATGCCACCGTTTTCAGATTGTAATTATTTTTTTTTATTATTTACAACTTTTGTTTTGGTCTGTCACATAAAATCCCAGTAAAATACATTGAAGTTTGTTGCTGTAACTAAGATGAAACGTGGCAAAAGTCATGACAGCATATATTTTATATTCACTATTATTTCTTATGTTGGTATTTGTTTGTTTTTAGCATTTTTTTTCAGTATGACATGCTTTTATTCCCTCCTGGTTGCTGAGGGTTCTGCAGCGTTCTGTTGTTTTTGGCGCCCCCTGCTGGAAACACATCACTACAACAACGACATGATGCGTTCAAGAGCTAAAATTAAATTGCGTAAATTAAACCATCGCAGTGAAGCGAGTTCTAACGTGGTCTTGATGATTAATACGCGCGGGTATGCAAGATGTGCGTGCGTGTGAAGGGCTGGCGCCGCTCTTCCGCCACGGCGATGCGTTCAAGTGCGCTCGGGCTTTAAGGAATCGCTGCAGAACGCCACTTCCTCAATCAGTCCTCGTCCTCGGCAAGTTTTGTTAAGATCAGCGGCCGAGCGGCTCCGGGTTTCGGTTCAGGAACTATGGTGTTCGAGGACATTCGGTACGATGACATCCAGTTCGAGGCGGTAAGTTCGGTTCTGGAGCAGAGCAACTGGGCCGAGGTCCGGACCAGAGGAAGAGGACCGTGTCCTTCCTCGGGGCTCACGTCCTGTTTGTTTGTCCAGGCTGTCGGCAGAGGGACGTTTGGAGTTGTGTTCAAGGCGGTTTGGAAAGGAAAAGATGTGGCCATCAAGACCATCGAGAGCGACGCGGAGAGGAACGCCTTCCTGGTGGAGGTGAGGACTTCCGAGGGCCGAGGACTGGGTCAACCCAGAACCGAACCTACCCGGGTTCAGATCTGATCTCAGGTCCACAGAAACGTAAAACGTGTGACGCAAAATGTCAGACCTGTGAGGACAAACTGGTTCCAGGTCCATCCATCAGCTGCAGAACCTCAGTGGTTCTCTGTATCAGTTGCTCGTGGCTGTGGAGGAACTTTGTCCCACTCTTCTTTCCATTATTGAGGTTTCTGCTCATCTCCCTGATGGGTCCACCACAGCATTTCAGTCAGGTTGAGGTTCTGGACTCTGACCAGACGGTCGCAGCACCTTGTTCTCTCTGACCCATTCTGCTGTAGATCAACTGCTAGAACCTTTTGGTCTACAGAGGAGTTCCTGGTCCACTCAGTGACTGACAGGTGTCCAAACCGTCATTCCTCCACCACCGTGCTGACAGCTGGGAGGAGCTGATTGCTGCAGTGCATTCTGGGTAAACATCTGTCCTCTGGTCTGGTTCTGGTCCAAAAATTGTGCGGTTCCTTCAGATGAAACTTTCCAAATCTAAGCTGAGCTGCCATGTTTTTTTTAAGAGAGAGAAGAGGTCATGACCTTTCACCTGATAACTGAGTCCTGTAGAGTGAGATGGAGCTCATTTTGCTCCAGCATTGCACAGTCTGCCCTTTGGGGTGAATTTACTGCCTTAAATGTTTTCTCACGTGTGAATAGTCGTTCTCTGTGTAGTGTAATGGACTCCAAATGACCTTTGACCCTTCCCATATTGATGGGCAGCAACAGCTGCTTCTCTAAGATAATTGCTGATGTCCTTCCATCTTGGAGTTGTGTTAACACACCTGTATGCTCCAGGTTAGAGGCGATCCCACTGATGATCAGTTGATCAGCAGCTTCTGACCTTGGAACCTGGTGAAGACCAGATCATGTTCGTCATGTTGGGAGTTTTATTTTCCAGATGTGGCTCTGAAAGGAAGTTCAGGTTTACTTGATCCAGATCGACACATCCTAACTCGACTCTGTTTGTGTGTGCAGCTCCGGCAGCTGTCGCGGGTCAGTCATCCCAACATCGTGAAGCTGTACGGCTCCTGTGACGACCCGGTGAGTACTCGACCCCGGACCTGTCCACTGATGATGGACAGTGAGTCTGAACGTGCACTCTTTGTGTTGCCAGGTGTGCCTGGTCATGGAGTACGCCGAGTGTGGCTCTTTATACAACCGTAAGTGTCCTCGTGTCGTCTCGTTGATCAGTCATGATTCATAGAATGAACAGCTTCAGTCTCCTGTTGTGTGTCAGTTCTACACAACGCCGACCCGCTGCCCCACTACACAGCTGCACACGCCATGAGCTGGTGTCTGCAGTGCGCGGACGGCGTGGCTTATCTGCACGCCATGAAGCCGAAGGCTTTGATCCACAGAGACCTCAAACCGCCAAAGTAAGAGCGCTGCCGCTTCACCTGCACAGGTTGCGTGTCCGTCTAGTTGTCGGTCAGTTTTCTGTGTCGAAGGTTTGTGTTATTCTAACAGGAGTATGGGTTTATGTAACATGCTGAAGGTCAGCTTTATTTGGCTGTAGGTGTGTGCTTTTATTTTGTATGTTAGGTCGGTCTTTTTCTGTCTTGTCTGAGCTTTGGTCTACTAGGTTTGATTTGTTGTATCTTGGTTCTGTGTTTTAATGTCAAGGGCCGAGTCTTGGTGTCGTAGGTTTGTGTTTTTGTGTCCTAGGTCTTTAATTTGTGTCTTTGGTCTGTTTTTATGTTGTGGGTCAGTATCTTTGTGTTTTAGGTGTGTGCTTTTCTGACATAGGTCTATGATTGTGTGTTGTAGTAGGACAGTGTTTTTGTATTGTAGGACAGTGTTTTTGTATTGTAGGTCAGTGTTTTTGTGTCGTGTTTTTGTATTGTAAGACAGTGTTTTTGTATTATAGGGCAGTGTTTTTGTATTGTAAGACAGTGTTATTGTATTATAGGACAGTGTTTTTGTGTCATGTGTTTTTGTATTGTAAGACAGTGTTTTTGTATTATAGGACAGTGTTTTTGTATTGTAAGACAGTGTTTTTGTATTATAGGACAGTGTTTTTGTATTGTAGGACCATGTTTTTGTATTGTAGGACCATGTTTTTGTATTGTAGGACAGTGTTTTTGTATTGTAGGACAGTGTTTTTGTGTCACAGGACATAGGACAGTGTTTTTGTATTGTAGGACTGTGTTTTTGTGTCATGTGTTTTTGTGTATTAGGACAGTTTTTGTATAGTAGGACAGTGTTTTTTTATTGTAGGACAGTGTTTTTGTGTCATAGGACAGTGTTTTTGTGTCATAGGACAGAGTTTTTGTATTGTAGGACAGTGTTTTCGTGTCTAAGGACAGTGTTTTTATGTCTTAGGACAGTGTTTTTATGTCTTAGAACAGTGTTTTTGTGTCTTAGAACAGTGTTTTTATGTCTTAGGACAGTGTTTTTATGTCTTAGAACAGCGTTTTTGTGTCTTAGGACAGCATTTTTATGTCTTAGGACAGTGTTTTTGTATTGTACAACAACGTTTTTGTGTCTTAGGACTGCATTTTTATGTCTTAGGACAGTGTTTTTGTATTGTACAACAGCATTTTTGTGTCTTAGGACTGTGTTTTTGTGTCTTAGGACTGTGTTTTTATGTCTTAGAACAGTGTTTTTGTGTCTTAGAACAGTGTTTTTGTGTCGTAGGACAGCATTTTTATGTCTTAGGACAATGTTTTTGTATTGTACAACAGTGTTTTTGTGTCTTAGGACAGCATTTTTATGTCTTAGGACAGTGTTTTTGTATTGTACAACAGCATTTTTGTGTCTTAGAACAGCTTTTTTGTGTCTTAGGACAGTGTTTTTGTGTTGTAGGTATGTGTTTTTGTGTTGCAGCTCTGTGAACTTGTGTGTGTGTGTGTCTCTGGTTGTGTGTCAGTCTGCTGCTCGTAGCTCGAGGAACTGTTCTGAAGATCTGTGACTTTGGAACAGCGTGCGACATCCACACCTGCATGACGAACAACAAAGGCAGCGCAGCCTGGATGGCTCCGGAAGTGTTTGAAGGTTCGTTCTCCTTTTGCCCTTCATGTGTTTGGTGTTGCATTCACTGACTTCAAGTGTAATCAGAAAACTCACTCACGGCTGCAGGTCCTTCTCTCTTTGTACACTGCTGCTTTTTCACTTGCATCCCTGCTTGTTTCAGCTCCCAGAATTCCTTTCTGTCGCCTCCCAGCGTCACCTGAGCTCCACCTTGACTCTTTCTGTCATGTATAAATCTTCAGGCAGTAACTACAGCGAGAAGTGTGACGTTTTCAGCTGGAGCATCATCCTGTGGGAAGTCATGACACGAAGGAAGCCGTTTGAAGAGATCGGCGGCTCGGCGTTCTGCATTATGTGGGCTGTGCACAGCGGTGAGACGCAGAAGATAAAATTTGTAGAGCTCCAAACCCACTACTGATTCTCAGGATGTCTCATGTCCAGTAGGATCTGACCTCCTTGAGTCTGCAGAGTGTTCTGCAGCTTTGTCCTCAAACTGAACAACAGATTACTGTCACACAGGTACTCGCCCTCCTTTGATAAGAGACCTTCCAGAACCCATTGAGACGCTGATGACACGCTGCTGGGACAAAGAACCCAGCCGGAGACCATCCATGATGGAGGTCCGGGACACCATGAGCCACCTGATGAAGGTACTGTTCTGCTTACATTTCCTGCTACATCCCCAGACGGAGACCAGTCAGTTAGGACAAAACAGCAAACTCTGTCAATTTACCCATAAAACAAACTTTATTTAACCTGATGTCCCTAAACGCGTCACGCTCAGACAGGTAATGGACGTGACGACACAAACATGCTGACTGACGTGTGTGTGTGTGTGTTCAAGTATTTTCCAGGCTCTGATGAACGTCTCAGTCTTTCTCACCAAACTTCATCCAACAGAAGCAGCTCTTCATCAGCAACAAGTTCAGGTAACTAACAAACTGACTGACTGGCTGACTGACTAACACTCGTTAAGTACTCTTACTCAACCCTGGTAACTGAGTAACTAACTCTCCTCGGTAAATAACAACACCTTTCTCAGTTAATCAACTTTCTGTAGGTAATTAAATCATCTGTGATAGTCAACTCTCCTTGGTAACTAATCTGGTTGGGTAACTGTCCTCAGATAACTTACTTTGCTCAGGTAAAAAACAATCCACAGAAAGATAACTGATGCTTAATAGATAACTCTATATGGGCAACTAACTCTTTGTGATTTGGGTAACTAACCTTCCTAAGATAACTCATTCCTATCAAGCAAATAACGCTCCACAATAACGAACTCTATACAGTAACTAACTCTATACAATAACTAACTCTCCACAGTAACTCACTACAGTAACTAACTCTGAGATAACCAAATATTTACAGTAATTAACTCTCTACAATAACTAACTCAACAGTAAACAACTCTGTACAGTAATTAACTCTCCACAGTAACTCTACAGTAACTAGCTATCTACTGTAATTAACTCTTCACAGTAACTGTTTACAGTAACTAACGTTACATTAAATCTCTACAGTAACTACCTCTATACAGTAATTAACTCTCCTCAATATATTGCTAAAGTAACTAACTCTGAGATAACCAAATATCTACAGTAATTATCTCTCTACAATAACTAACTCAACAGTAAACAACTCTGTACAGTAATTAACTATCCACAGTAACTATACTGTAACTAGCTCTCTACTGTAATTAACTCTTCACAGTAATTCTTTACAGTAACTAACTTTACATTAAATCTCTACAGTAACTACCTCTATACAGTAATTAACTCTCCTCAGTATATTGCTAAAGTAACTAACTCCCTACAAAAGCTAACTCTGTACAGTAATTAACTAAACAGTAACTCTACAGTAACTAGCTATCTACTGTAATTGACTCTTCACAGCAACTCTTTACAGTAACTAACTTTACATTAAATCTCTACAGTAACTACCTCTGTACAGTAATTAACTCTCAATATATTGCTAAAGTAACTAACTCCCTACAAAAGCTAACTCTGTACAGTAATTAACTCTAAACATTAACTCTACAGTAACTAGCTATCTACTGTAATTAACGCTTCACAGTAACTCTCTACAGTAACTAACTTTACAGTAAATCTCTACAGTAACTACCTCTATACAGTAATTAACTCTCCTCAATATATTGCTAAAGTAACTAACTCCCTACAAAAACTAACTCTGTACAGTAATTAACTCTAAACAGTAACGCTCCACAGTAACTTTCTATAGTAACTAACTCTACAGTTATTAACTATCTATAGTAAATAACTAAGGTAACTAACTTGCTACAGTAACTAACTCTATACAGTAATTAACTCTGCAGTATCTCTCTAAAGTAACTAACACTGTACAGTTACTAACTCTGTACAGTAACTAACTATGCATTAACTATCTACAGTGATTAACTCCACAGTAACTTAACTCTACACAATGTACAGTAATTAACTCTCCACAGTAACTCTACAGTAACTAACTACTCTGTAACTAACTCTCTACAGTAATTAACTCGACAGTGACTAACTCGACGGTAACCAACTCTTTACAGTATTTAACTCTCCACAGTATCTTGCTACAGTAACTAACTCTCTACGAGAGCTAACTCTCTACAGTAACTAACTCTGTACAGTAATTAACTCTCCACAGCATCTCACTACAGTAACTACGTACAGTAACAAACTCTATGCAGTAACTAGCTCTCTACAGTAACTAACTCTCTACAGTGATTCACTCACTAAAGTAACTTAATTCTACACTATTTACAGTAATTTTGTCTCCACAGTAAAGCTGTACAGTAACTAACTCTCTACAGTAACTAACTCTATACAGTTATTAGCTCTCCATAGTAACTCTACAGTAATTAACTCTCCATAGCAACTAACTCTTATTAGGTAATAAAAGCTCAGTAGATAACTAGCTCCTAGACTACCAGTAACTTGCATTTCTTGGGTAACTAACTTTCCTCAGATAACTTATGTTTTGGTGAGTACTAACTAATTATCTGCAGTAACTAATTTTTCTTGTGTAACTAACTTTTGTTGAGTATTAGACATTTTTCAGGCATGTAACTTTCAGCTGGTAACTAACTCTCCTCTGTCAACTTTTCTTGTTAACTAGTCTTGTTTGGTAACTGTAATTGTCATAAGGTAACTAACTTTTCTCAGGTAACTCTTCTCTTGTGACTAATGCTCCACAAATAACTAGCTCTTTTTGGTTAACTTACACTCTTTGAGTAACAAACTTTCCTCAAATAACTAACTCCTGCTGGGTAACTAACTCTCTACAGGTGGTCACCTCAGCTGAACTCAGCTCAGCTGTCATAAAATTCATTTTATTAACACATGAATGTTAAACTTTGTGAACTCTGACCATCTGTCAGCTTCACTGGACTCATCACTGTGTTGTTGCTCCGTCTGCAGGCTCGTGTGCTGATGGCACCATCGACAGTTACCATGACGACGACATGCAACGCAGAACCTCAGCTGACAGTGAAGAAACTCTGCAGAACTCCGAGACTAGAATCCCATTGCAGGTCAAACCCTCCAAGGTAACACAGCAGTACACGTACAGTACAGTCTCCACACACTTGGACTACGCTGATCCAACAAAACCTTCTGATTTCCTCGATCTAGAACACTGCACAGCGGTCAAGTTTGTCCAGGACGTCCAGTGCGGACAGCCAAAGTCCCACCCACTCCAGCAGCTCCGTCAACACCTGCAGCCAATCAGAGCTGAGGATGACTCCAAGTTCTACAGGTGAGATTAGGTTCACGTCAAACAGGTGTAAACTTCCTTCATATTTTACTTTAGTTAAATCCAGTTAATTTCAATTCAAATTTTATCTAGTTCAGTCCAGTCATATTATAATTCAGTTCAGTCAGACTATTATCAGTTCAGTCAGATTATTATCAGTTCAATCAGATTATTATCCAGTTCAGTCAGATTATAATCCATCCAGTTCAGTTCAATCCAAATTAAAATCCAGATCAGTTCAGTCATATTATTATCCAATTCAGTCAGATTATTATCAGTTCAATCAGATTATTATCCAGTTCAGTCAGATTAGAATCCATCCAGTTCAGTTCAAATTATAATCTAGATCAGTCCAGTCATATTATAATTCATTTCAGTCATATTATAGTCCAGTTCTGTCAGATTAATCCAGTTCAGTTCAATTCAAATTATAATCTAGTTTAGTCATATTATTATCCAGTTCGTTCAGATTATAATCAGTTCAGTCATATTATAATCCAGTTCAGTCAGATTTATCCAGTTCAGTTCAATTTAAATTATAATCTAGTTTAGTCATATTATTATCCAGTTTGTTTAGATTATAATCCTGTTCAGTCAGATTATTATCCAGTTCAGTCAGATTATAATCCAGTTCAGTCATATTATTATCCAGTTCAGTCAGATTGTAATCCAGTTCAGTCAGATTATTATCCAGTTCAGTCAGATTATAATCGTGTTCAGTTAGATTGTAATCCAGTTCAGTCAGATTGTAATCCAGTTCAGTCAGATTATTATCCAGTTCAGTCAGATTATAATCCAGTTCAGTCAGATTGTAATCCAGTTCAGTCAGATTGTAATCCTGTTCAGATTGTAATCCTGTTCAGTAAGATTGTAATCCAGTTCAGTCAGATTGTAATCCTGTTCAGTAAGATTGTAATTCAGTTCAGTCAGATTATTACCCAGTTCAGTTAGATTGTAATCCTGTTCAGTAAGATTGTAATCCAGTTCAGTCAGATTATTACCCAGTTCAGTCAGATTATTACCCAGTTCAGTCAGATTATTACCCAGTTCAGTCAGATTATAATCCAGTATAGCCCAGTGAGATTCAGGCATTTAGTCCTTCCCAGCAGTCAGTAAAATGTTGTCACCAGTCAGAGTTTACTATCTGAACAGATTAGAGCATTATGTTCTGGATTAAGCCGTTCTGTTTCTGTCACTGTGTGTGTTTCGGTTCCAACGGATCAGAGAGTCCTGTTCCCTCAGCGTACCTGAAACTGGATCATCAGTTACAGGTGAGTTCACGTCCTCTCGCCTCAGTCCAGGTGATGAACAGAAGGTTTGAAAGGTTCTGAGGTGGTGTTTGTGTGGTGGCCTTCAGCCTTTGACTCCGTGTCCGAACTCCCGGGAGTCCATGGCCGTGTTCGAGCAGCACATCCGGATGGCCCAGGAGTACCTGAGGGTCCAGTCCGAGATCGCTCACCTGCTGAACAGGAAGTAAGTGTGTTCAAACACAGGAACACCTGGCCAGTATCCAACTGGTTTATTTTAATAAACTGCCAACGTGTGAGGACTGTGGGATGTTCTCCGAGCTGCTGCTGGTTCTGGTGGTTCTGCCCTTTGGTTCTGATTGTTTCTGTTCAGACAGGAGCTCAAGACGGAGCTGGAGCAGGAGCAGAGGGAGCAGCAGATGTCTTCTCGCCTCATCCAGGAGCACACCAAACTGCTGGAGGACAACAGCAGCCTGTCGGCCTACTGCCAGGATTTGAGGAGCAAGCTGGGCCGGATCCAGGGTCAGAACCAGCACCACAGCTGATTACTGCTGCTGGTTCTGGTCCACCACGTCACATTTCAATGTTGAAACTTTTAAACTGAACTGTTGGTCTCCTTGAGGACCTGTCATTACCCTGTTTTAAAAGATGATTGCTCTGCCTTGCAACCCAGACCCAGACCCAGACCCGGTTCTGTCTCAGTTGTGTGCTCGTCTTTGCTGCAGTAAACGCTTTAAAAAAACAAAAACACTCTCCGCGCTCGACAGAACCAGTGTTTCCTGCAGCCTCTTCTGCTTTGAGTCCGTGTTTACTGACCTGCACAGCAGCGTCATGAAGTGGATCTTTAGTTTCAGGTCTTGGTTCTGCAGCAGAAGGATGAAGTTTGTGCAGGAGTTACGAGAATCGACCGTCAACCCGACATGACTGGAATATATATATATATATATATATATATATATATATATAAATAAATAAAAAAGATTGCTGTTGATCTGTGGAGCTAAAAACTGCAAAAAATGTGAATTTTAGTCAAGTATAGCATTAAAATGCATATAATTTATGTACTTTTACTTCCTTTTACACTGTAGTTTTTACCTTTTAGTAAATGTATCTGGCATCTTTAGGTGCGGTTAAAAATTAAACATGAAAACATTTAATCTTGGCAGTGTGTACATCAAAGTTGTGAAATATTTAGTAATTTTTGTTACAGAATAAATTTTAAACAGAAGTGACACTAGAAAGGTTTACTAAAAAACATCTGTTTACTTCTTTAGGTTCACACGCAGCTGTGGCTGAGTGGTTAGAGCAGTTGTCCTCCAATGGGAGAGCTGGGGGTTCGATTGCACCAGCAGTCACATGCTGAAGTGTCCCTGGGCAAGACACTGAACCCCTCATTGCCTCCGATGTGTGTCCCATCGGTGTA
>JARVGS010000789.1:21985286-21996660 GCA_031762315.1 Hypsolebias antenori | reverse complement strand
ATATAAGTTCATAATATAAATAGAATCAAGCTCATTATTTGAGTACTCTTAAATATTTCTAATATTAAAGGGCCTAATATTGTATCTTAGCACATCCTGATGCATGCTTAATAATCCAGGAAGAAAAATCTAAAAAGTTAAGTCTGGTCATCTGGACATTCAAAAAACAAAACAAACTTTTTTGTTATGTTTTGATTTTTGAATGTCCTGATGACCAGACTTATTTTTTTTTAACTTAGCACATATCACTTCACCATTTCGATGTACCTTCAAGCTTCAATGTTAACATTAGGAGCTAGTTATGTGTTGCAAGAGGTTTATTTTTCATTATCCAGATCAATACAAATGCAGGTGTTTAGAAATAGTATAGCAATACCATCAGTGACATTTACTATAGAAAAGTATTAATGTTTGATAATTATTTTTTCAATAAGCATTCAAATAAATATAGCAATCCCAATAACCTGGAGGCTAGCGCTAGCATGCTAGCTCCAGAAACAAACAAACTCACCAGTTCCCACTTTTAGAATACACAATCAGCTGAAGGTTTTTTCCACAAACAGAGATATCTTAAAGTTGAGAGACCCATCAGAAATTGCAACACAGACATTAGATAAAGAGCTTTCAGTGGCTTAAATCTTACCTGCAGCAGCAAGCCTAGCCGCTCTCACACACCTGGTTGTGTCCACGATCTGTTCCACAAACGCGCTAGCGCCCTCTATTGGTCAGGCACCACTGGTGTAGACAGTCCAAATATAGGAGTACAGGTATATGCTCAAATAAACATAAATTTAAAAAAGTAGGATGACTTTATGTGGCTTGCACAGCATTACAAAGAAACAAGCTAAAACCTACAATTAATATCAAAATACACAAACAAAATTAAACAAGTCAGGATAATTATAACATAAGATCAAAGTCCAGCCTAAGAACAGCAGCTGTATTCTTTGGTTACAAACTTTATCAGTTTTAAACTCCACACCAAAAACAAAAGCTTAAAAACGTCAAAGTTCATGCTCAATGATTCAGGTACAAAATCCAATAATGATCAATCAAGTCATCTGGACAGTTCATTTTTGTGGAAAGACGTTTTACCACACCAGCAAACTGGTTGGTCCACTAAAGGAGTGCACTGCTTACAGTTTACTTGGGCCTCCTCAGACTGATGAAGCCCTCCAGATAGAGGGCGAAACGTCTTTCCACAAAAATAAACTGTCCAGATGACCTGATTGACCATTACTGGAAAAGCTTAAAGGTTTGGTTTGGTCTGATGATTGCGCCACGACCAAGCAAGTAAACGTTGTTCTTCCAAGTTTAAAAAAATTCTAATAACTCTGGAGCTGACTGTAGGGATTACATCTTAATGCAGGTCTAACAGTATTGATAAAGTACAGAAGGTTTGTACATCAAAACATACCAGTGCTCTTGTCTCCTTAGACAGGGGTTTGCAACCTGTGGTTCTGGTGCCACATGAGGCTCTTTAGTCCCCACCAAGCTGCTCTTGAGCAAAACCAACATGGATATACAGTAAATAATATTTACAATCATAACTACAGTACAAAAAGGCCAGTCTCCATTCAGTTTGATGCAACACGGTAAAACATCTGTAACAAATTAATACGGCAAGAAAAACATCTGTCAGTTTGCACCCGTAGTTTGTTGGCCTTTAATCCCAACTTTCAGGCAAACCTAACCACTATTAACACAGTTGAAGCAAGTTAATGAGGGGAAAAAATAACTATTATATTATATTACGAGCCACTGGAATTATGCAATGGTGGTAAAGGTTAAAAATAAATAAACGTCTGAGCAAATTAAAGTTTTTGTCCAACAAAACAGCTTAAAAACGGTTTATGTGAGTGCTTTATTATTTATTATTTATTTTTCACGATAAGACAGACAAGTAGAAGTTTGGTCTTTTTTTTCTAGCAGGTAAAACTACAATAAATATGAAAAATTTATAACAGAGCTTTATTCTGTTAATTTCGTTTATAGTACCTTTTAAGAAATGAGTTGTGTTAAATTAATTTAAAACTTCAAGAAGGTTTTGAAACTCTGGATAAGTTTAATTGAGCAGGAGAAGGAGCAGAGGTGGCTCTTTTGATAGAGGTTGCAAATAAATGACAGCCCAAACAATAAACAGTAACAGTCTAATACTGCCCTCTGCTGGATGTAATGTCACATTACACACACCTGCCTCATCTGACGTCACCTTCTCAAGTTAAACAGATATGTTTACACTGGTTTTAGCTTTTAAAATCCAAAATACAGCCCACCTTTCTTTAAGGACCAACAGGATTTAAAGTTCCTACAGATCTGAAGCTAACTGAGCTAACTGTACGTGTTTGTTTTAAACATTGTTCCTCTCGAAGTCCAGGAACCCATAAAGTTTGCACCTGTGCGGTCCTTTTCAGGTGAAGCTGCCCTTCCCCGTGGCTCAGATCACCAACCTGCCGCGCAACGACTTCCAGATCCTCGTGAAGATGCACAAACTGACCTCGGAGCAGCTGGAGTTCATCCACGACATCCGGCGGCGGAGCAAAAACCGCATCGCTGCCCAGCGCTGCCGCAAGAGGAAACTGGACTGCATCCAGAACCTGGAGGGCGAGATCCGGAAACTGGTGCGGTTTAAAAACACACACTCACACCAACACCAGAGGTGAGCTCACAGTTCTGGTTAAGATCCTCAGAAAGGTTCTTCTGTGAGACAGACGGTCCAGATGGTTCTGAGTAGCAGCCGTGATGAGAGCTGCTGAGGGAAGGAGCTTCATGGTCTCCTTGAGGAAACGTTGGAGGGTCCTTTAGGAAAGGAGACAAGTCTGTCCCACAAGTCATTGCAGCTGCATCAACGTTCACAGCAACGCTCCATTCAGTCGTTCTGTCAGAGTCACAGATGCAGTAAAAGTTGACAGAGGGTCCAGAACCACCTGCTGGACCTCCAGAACCTTCTGAGTAAACCAAGAACTTCCTTGGTGGACTTTAGAACCTCCTGGTTGAACTCCAGAACATCCTTAATGAAACTTGGAACATCAAGAGTAAAATAACCTCCTGGTTGTACTTGAGAACCTTCTGAGTTAAAGCCAGAACCTTCTGGTTGAACTCCAGAACCTCCTGGTTGAACTCTAGAACGTCCTTAATGAAACTTAGAACCTCAAGTGTAAAATAACCTCCTGATTGTACTTGAGAACGCCAGGACCTCCTGGTTGAACTCCAGAACCTCCTGGTTGAACTCCAGAACCTCCTTAATGAAACCTAGAACCTCAAGAATAAAACAACCTCCTGATTGTACTTGAGAACCTCCTGAGTTAAAGCCAGAACCTCCTGGTTGAACTCCAGAACCTCCTGGGTGAAAGTCATAAGTTCTTGGTTGAACTTCAGAACCTCCTGGTTGAAAGTCATAAGTTCTTGGTTGAACTTCAGAACCTCCTGGTTGACAGTCAGAACCTGTTTGTGACAGTCAGATCCAAACACCCCTCTGTGCAGAACCTGACTCTGTGCTTCTCGTGAATGCAGGTGTTGGAGAAGGAGAAGCTGCTGAGCGAGCGGAACCAGCTGCAGCTCTGCATGTCGGAGTTGTGGCAGAACCTCTCCTTCCTCTCGCAGCAGGTCTGCAAGGAGGTCCGGGGCGGCCAGCCTCCATCTGTCTCCACCAGCATTGACCTGACGTCTGAGTCACTGTCGGCCTGTTCGGATCAGAACCCTGTCCGGGCCGGGCCACTCCTGTCACAGCTTGGCAAGACCAGGAAGGGCTCTGAGTGTCTGGGCGACAGGCAGCCGGGTCTGGAGCTGCCAGGTTGGGGTAAGGTGAACCAGAAACTGGTTCTGGGATCCACTGAGGAAGTCTGTAGCCCCACAGTGACGATGGATTTCTGTCAGGAAATGACTCAGAAGTGCAGAACGGAGGAGCCGAACTCATCGGACCCGTCCTAAACCAGAACTCTTCCTCAGTTTCTGTAAACTTTCGAGTATTTCCTCCTTTTTTAAATCACTGACACACTTTTTGATTCATCAGCAATACTGGAGGGCAGGAGAGTCTCGGACCAGGGGATCCGGACTGGTCGGGTTTTGGTTCACCACCTCTGGCAGCTTCTGGGACGTTTTCTTCTCCGGTTCTGCTGCTTCTCGGAGTTTTAACTCAGGAACTGTACAAAACGTTCCGTCTTCTCCTTTTTAACACAGAACTTTCAGCTCTGCCTTTAGTTTCTTGTTGTAAACTTTGGGTCCACCTGGCTTTTCCGCCGTTCCTTTCCTGGGTTTAGCAGGAACTGTTTAACATCAGAACCACGACAGAGCTTTAGGTGGTGAGGGGGACTTTTTAAAGTTCTGAAACGGTTCCGTCACGCCCTGTATCGCCTCATTTGTTTAAGTTTTTAACAAAAATTCTGTTAAGTGGTTTAATCTTCTGTGGCGACACCCAGAAAGTGTTTTTATTCAGTTTATCAGAGGGAGAAGCTTCTCATTACAGACAGAAAACTTGTTAGATCGAAACCATCAACACATTAATAACTAGACACAAGAACGGAACGTGGAAGTTGAAGCCAAAACAAAAGGAGCGCCCCCCTACAGGACAAGTTTCAGTTCAAGCTGATTAAAACAAATAAAAAACCACAAATCAGATATTTTCCCAAGTAGCTCTAATGATTTTCGTGGTTCTTACCTCTCTTGTATGTTTAAATCTCCATGTTCTAATATGTTTAGTTGTAATTAGTTATTCAATGCTTGTTATCGCCAGCAGCTGAAGGCAAAAGGGCAGTAATGAATTTGCTCAAACATTCCTAATCAGCAGAATCTACTTTCAGTTTGACGTGACTACTGGTCCAGTTCAGAGTTGAATCTGGTCTCAGATCTGAATAGATTCAGGTGTCAGAGCAAAGTGAATTCAATGGTTCCGAACCCTGGTCCTTGAGGAACACCATCCTGCTTGTTTTAGTTGTTTCTCTGCTCCAACACACCTGATTCTGTGGTTTAATTACTTCCTTAAGTTAGGCAGAAGCCTGTTAATCACGAGCAAAGGAACAACTAAAACATACAGGATGGTGTTCCTCAGGGACCAGGGTTTGGAACCACTGAATTCTAAGTGTCAGATCTGAGTAGAATCTGGCATCAAAATATGGGAAAACTGGTATCAGATCTGAGTGGATTCTGGTCTCTGTTCTCAGTTCAGCCTGGAATCTGTTTTCCCATCTGAAATGATTACGCTGATTTGAATCTAAAACAAACTCTTTGCTGGTCTGACACCACTTCACTTTATGATTCTCATATGGTGTAAATTTGTTGGAACCCTGAGCAGAAAATCAATTCTTTATGACAAACCTGTTCCTCTAATGGAGTACAGTTTGAGGTCCAAGCTCCAAACAAATGCTCGGGCACATTATTGATCGCCGAGATGCCAAATTCATGTGTTGAAACGTCGATGAGGGGGCACGTGGCTGCGGAGAGTGCCCCTGCTGTTCTGTCAGATCCACGCTGCAACGTGTCCCTGGTGCCCGCCGCGGGGTCACAAGGTCACCATGGACGCCTTCATCAGCTCACATATCAGCGGAGATCTGAGATGAGATTGTTAACAGATGAGCTCTTCAGCTCGTTTTTATTTATTCTGTCTCTCGTTGAACCGAGAGTAAAAAAAAAAACGTTGATTTTTATGGACATTATTCTTTGACGTTGCATCATTGTTGTTGACAACTTTTTGAAAATAAGCTTTTGTTAATGCGTTTTAATGTTCTGTGGCTGTGAGGATGTTTACAGTTTAGTGGTTTAATGTGTGTGGTTTATTTTTTTATTTTTTAAAAGCTGAACATTTCAGTCTAAAAGCTGTTTTCACTTGTTCATGGAGAACAAATGAAAATCTTCAAGGTGCAGCTAACGTTTCTGCCTTCCAGGTTATTTTAGGCCAGCTGCTGAGTGATGTAAGCGGCGATGTGATCGACTGGGAATGATGCTGCAGCTCTAACAACCAAAGCACACACACCCCGTAAACACAGAAACTACTGTCACATACATTAATTATCATTAAAATACAAACTACTGTAAATACTTAATGAAAACCTAAAATCTTCTAAAAATACACATAAAAGGGATTAGAAATGAAATCCACTCATGTACACAGTTTATAAATCTGTAAGTCTTGGATCAGTTTTTGGCCTTACAGAAATAAGAATTGTATTGATTTGATTGATATGTTGGATTTATTTAAGACTTAAAACTGTTAAAGCAATAAGAAGTCAAAGAAAACCACCTTTTGTTTATTTGATCTGTATTTTTTGTGTTTGGGACTAAATTGATGCTATGCGTCGTTTAAAAAAAGATTTTAAAGGTCAATATAAAACCAAACTGATGGTTTTCTGCTGGGCTCTGATTCGTCTAAAAAAAGACAAAGTCACGGAACAGAGTTAAAATCACACAAGACGGACATGATGTCATTACTTGAGTAAACCAGCAGTGTCACGAATGAAAGAATTGCGTCGCCCGACTGTGCCACATGACTGAATAAACCTCAGAGTAATGACTGAATGAGTCGGTGATTCGGCTCACTGAATTAGTCGTGATTCAACTCGCTGAATGAGTCGGTGATTTGGCTCACTAATGAGTCGGTGATTCGGCTCACTGAATGAGTCGATGATTCAGCTCACTGAATGAGTCGATGATTCAGTTCACTGAATGAGTCAGTGATTCAGCTCGCTGAATGAGTTGATGATTCAGTTCACTGAATGAGTCAGTGATTCAGCTCGCTGAATGAGTTGGTGATTCGGCTCACAGAATGAGTCGGTGATTCAGCTCACTGAGTTAATGATTCAGTTCATTGAATGAGTCGGTAATTCAGCTCACTGAATGAGTCAGTGATTCAGTTCACTGAATGATTTGGTTATTCAGCTTACTGAATGAGTCATTGAGTCCGCTCACTAATGAGTCAGTGAGTTAGCTCACTGAATGAGTCAGTGAGTCGGCTCACTGAATGAGTTGGCAATTCAGCTCACTGAACGAGTCTGTGATTCGGTTCACTGAATGAGTCAGTGATGCAGCTTACTGAATGAGTTGGTGATTCGGCTCACTAATGAGTCAGTGACTCAGTTCACTGAATGAGTCAGTGAGTCAGCTCACTGAATGGATTGTGATTTGGCTCACTGAATGAGTCAGTGATTCATCTCAATGAATGAGTCAGTGATTTGACTCACTTCTGGTCATCCTGTAGCCCCAGAGCCCAGATCCTTTGATGAAACTAGATATTTCAGGGAAATTCAAACGGGAAAGCAATGATCATCAGAGACACAACAGAATAAAACAAAACACTGACTGATGTTCTGAATATCAGGTTTGGATTCTGCAGCTGAACGGACCTTTCAGAACCGACTAACGTACAAACCTCAGCATTCTTCCTGTGTAACAGACTCTGTCTAACTTCTAAACGTCTTTATATTTGCAGGTTTTTTTTTTGTATTTTTTACATGTTTTGTGGAACTGAAAGCTGATCGTTATCTGTAGTTTTAGCATTTCTTTCTTTTTTAAAATCTTTGAATGGAGTTTTTTTTCTGGGTTTTGTAAAAACTGAGCAACATGTCACATCCTGTTTATTTGATAAGAAAACATTCTGGGCAAGAAAAAAAAAACAGTTTTTGTTGAGAAATAAAGCATGAGGACTTTACAGTGTGTCGCTGGTGTTCTGTTAAATATATTCAAGTTGGTTGTTTTGTAAATAATTTAAAAAAATTTGAATAAAACAGCAAGGTTCTCATAAAAACTGCTTTACAGAGACTGAAATCTGAGTCAGATTTGCAGAGTCTTTAAAAATTTCACAGCTTTGTGTGTCTGGTTTCGTAAAACCGTCCGTTTGGCATTGAAAGGCTCGTGCAGCCGCTGTGAGGTGCTTTGAAACTCGGCTGAGAGTGGACTGCCTTATCATGGCTGCCCGATTGATCCTGGCTGCGCGATTGATCCTGACCCCATGTGACTCGCTCGGAGAATCGACGTATCACTGATACAGTTTCTCTGTTTGTGTCCGAGCTGCTGAAGGACCCAGCGCCTCACTTCTTCATGATGGAGGAGATGTCCAGGAACATGCTCTGGAAGAGACAAACAGATTATACGACTGATTTTAACACCTCGTGAGCAGATTTATTAACTTATAGTCTATGAAAATGCATTTTAGCAGCCCCTTTCCCCTTAAAGAAATGTAAATTTAAAATAAATGGAGATGAACAGGACCAGCAAAAGTGCTTTTGGATCACAGATAAATGTTATAACTATTCGGGGAAGTCCTCTCCATGTTTTCTGATTGTCAAACAGGAGCTCAGAGAACAGATGTTTTTGTTTTGAACTGTTGTCTATATCAGGATCTGTTTTAATGTCACTCTAAAAACTAATATAAGAGGTTTTTGCAGACGTGGCGAAATTGCAGGTGCGTCATCTCACACCTGATTGGCTGTTCGTCCTCCTTATCTACAGTGTTTTACTGTCCTGGACCAGTTCTGCATGGGACCCGTGACCAGACGGTTGCTAAAAGATTGAATCAAGAGAATAAATCTGAGCTTGTTTTAATCAGTGTTGCAGTTTGAAGAGGTTGAGCTGAATATTGAAGGATCCAGAATATCACAACTGTTAGGGACTGGCTGGAGACTCAAATTGGACTCAGCATTGTGAGAAAATAAAGTTGCGGTTTTGCTTCATTCTGTGATTGTCAAGTGATCGGTGAGACACATTTTGCAGGGCTGATTAAATTTCCAGCTTTTTTTTTTTTTGAGCTTTCTGAAGGGTCTTGAACCCTTCTGGATTTCATCGTGGGCGTTTCCAAGCCGTCTTGAGTGCTATAGCTGCATTTCGACACCTGCAGCGAGCTCTTCTGATGCTAAACGTCTGAGCTTATAGAATATCCACGTTAAAAACCCACACCGATAAGTAATTATTTAAAACAAGATCCAAATCTGCCTGGGATGCTGTCACAGTGGGCATAAAGTTTGTTGATGTGGGCGGAGTTTAATGAAATAATGTGCACGGCCAAGAATGTAGTTTAGTGAGCTGTGATTGTTGCAACGGATTGTTTGCATAATATATGACGCTGAGTCAAGTTTGAGCCACCAGGTAGTCTCTGATAGTCACAGCCCATGATGCAACCTGATGGAGAATTTGTGTGAATCACACAAACCCCACAGAGGAGAGGAGTTTCATGTCCTCGCCTAACCTACTGAGACCCTCTAAATATGACGTGAGGTTTCTGTTCAGAGCTGACAGTGAAGTTCAGATTGACTGCATGTTGTATTTACGCCTAACCGATGCAAAACTTTATTTTCCAGCCCTGGTTGAAGCTCTGCTGCAGGATAAAGTGCTCTCGGATGAGCCAGCGTCACCTCCTGTGGTTCAGGACCAGGATCTGTACCTACCATGGACATCCTTCGGCCTCCGGCGGGCGGCATCATGGGCATGTCTCCCTGCAGCGAGCACAGCTCATCTGACTCCTCCGAGCTGTGTAAGGAGGGGCTGGTGGAGCCAGTCATGGATGACAGGCTCTCGGATGGAGGCCTGGTCATGAAACTGGTCCTCCTGGGGTTGGGGTTTTGGAACTGGCTGATTGTGGACTCTCGTCTGTTGTCTTTAAGGGGGTCCCTGATTGCTGCGGGTCTTAAAGTGCTGCCAGGCAATAGTGTGTCCAAATGACCTGGCTGGGAACGTTCGTCCTCATGGGGTTCTCCTTGGCTTGCTGTGTCCTCCTCTACAGTGGACATGGCAGAACTCCAGCCTGGATGGTGGTCCATCATGACTGTGTGGACCTCTGGATTCTCTCTGGTTTGCAAGATTTGGGTCACACAGCTGTCCTCAGACCTGAATGGTATCCTAGCTTGTGGGCAGATGTACCCGGTCTGGCCCAGATGGGCCAAGCTGTTGTGTCTCACTGGCTCGTGGCCCACTTTGAGCCCACCACTGTAGTAAGGAGGCTTCATGTCCGCCTCCTGAATCACTTTGAAGGTCTGAGTCAAAGGTCCGTTGTGAGGGGAAACGTTGCTCATCACACAGAGCTGCGGCAAGGAGGACTTCTTCTTGGACCTGTAGATCAGGCTGTCGTCCTCCGTGTACCTGTCTCCATACAGAGTCTGTTTGATTTTGCGCACACCCAGGTGGAGTATCTCCAGAATGTTAAGGAAAAGTGACACCCCCGCGATGATGATCATGAAGATCATGAAGATGGTTTTCTCTGTGGGCCTGGAGATGTAGCAGTCCACGCTGTTGGGGCAGGGCAGCCTCTCGCATTTATACAGCGGCTCCAGGTGGACTCCATACAGGACGCACTGGCCCAGGATGAAGGAGACCTCCACTACAGAGCGAGTAAGGATATGGATGATGTAGGTTCTCAGCAGGGAGCCTCTGAGAGGAGCTTTCTTCACCTTCTTCTGCTCCTCCAGCCTCCTCAGCTCCCTCTCCACGCGTTTATGCTCCTCCAACGCCTGCTCTGAATCGTCTAGCTCCTCCTTCAGCTGGATCCGCCGCCGGTGACGCTCCTTCTCCAGCGTTCGGATGCAGTAGAGCGCGTGGCCCATGTAGACCAGCGAGGGTGCAGACACGAAGATGACCTGCAGCACCCAGAAGCGAATGAGCGAGATGGGGAAGGCTCGGTCGTAGCAGACGGTCTTGCAACCCGGCTGGTCGGTGTTGCAGACAAACTCCGACTGCTCGTCATCCCAGACGTCCTCTGCGGCTGCTCCCAGGATCAGCATGCGGAAGATGAAGAGGATGGTGAGCCAGATCTTCCCCACGATGGTGGAATGGATGTGGACCTCTTCTAGGATGCTGCCCAGCAGGTTCCAGTCCCCCATGGTCAGCTTTTCACCACCTCACTGCCACATACCTGAACTGAGGAGACACAGATAGAGCTCATTAGACTCAGCGGTACAAGGTGACACATTTGAATGGCAAACCAAGGTTTACTGGGTCCACATTATTTCTGCAGCTGCACTAAGATCAGTGAAACACACGAACAACAAAAGAAACAAGCTACTCCTCTGTAAGATGAGCTACAGCATCCAGTTCCAAAAATAGCACACTTTATCTGATTTAGTTTGCGGGGAAAAGTTTGAAAACTTGTTTATTAGTCAAGATTTTTTAAAATCAGATTGTTGTTGAAGCAACAAAAGAGGCAGAACAGAGGAGTCTGATGCTTTAAAACTGAAACTGTCAAGGCCTCAGCTGTATTTCCTACTGTATATAACCTTAACTAAATATATATATATACAGGCAGTCCTCGACTTACAAACGGGTTCCGTTCCTACGGCCCGTTCGCAACTCTATTTTACCGTAACTCGGAGCGCCGGCCCCGTGGCTGCCGTAACTCCGGATTTTCGGCCGTAACTCGGAGCGCCAGCCACATGGCGGCCGTAACGTCTTTTTAAAC
>JARVGS010000789.1:21953438-21970103 GCA_031762315.1 Hypsolebias antenori | reverse complement strand
TACTGGATTTAAGTTTTCATTCTAATACATCCTAAAAAGCTGAAGAGCATAACTTGTAAACAATTTAATAAAAAAATGATCATCTTCAGATGTGCTATTAAATTTAAGTTCATGTCCTGCCACCTTCACTTGTTTTCAGCCTTTGTTACACATTCTGTAAATCCATCGTCTCTGGTCCAGTTTCCTGTGCTGGCTCCACCTGTTCAGTACCAGCTTCTGTTTCTGCCAGTCTTTGAACCTGGGTTCTGCCCTGCCGAGCTCCTGTTAATGAAAATTATCTGACGGACATTGAAGACGTGTGTTTCGTATACAGCAGACAAAGACTGTGTCTCCATAGATGCTGTTAACCCATCTGACTGTTTCTATGGAAACGAGAGACAAAAACTTACCTGTTTCAGTCTCCAAGGTGACAAATGCTGTAAAACCACATCTCCATCTCCATGGTAACAGATGTTGTTTACCCATCTGCTTCTGTCCCAGAGGAAAGAGCAGACGGTGTATGGCTGTCTGTTTCCATGGTAACAGAAGTTGTTAACCCAATCGTTTTTTGTGATAACAGATGTTGTAAACTCACTCACTTCTGTCTGTGGTAAGAGCAGATGGTGTATACATGTATGTCTTTGTATGGTAACAGATGCTGTACACCTGTGTGCTTGTATTCATAGCAGCCAGTGCTGCATCCTGTCTGTCTTTGTCTCCATGGCAACAGATGTTGTTAATTTCCCTTCCTTTGTCTCTGTGATAGCAGATGTTGCTTACCCACTCGTTTATTTATCTCCATGGAAACAGATGTTGTTAAGCCACTGATTTTTGTTTCCATAGTAACAGATGCTGCAGATCTGTGTGTCTCTGTCTCCATGTTAACAGGTAATGTGAATATGTTTATGTTTTTTTGGTAACAAATGTCAAAAACCTACTTGTCTCTGTCTCCATGGCAACAGATACCATTAACACACTCTGATCTGCAAGCAGGTTTTGATGTCAGTGACAAAGTTCACTGTCAATTGATTGTCAATGTTTTTGTTGTTTTTTGTAGTTTACAGTGACACAATGGCATGTTGCTTTTTCACTATAATCTGACCAGTTTGTCTAAAACACAGGAAAAGTGTTAGGCCTGATGGTTATTTAATCTTAGATGATGATCATAATCCTGAACGTGAAGCAGAGATGTGCTCTTTATAATCCCATTGTGTAATAAATAAAAGGTGAAATGGGATCTCATGAGACAAGATCTGCCTCGAGAACCAGAGTTTCCACCATTTTAAATAGTTTGTGTGGCAGCAGCTCACAAAGACAGTACCTGGCTGTAAGATCTCATCACAAGCATCTCCATCCCTCCTGTGACCTCCTGACGCAGGAGAAAACAGGCAGAGTCACTTTCCACATTTATTTAAAACAGTACAGACGTAAAGCTGAGCTCACTCACTGATTTGATAACAAAACATTTTAATCTTCTGTTTATCCATTTGAGTTGAGAGGAAAAGAGTCAAACTTTGAGGTGGTGAAAAATAAATTGGGCTCCACTGTTTATTTAATCTTCCACTCTCCATGCAAACTGTTTAATAATTTGTGCTAATCAGTGCGAACAAATTTTCCCTGTGATTGTAATATTAATAATTAAAAAGCACACCGAGAAGTTTAACTCTAATGTCCATTTTAGTTAAATTTTAGCTCTCACATCAGACTCCTAAATGCCCCTGAGAGAACATCACAGTTCCACCACAATTTAATTTATTCACATTATATTTTTGTGTTGTCTTGTAATATTGTAGTGAAATGTTTGTAGCTGTTGTCATTTTTATTGATGGTCTTTTAAACTGTTTTGGTTGGCTGTGTTGACATATTTTCATTAGAAATCAGTTAAAACATGTCAAAAAAAGGAATAAATTATCTATAGTTAAAATAATCTAATAAACCCTATATGTTCTGACTGATAAAAAATATATTTATATTTATAGACAGTTAAAACAGGCAGCATCTCTTGTTAACAGCTGAACATGAATCGTTTTATTTTAGAACATCTGCACATCGATGTAGTTATTTTTAGTTTCCCGGATTAAAGTGTTTAAATGTGTCACATGCGATGGTGATAGTAATCCTGAATTAACCTGAAACTGGTTCCCATGACCGAAAAAGTCAAAGTGTGATCTGACTGCTTGCAGCAAATAATAAACTGTCACGAATCACGTTCAGCAGGACACAAACGGAAGCTTCAGTTTTTATTTAAACAACTTGAAACTTGTTCAAATCAGTCTCATGTTTACCATCATAAACCAGAGCATCTCTCAGACAGATCCGATTTACCTGCTGACGGGTCACAGAAACCGGGTCTTCTCCTGCTCTCTGCTGGAAAAACGAGCATCCGTTCAGAATCCAGTGCAGCGCTTCAGTGAAACGAGGGCTTTTTGTGGTAAGAAGATAATTCTGCTGCAACAACAGACAGGATCAGCGGGCGGATCAGTTCTGTCAGCTTCAGGGGGGTTAAGCCCTCTGTCCTCAACAAACCAACAATTATGTCATCTGAATCTACTCGGAACCAGAACCAGACGTTTAGATATGACTTACAGTGATTCAGTCAAAGGGTTATTAGGGTTTGGATGCTACGTCTAATGTCCATTAACTGCATCCACACATCCCCTCTTTGTCTTTTCCCTAGCAGATGCCGCGTAATCCATTCATGTTAGCTGGAAACGTTTTCCATCACAGTGTGTTTGACTGTTCACACACCTCCTCTTACTGTCTGTGTTTACTTTTTGTTGTGTGTTTAGAGTTTGTGGGCCCAACTCTGAACAGATTTGGTCTTTTTTTTTTGTTATTTTCACTAAAACCACTCGTGAAACCTAAGGTGTTCCGGTAAACTTTATTTCCTGATCTTTGTTTTCCCTTTGTCTCTTAGTTTAGTCTTAAGTTTACCTGCACACCTTGTTGCTGACCAGCACACCTGACCTCTGTTACTGACTGATACATCTGACCTTTGTAAACAACCAGCACACCCCATCTTTGTTAGTGATTGACACACCCAGCCTTTGTTACCAATCATCACACTTGACTTGTTACTGATCATCACACTTGATCTTTGTTACTGATTGGCACATCTGACTTTTGTAATTAGTTTGCTCACCTGACTTCTGTTATCAATCGGCACACCTGACATTTGTTACCAGACGGCACATCTGACCTTAGTTACTAATTGGCACACTTGACTTTTGATACTAATTGGCATAGTTGATCTTTTTTACTGATCATCACACCTGGCATTTCTTATCAATCAGCACATATGACTTTGCCACCAATCGACACACCTAAACTTTATTACTGATCAGCACACCCAGCCTTTTTTTTTTAAACCAATTAGCTCAATTGACTTTTGTTATTGATCAGCACACCTGACCTTTGTTCCTGATTGGCACAGTTGATCTTTGTTACTAATAAGCACATCTGATTTCTGTAACATATTGTCACACCTGACCTTTTTTTTTTTTTTTTTTTAACTGATTGTGAATCGTTTGATCGATTGATTTAACTGACAGTGGATCTTAGTTACTGATCAGCACACCTGATCTTCGTTACCAATAAGAACACCTGATTTCTGTAACAGATTGTCACACCTGACCTTTGACATGGAGCAACGCACCTGATCTTTATCAGCTCACCTGATCTATGGTAGGCCTTTATCACTGATCAGCACACTCAGCCTTTTTTTATTTTTATTATAATTTTTTTTAACCAATTAGCACAAGTGACTTTTGTTACTGATCGGCACACCTGGCATTTGCTATCAATTGGCACATTTGACCTTTGTTACCAGTCGGCACACCTGATCTTTGTTACTGATCAGCACACCTGATTTCTGTTACAGATTGTCACACCTGACCTTTATCACCTCATCTGATCTGTGTTAGAAATTAGCTCACCTGGCCTGTTTTCCATCTAGTTTCATAACTAAACTCATGCCATCTTGTTCCGTCATCGCTGTAACATGTTGTAAATGTTTTCTCTGCAGATGTGATGTGATTTCTGTACAAATGTAGATAAAAAAAGATGAAACTTAGGGAGAACCTCAGAGTTCTGACTCAAAGCATGTTCTCACTGAGCAGCGATTACAGCAGTTTTTAATCAGCAGAGTTCTGATCTGATAAAAAAAACTATACATAATATATTGTTTTTTAATCAGATCAGAATCATATACATATTAAAAATGTGAGGTATTAAAAATTTACAAATTTCCACCAGTTGAAAACAACTATAACAACAACAACTCAACAGCAGGCTGGCGACAGTATCAAGACTGGATCCTGAATGTTTTTTAATTTTATTTTTTAATGCCTGCTCCTATGAAAGCAGTTTGTTTTCTCATAAGTGAGCGTGCACGCCCATGTGCAGGAGTGTCTCCTGCTTTGGTCAGGATTGTATAATCGTTGCTGCTGCTCTCAGCATTACGGCCTGTTACATAAGACAATTTGATGTTCAGAATTTTAATCCAGCTGCACAGACCGAGCACACTCACATCTGGGATTTCCAGCTCTGCACTCGCCTCACCCCGAGGATTCTCCTCGCAAACGGGACTCCAAATCCAGAGGTGGGTCAGAAAGGTGGACCTGGCTCTGCCCGGCTGTCCCGTCTGAGAAATGAGTTTTATAACTGGCATCAGATGGTTGCTTGTCCAGCTGTAGGAGGCACTTAATCCAAATTCAGACTCCATCTGATGGCAGGGTTGTTTCCTTTAACGACCCCTGACACTTTAGTCGATTTATTTCTCATGACTAAAATGAGCTGAATATAGATTTTGAATACAATGTTTGACGCAAACAAGAAAAACAGACAGAATGATGAAGACTTAAACTGAAACACAACCAGAACACTGGAACAAAACTGAATATAAATGTTCAAATTCAAAGCAGGTGATCAAAAGTCTGTGCAGAATGATGGGATGTGACACAAAGTTTGACGTTTCTAGCTTTTGATGGAGGAAAAGTACAAATATTTTACATATTTTAACAGACAGACGCTCAGGTAAACAGCAGAACCTAAAGCACAATTATTATTCCCATCATGGCGGTGGAAACATGAACGTGTCTGACACTTCAAACACCCGAAGACTGTTGGATGTTTTCTGTTTTTAGCGAAACTCTGGGGGGAAAAAAATCCAAAAAAAAAAAAAAAACCCCACAACACCGCCAGCTTTTCCTCCCAACTCAAAAACAGGGTGTCGGATCAGTTTTTACAGCTCGTCATCAATCTGACCAGAGGTAGTGATTCTTGTTGCAATGTGCGAATTCAAACATAAAGAAGTTGTCCTGATCTGTATTAGATGGTACAATTTAAAGGAGTTTACTCCAGTCGTGTAATCAATTCTGAAATGCAGGTTTGCAGTGAATGTAAACAACGCACTCCGCTGAATCCACCAAAACACAAGTGAGGACTTACCGGTAAGTCATGATCGACCCACATTTAGTCTGCAGTCTGAGTGGGTAAACAAATATAATATATAACAATATACAGGTAAGTTTAGCATTTCACTTATTATTAGTCACTCTGGCAAGTCTGAAACCAACAAACTCAGTGTAAACAGAGCCCTTTTATGCTTGACTCAACATGGTGATGGGGTTCTAATTAATAAAAACTATGAACTATGCAGACCTCTGTATTTTTTTTAAATTGTGGAAAAATTTATTAAGTATAGAAATAAATCATAAAGTTAAAGTGGGTAAATTTTACTCCTTGTACATGTTCCAATATTCACATATTTGCTAAATAAATTACAGGAAAATTGCTAAAACTAGTCATTTTTTGTCATTTGTGTAACAACCAATAACAATTAGTTTTATGTTAGTTTTGGTCAAAGCTTGAAAGAGCCACTTCGGAGAAACCAAAGCAGCTCCAGAGCCGCAGGTTGCAGACCCCTGGTCTAGAAGTTATCACTTATTAGGCAGGGAGCAAGGGGCATGGAGAAAAAGGCCAAAGTTTTTATCTAAGCTAATGGCTAAACACAAATAAACAAGCTCTCATTTAGCTGTTGGCCTGGCCTATGAAACTTGCCTGTTTCTCCATACTCTGAGCTCCATGACTGATGTCACTAATAACTATCAGACAGAACATAACTTCAGTGGCTTGAATATCCCTTTAATTATCCTTATGAGAACAATACTGTGCCGATTTTGTTCCTACTTTACAAATGATTTTCGTCTGGTTCTTATGGTTTTGCATCGAGCTCCTTCAGATCAAATCACGCTCTGTTCCGGTTTCTGTTGCCATGTGGACCGAAACAGTCGCTTCTCTTTTGTCCTGCGAAATCATTATAAACATTAGAGGGATTTCAGAGTCAGACACGGCACATGCTGATGCCACGAGTCTCATGTTGTTCGGTCTCACATCTGTTGCATCTGGTAAAGACGCCGGGCGGGGAAGGTCCTGCCTGGTCTTAGTGGTATTTTAGATTTAATAGTTATTTTTATTTTGACGGCAGATGGAAACTAATGTGAACTGCAGCAAGTGGCCAATCTGTTCTGCACTGGATTTTTACAACTACAGCGGTTATAATGGTTATGTACGATAATATAAATACAGTACATGTTTCAATTAATGAATGATCAGAAAACCACACTGATGAGCCAAGTAATTATCCTCCTGTCAGCATCACACCTCCTGCAGGCCAGGGAGGTAAAAACAAAACATTAGAAATGAGAAAATAAGCTGCCATGACAAGTTTTGGTTCACTTTTCTGTACAAAGATCTTCACTTAGATATCATTTTGTTCCACAAGTCTTCTTCCTCCAGACAAAACTTTACAAAAAGATGTGTTCTGAGAGAAAAGGCTTTCTCCTGCAACCCTCTCAAACAAGCCATGACGTTTACCCTTTTAACTGAGGCCTGTAGCGTCCGAGACAGAGCTCATTTTGCACGGTCTGACCTTAGGGTGAATTTGCCAATCCTGAGAAGACTGACAGACGTCTTGGATGTTTTTACTGTTGTGTCAGAATAATGATTCAAGTGTGAAAACGTTTGAGATCCTTAAAGATGTGATGTAAGAGGAGCGCAAGTCCAGATTAAAGACCAACGGTTCAAACGCTTATATAACAGCTTTATCTTAAAGAATCCAACTAGTTCCCGCTGTTTGTTTAAAGCTCCTTTGCATTTCATCTAATCCAAAGAGTTTGTTTGTGTCGAAGCGTCTTTGTTGAAAGATTCTTAAATTGGTTTCTCTGTACCCAGATTATCCACGTATTGACCCACAAATCAGGACAAACCGATCTTCATCCATAAAACCTGTCAGAGCACGTTGATAATTTTGATCCGACAAGTTCTTCTAAAGGAACGTGGTGTGTTTGAATTCTTTATCTGGGCCCACACACGCATCCAAGAACGAAGAACAATCATCTGCGTCTTCATGTTTCAGAATATAGAAAACATCTTTGAATGTCAGGAGTTTCAGTTTAAATTCCAGCTGACGTTCCTTTGAAGAATCTCCAGCGAAACTGTTTTTAAAATGATATGATACACTCGTCATGTTCTATAGATCCATACATGATGTTCACATCAAAGGAGACTAATCTTAAAGCAGCCCCAGGGTCTAAATAAGGAAGAACGTATGTGGAGTTGGACTTATTTTAGTTTTTAATCTGCTTTTACTGAAACAACAACTCCTCGTTACGTTCACAGAGATGAACTTTGGTTCTGTAAAATTTTAAACTGGTGTGGAGCTGCAGCTGGAAATTAACATGTAAAAAAAAAACAACAAAAAAATAAATGAAATGAAAAAAAATAGGAGGAAGTTTTGCAACCAGAATCGTTTGACTGGGAATCTGAGGAAGAACCATTTGGAACCAGAATCAGAAGAAGCATTTGGAACCAGATTTAGAAGAACCATTTGGAACCAGAACCAAAAAAACCATTTTGAACAATAATTTGAAGAAGAACCATTTGGAACGAGAATCAAAAGAACCATTTGGAACAAGATTCAGAAAAAGAACCATTTGGAACCAGACTCAAAAGAACCATTTAGAACCAGAATCTATGGTACAGTGGCCCTGAAGTGCAAATCACAGCAGAAGTACCATTTGGAACCAGAATCAGATGAATTGCTGCTTGGAACCAGATTCAGTAGAAGAATAGCTTGGAAATAAAATCAGAACAATTGTTTGGATCCAGCTTCAGAAAAAACATTTGGAAGTAGATTCAGAAGAACTGTTTAGAACCAGAAGAAGGTTAAAGAAACTTTTGTTGGCTACCTGGATGATTGAGCCAACAAAACGGTTCAGAACCAGATTCAGAAGAACCATTTGGAACCAGAATCAGATGAATTGTTTGGAACCAGGTTCAAAAGAACTATTTAGAACCATAATAATATCAAAGGATGGGCGACTTAACCAGAATAAGTAAAAACCACTGGAATCAGATTCATAGGAAGAACCTTTTGGAACCACAACCAGAATCAGAACTATCTGCTGTCAGACAAAGAGCTGTGTGAAATCAGACTGATGTCTCTGCAGCTTCCGCCTCCTTTGGAAACCTTCTTGTGTGACAGACGGAGTTATTTCTCATCAAAGACCCATCCCAGGAGGAAACAGATCCAACTCTGTTCTGAGCTGCCGTGACCCAGATCCAAAAACTGCTGCAGCGGGTGTCTGATCTGAACTTTCATCTTTAGTTTTCAGATCTTAATGTTTAATGAACAGAATCCTGCTCCTCATTTGCAGAGAAGTCCAAACTGCAGAACGCTTTAGTTCTGGTTGGTTCTGCAAAGCGGGTTCAGTACAAGAGTTTCGTTCTGCAGAACCTTGGATCCACTGCAGCAGATCAGAGAGATGCTTCAGCAGCAGTGTAACCCTGCAAAGTTTGAGGACAGAACCTGCGCAGAACTGTTTCTGTTGCACCATTTCTTTTAGCTTATTATAATAACCATTTATCTACTTTTAATTGCTTTTGAGCATCTTGTCTTTTAGTTTGCCTTTTTGAGATTTTTGAGGACTGAACTTAGCAAACGGGCCTTCTCCTACTCCTCTCCTGCTTCCTGGAATATCTTGCAAAAAGATCTGAAGCTCTTGACCTTGACCTCTCTAAATGGCTTTAAGAATCTATTGGACTCCTGGCAAGAAACAATGCAGTTTTAATCTAGCTGTTTTGACATCTTTTTTTTAACTTGTCTAAAAAAATGTAAAAAATCTGTATACCTCTCTTATGATTGTCTATTGATGTCGCTGTTGTCATTATTCTTTGTTGAAAACAGGTCTCTCTTGTAAATCGGTCCTTGAGGCTAAATGAGATTAACTTGCCTAAATAAAGGTTGAATGAATGTCCATAGGAGGGACAGTGGGTATATCGGTAGAAGGATGTTAGAAATGCAGCTGCCAGGAGAAAGACAAAGAGGAAGGCCTATGAGAAGATATATGGATGCAGTTAGAGAGGACATGGAGGTAGTTGGAGTGAGGACAGAGGATGCAGATGACAGAGTGAGATTGAGGAGGGCCCCTGAAGAGGGAAAAGCTGAAAGAAGAAGAAATATTAGCCACTTTTGGCTTCTTGCTAGCCTTTTGATACTTTTAGCTTTGTGTTAACCTGCAATTTTGAGCTTTTTCTTTTATCCTCCAGCTTGCTTAGTAATTTTTAACTAGCATTGATTATTTTATATTGTAGCTAACCTTTTGTTATTTTAGCTTTTAGCTAGCAGTTTGCTACTTTTAGCTTTTAGATAGCATTCTGCTACTTTTAGCTTATAACCCTTTGCAAATTTTAGCTTTGAGCTAGTATTTTGAGACATTTAGCTTATGTCTACTTTTTGTAACCTTTATTATTTAACTGCCATATAGAATGCATTTGCTGTCTTTAGCTTTTAGCTACTTTTAGCTTCTAGCCATAGCCGTTTGGCATTTTTAGCTTTTAGTTAACATTGTGCAATTTGGAGCTTTTAGTTAACATTTTCTTACTTTTACCCTCTAGTTTGCTTTTTATATTTTTAACTAGCCTTTTGCAACTTTTACATTTTAGCTAGCCTTTTGATGTGTTAGCTTTTAGATAGCATTGTGCTATTTTTAACTTTTAGCTAATGTTCTGCTTCTTTTAACTTTACCAGCTCAATTTAGCAGTGATTTAGTGCTCACTCATACTATATTTTCTAGGAAAAAAGCAGTTTCTTTAGTTTTCTTTTATACTGAATCAGGTTTTTGTTTGTTTATTTATTTATTTATTTTATTTTATTGTAGTTTTTTAGGAGAATCAGCTGAATGTACAGAAATAGGAATCAGTGAAGTTGCATCAAATCAAGAAAACGATCAGAAACCTTCTGGGGAGCCTCTCGGAGGACCTCCAAGCCGCTGCTGATTCTCTGTGGGATTAACAACATGGTTCTGATCCATGAAACATCTGAAGAGACAACAAAAATCCAAATGAAAAAAACAAAACAACAACAACCAAAAACAAAGCGGTTTGTTGTTGTTGGATCTCTGGTGCAGATTAGAGTCTGTCAGACGGAATAAAAGCTGTCAGCGGCTGCGTGAAGACCTGCAGCAGCTCAAACATGAACATGTTTTATCACAGAAACAAGTTTTTTTTTAAACATGAAAACTGTCAGAATAAAAGAGCTCGAAGACAAATCTGTCAAATGATATCAGAGCGGTTTGATCCTTGAACTCGCCTCTGAGTTTTAAAGCCCACACATCAGATGGACCAATCAGCAGAATGACCTCTGAGAACTTACACGAGTTAAACTGCAGGTTAACTTTATACCATCTACACAGGAGAGCAAAATTTGTCCTGACCTGCTGTGCAGGATCGATTGTAACTCTGAAAGTTGTCACTGGATGCACAGGACAGGGTCCCACACTAAATGATCTTCACAAATATAAAACAGTTCTTTACAGTTCTTCCTGTAGTCCACCCACATCTCTTTAGTTTTGCAATGTGGAGTTACAGGTGGTTCTGTCAACACAGCTCCAAGTAATTTACCAGGTAAGTATCTTTATAAATACCATATTTTTTGCTGTACAAGTCACAACTTTTTGCATAAATTTGCATGCCCTATGACTTATACAGCAGATCGACTTATGTATTTTCCCCATATTTATAACCCAATTTTTTGGCTGAGCTCTGATGATTTCATTCATTCTGACATGGAAAATATTGAACACTACCATTTTCAGCTGCTAGATGCTGCTTGACAAATATGGCAAACCGTGTCTCATTAATAGGTAAAAGTGGCTATTAATGAGACACTTGGTTTGCCATACTAAGCCACCTTTATCTCGGTCTGAAACTTCTGGAGCAAACGTCAAATCAGCTGCATTTTGCCGTGCCGGCCCGGCAAATTGCAGCTGATTTTACCGTCAAAGCGCATTTATTAAAGAAAGGTTCAAATGAGACGCACTTTTGCTATAATGTCGAGCAAACAAATAATTGTTTTTAAGTGTTAATCTTGTTAAATTCTTGTTAAATCCCTTCTGTGCATGATCCCACGACCGCCATTTGGCAGCCAATCGATTTTTGGCACAACACCGGCCCATGTTTCCAGGTGGTCAACGGTGACACGTAGCAAATGAGATGCATCATTGGTGACGCATGAAGGGACTTATACGCCAAAGCGACCTATTTATGATTTTTTCCACTTTATTAGATATATCTGGACTGATGCGACTTGTACGGTGGCAAGTATGGTACCCTGTAAGTACCATATAAGAACCTTATAAGGTCTGGGTGAGTATATTAGGTATACACCTGTACCAATCAATGCCAGTAACTGGTACCAACCTGGTAATTAGCTAACTGACAAGTACAAAGTATGTACCCTGTGGGTATCATGTGTATACCTAGTAAATACCTTGTAGATATCAAGAAAGAAGGTAGATACCACATGCATATCCAGTGAATACAATGTATGAAGTATATACCCAGTATACCACATTTGGTACCCAGTTGCAGCTGTATTATGAATTTCTTCAAAAATCTTGAAAGAATCATGACATTTTGCATTTTTAAATTCTCAGCTCAGTTCATCAAAACCTTCCAAACTCAGCTCTCTGATTGGTTCTGGTTCTGAGTTACATCTGAACATTGCATTTATTCTCTTCAAACAGAGGCTCTGGGACTCAGGTGAGTTTATGTTCTCATGGTTCTGATCCCTTTACATGTTTCTTGTTGTCACAAACCATCACACGGAAGCTGTAACACACAGCTGTGGTTCTGTTTCTGAGGAAACAGGTTGGGTGTATTTGTTGCATGGAATCTGTTGTGACTGATCTGTGTTCTGCAGACCAGCAGAACTGTTCTCTGTAAGAAAGAGCTGTCAGCAGTCGAAGCCCCAGTGTGTATTTTTGCTTCCTGACAGCTCGTTTCACGGTTTTAGCTGTGAACAATCCTTTAAAACCCAGAGTTCTGGTGCCGTCACATTCAGCAGCAGCCACAGAGTGAACAGAATAAGAAACTCCTCATGCAGGCGTTTTGTTCAGCTCCTCAGGAAGCCATGACCAAACCTGTTAATGGCATGAGCCGAGCTGCCGAGGGCTCTGCAACTAAATTAACCAGGAGGATTTGACCCATTTTCAATCTGGACACGTCAGGCCAAGTTTTTACATAATTCCTCTACTGGCACCACGAGCCACTTCCTGTGGCTGGCTGGAGGTGTTTAAGGAGTCAGATGAGGCAAAATCCTCCGGTGAGAGCCTCATGATAAATAAACAAATAAAACATCCATTATTAATGAGGAGGTCTAAAGTGAGCAATGTGTGTTTCTGTTTCAGGTGAAAAGCATGAAAACGAAGATCTTGGTGTTGGAGGAAACAATGGAGAGTGGGCAGGCAGGTGACTCTTTTTTGCAAGAACGGATCAATGTTGTGGGATTACTTTCACAGTAACAATACAAGACGTCTGCAAATACGAGCATATTGCAGCAAGATGCTGCATATCTTTTACAATTCTGCTGTAGAGAGCTCTTCTGCCATCATCTGCTTGGGCAGCAGCACCAGAGCAAGTGACTTAATAAAAAGCCCAACAAGCTCATAAAGAAGGCTGGCTCAGTTCTGGGGACTCCTCTGGAACCTTTGGGGATGATTGTACAAAGAAGGATTCTTCATAAAATGAAGAACATTATAGACAACCTTGAGCATCCTCTTCATCAGACTGTCATACAACAACAAAGTGTCTTCAGTCAAGAACAACTCTTTAATGAAACCAGTTGCAACAACATTTAATTTCCCTCTGGGATTAATAAAGTGTTTTTGAATTGAACTGAACTGCATAAAACAAACGGACCTGCATGGCTTCACACCATGACGAGGAACAAGGTGATGGAACATGGTGCGGTGTTGGAGGATGCACAGCTGACCTTAAGAAGGACATGAGGTAATTGAAAACACAGGTTGCAACGGAAGGTCAGTATAGGTACCAGTGAAGGGGTTCAACCAGTCCACAGGTCTGTCTGTGTTTGTAAACTGGAGAGATGTTCCTCTGCTGGTTTGGTAACACCTTGGCATCCTCTCAGATGAGCTGGACGACATGGCTGTGAAAAGAGATGTCCTGGACTCCCCTGATCAAGCTGCTACCCCAGAGTACTCCAGAACAAGTGGAAGATGATGGATGGATGGATGGTTGGATGGATGGATGGATGACACATTCTGTAACAGTGCATGCACCTGCCTGTAGATTAAAAAAAAAATTATTATAAAAAAAAAACAGCTTGTAACAGTAAGGTGTTTGGTGTTGGGCCCCCCGGCCTCAAAAAGTCTGACTCCGCCCCTGGAGAAACGGAACTGTGACGCCCCGCCCCCTGATGATGATGATTATGATGGTGATGATGGCGAGGACAAATCTGACAGCTGTAATCCCGCAGTGAGGCGGGTTGCGCGCGCGCTCATTTGTGAGCCCACAGCTGCTGAGGGTCCGGTACCGAGACGGTGTGGAGGATGATCCGGCTGACGGGACTCACCTGTGGACCCGAACCGTCAGGATGCCTCACCTGAGCCGAGCTCTCCTGCTGCTGCTGTGTCTGCTCCTCAGCGGGGAGGCCCGGAAACACCGACACCGGGTCCGCAGATGGACCGGAACCGTGGAGACCCAGAAACACGGAACGTAAGTAAACCGGGGAGCAGAGCCCAGGTTCTGAAGTGGACCTGATCCAACGGGTTAGAAAACGGAACAATTTGATCTGATTCAGTTTCTGAACATAAAAAACGGATCAGCAGGATCCGAACCTGCTCTGCAGGACTCAGCTCTGATCCGGTCCAACCGAATCCTCATAGTCCAGTTCTGGTCATCAGAAGTTGGAAGGATGCTCGGATTGGACCAGATTACACCCGGGATCTGTACTCATCTGGAAGTTCGGTTTGGACCGGGTCAGCTGGGTTCTGCAGCCAAATGGAAGCTCACTGGATAGTGGATTGGTTCTGGATTTATCAGACCAGAACCTGGTTCTGCAGTGAGCCAGAAGTTTGAGTTGGATTGGGTCATAACTGGGCTCAGAACCTAGTGCTGGTCAGCAGACTTTCAGAAGTCAGCTGGAGGTTTGGGTTGGACCGGGTCAGATTTGGGTTCTGCAGAGTGAGCTGGCAGTTTGGGATCGAGTTCGATCGGATCAGAACTAGACTCTGCAAAATCAGCTGCAGGTTCGGTCAGACTGGACCAGGGTTCTGACCCGATTCACCTGAGCGGCTCCTGTGATGTTTCTGTCGGAAATCAGTTTAATTTTTATTAAAACTGCCAAAGAAAGCAGCTCAGAACTCCTCAGAACCGCTGGATTAATCGGGTCTGACTGATTCTGAGAACATGAGGGATCAGAACCTTCAGAACCTTTGGACTCTGGACGGAATTGAATCCCGACCCATTTTGTCAGCTTAGAGAACCTCTGCTCAAAGAGTCATTAAGGAAAGCTCAAAGCAGGAAATGACACTTTATTGAAGTTCCTGCAGAGTTCCGTGACCCAAACAGTCCAGAACTCCTGCGTGAGGTTCTGAAAGGCTTCAAAGAGGTTGAACTTATTTGTTGAGGTGGTTTAAAGAGCTGTCATAAACGGGTCAGAACCTTCAGCATCACAAAAACTTCTAAAAGAAACTGCTTTCATTTTAAAACAAGTTACTCTCACCTGGATCTTCCAGAACCGTCCGGTCAGCATCTGATTGGACCTTCAGCTGCTCATTAGAACCTGACATTCTCATGCACGGGCCCGGTTCTGTTCACAGGTTCGACGTGAAGCACTTCTCCGAGGTCGGCCTCCTGAAGGTGTTTGGGCTTTTTCTTTACACAAAGGATTTTCAGAGGAAATCCTTCAAACAGAACTTCGGTCTCAAGTTTAGTTCTGGGATGCAGAACAAATTCTGTGGCTAGTCAGAACTTCACAGAATCACTTTGACCTTTGACCCTTGAAAGTCACACCACTTTGCTTCAGGGTTTAATGCTGTTTAACTGGTTCTACTCTCAGCTAAAACGTTGAATCGGACCCGATGAGAAGTGCATCAGAATCTCACTTTCCTGGATTACCAGCTGCTGACCCGTTCACCCCCTCATCCCACCGTCAAGCAACTAAACCCGATGAACACATGATGCAAATCTCCCAGAGACGCTCTTCATTTGTTATTCTTTTTACTCTGCAGGGTTTTTAATCTAACTGTAAGAAAGGAGTTTATTTGCTGCCGGAGAAAATGTTTTCACTTTGTGCATTTTTGATTTAAAAAAAAAAAAATCCCAGACCCTGAATATTTAATACGTTATGCTCCTAATCTGATGCAACAAAGTGGAAGTTTTAGTTGCTCGCTGCTGTAAGATTTCAGCAGACCAACATTCAGCTGAGAGCTGCTGCGCTCCGACGCCTTGATTTAAATCCTCCGGCTCTGGTTTTATTTGTTTCATTAAAACTGAAACCGTTTATCGTTTGATTGTTTCTTCTGTTCCTTTTTTTTAACTTTTGGTTATTTCAGCTATTCAGGTCTCAAAACGTTTGGCTCATCCAAGACATCACAACTATGACTTATAGTTTTTGTACCCTTTATACTTTTAGAAATGCATTAAGACCTTTTCAAAATCCTAGAAAAAACTTTGTGCTCTTTGAAATCTGCTCCAGCATCCTAGCTTCAATTTTACCTTTCAGCTACTGCTTTTCTGGTTGAAGACTTTAGCTATTGTTTTTGCTAAATTTGGCGTCTATCTATTGTAGATTTTAGCAACAGTTTTTGCTAATTTTAGCTACTGTTTTACTGGTTTTAGCTTTTATCTACAGCTTTTCTGCTTTAAGCCTCTGTTTTCCTAATTTTAGCTTTCGGCTACTGCGTTTCTGGCTGAAGTTTTTAGCTACTGTTTAGCAAAATTAGGCTTCTAACTACCATTTTGCTAATTGCTTTTAGCTACTTAGTTTATTTATTTATTTTTTTGCTAATTTTGCCTTGTCTAATGTTTTGCTATTAAAAAAAAAAAATTCCACTGCGTTTAAGCTTTCATATGCTATTTTTTTCTGGCATTAGCTTTCAGCTACTGTTTTTCCTAGCTTTTAGTTACTATTCTTCTGGTCTTGTCTTTTAGTTATTGTCCAGTGGCTTTTAGCTTTCAGCCACTGTTTTGCTAATTTAGCATTCTAAATGGTGTTTTGCTGATTTTCACTTTTAGCTACCAATTTGCAGTGGTGGAGAAAGTACTCAAACACTGTACTTAAGTAAAAGTACAAATAAACAGACACAAATGTACTCTAGTAAA
>JARVGS010000789.1:21852060-21875947 GCA_031762315.1 Hypsolebias antenori | reverse complement strand
ACACACACACACACACACACACACACACACACATTGCCAGGTTTTAAATGAGATTCATCCCTTTTCAGGAGTGATTTGAGTCAGTTCTATTTTATGTGATTATTCACCTCTTCACTATATATGCACAGCTCTTTGCGCTTTATGAGATACAATTTGACTTATTTGTATTTTTCTACATATTTACAATAGGTACCGTCACTTTATGATGTGTACTTCTCATGGCGAGTCCTGTTGTACAAAGCAGCGTTAACAACTTTGTGAGTTACTTCAAGTTTAGCTCATGTTTTCAGTCACAAAGCAGGTTCATGTTTAAATGGGGTGTAACGTGATGGCAAATTGTTCTGGAAAACTTACTTCTTCTGTAGCAGCTTAGATTTTTACACAAGACACAATCACTGCCTTCTGACAAATGAGATACTTTTTTATTTAATTGTAAAAGTCATTTACAAAATTAATATTGCATCTAATCATCAAAAGACCAAGATCTGTTCAGTGGTCTCAGCAATACACCTACAATACATCAATTTAACAAAACTCACAACTATAAAATTACGTATCTATGCGTCTTATATGTCTGGTATCAAAGTTTTGTTCCTTTTTGCAACATTTGTTTTGCTTCAACTCAGATATACATAAACAGTAGACCCTCTTTTATTGCAGGGGATCCGTACCCTGAAGCCCCACGATAAGTGAAAAACTGTGACGTAGGAATAGTAGTACAAGTAGTAAGTAGTAGTTTATTTTAGTATTTAAACATTTCCCTCACTCTTGCAATATGTTAAACAAGGTTTCTGAATGCTAAACGTTACAAAAGAGCACAGAATGTCATGAAATCTGCTCTCTGCCTCTGGCTGCTCTCTGCCAGTGCTCTCGGCCACGCCCACTTCTCCGCTGCAGAGCGGACACATGACACTCTGCAGGAGGAAGCTTCTCCTGCAGCTATAGGCTGCTCACAGGTGCAGCAGGTGCTAAATAATTTAAAATACTTTTATTTTGAATTAAAATTCCATGCCGATCGTGAGGCTTATCCATCAATCAGCCACTTTTGTGTCATGTCCAATCTTACTTTGAAAAACCGCGAAGTAGCGAGCTTGCAAAAAACATACTGCAAAGTAGTGAGGGACTACTGTATAGTTCTCACAAGAGTTTATAATCAAGGTTTGTTTTTGTTAAAAATATGACATTAGACTCATGGTGGAAGTAGGGTCTGGTACTAACTGACCTTCCTACATAAACATGTACAATTTAAAACCACTTATCAGGGTTTTTTTTTAACCATTGTTTTTTATGGGATTTAGTGTTTGTGGTTTTTCATCGAGAAACAATAGAATCTGCTTTGCAGGACAAGCCTCACGATTGAAGAAACAGTGTCAAAGGTGTAAAAAGCTAAAACATCTCAACACAAGGAGGGTTCCTGTGTCAGCTCTGCATCACAATCCTTTTGTTTGTTTATTTCTAAGAACCAGAAAACTGGGAATAAATAGCAGACACCAAAAGCATCCATTTCAGTTATCCAACTCAGATTAAAATAAACGATTCGAAATTCAAATTTTAATGTTTCCTTCATAAATTATGTATCTTTAAGTTCATTATTTTCATTCCGAAGATGGGGATTATGAGGTTATTGCAAAGGACACAACAGGGCAGAGGTAAACTGGGAGCAGTAAACCACAGAATACTGAGTAAGAGGGAATAAATCAGATGTGAAATGTTTACTTTTGCACAGATTTCTCCTATCTTCTCAGACAGTATTTGGAAGACTACAGAAACTGATTCTTTTTCTTTAATTAGTCTTCCATCATCGAGTCTGAAACACTCAGCCCCAGTCAGTTATTGCGCAACACAAGATATTCTGTAAGGACTAATTTTAGGCTTGTGTCTTCTAGTCAAAGCTCAGCCAGTTTAGTTTCTTAAAGCACAGAAGATGCCTTAATAAAAATAGCTTTAAACTATTGATTATTTTTCATTGCTTTTGGGTATGCTTTGAAATATTTGGTACAGAGCAACAACTGGCTGCATATTTGAAAATGATATGTTGAGCAGTGTTTATTGGGCTTTCAAAGCGCCCTGCATTATCATTCATAACTGGGTTATAGTTTTTCCAAAGCCTCTTCTGCTTTTTTGTATGTCAATGTATAAAATGACACCATCTTTCTTTTGGAAGCAGAGAATATTCTTAAAGCTGTGTCAAAGGGAAAGAAAAAAAAAATAGAGCCATATGAATTGTTTCTAATTATCTAAATAAATAGTAGAGAAAAAAAAAACTGAATTGGGTTTGAATAAATATTAATGTAGAATTGTGATATTTGTGTGCAAAGTGACAGAGTTCACCTCAGTAATTCAATAAGCTTCCAAATGATACGTCACTCAAAAAGCAAGCATGAGCCTAATTAATTGCAGGCAAAGACTGCATGTCATCATTTTTTTTGTCATCTGTCATAAATCTTTTTTTGCATGACTTTTAGAGTACTTAGTCTAAAAGCAGCTTGATATAATGATTCAAATGTACTCACAGAATGCACTGTATGTACAATTTTTGTGGTTCTCAGAATATCTTGAACAACCTGAACTCTTCGGGAACTGAAGATCTGGATGATAATGACCTCATGCTGGATGAAGATCCTTTTGATGACAGCTTACACGGTCCGCACACACACAAACACAGCTCTTCTTGTTATCCCTCATATTTTTTGTGAGGGGGGTTAAAGATTTGTGAGGTCATTATTAGGCCATGACTTATGTTTTGTGGATACCTCCAGCAAAACTGTCTTTTATAAATGTAAATGAGTACATTACCAATGTCTGAGCTTCCTTTTCCCAGCAGAATCCTTCTGGTTGATATAAAGGTTTGAATAAATTGGATCTTTCTTTGCCTTGGGTGGATATTTCCCTCTGCAACATCCATTAAATTTGTTTAATGGATGCCTTTTTGTATATTATGTGTATTATGTCCTGCACTTTTTTAGTATGTGGTTGGTGATGATGTATTAAATTGAAACTTCAGTCTTTTAATATATGTTTTTCAGTGAGCTTAGATTCATCCAGCTGTCTGAGTCTGTTTACATGAACAGATGTGCACAGATGTGCATGTTTGACAAGTGTGGCTGCAAGGCAAAGTTCGTTTGTATATGAGCAGCTTCAACATTTGTTCCCCTTGACAACAGCAGTTTGGTATTGGTGGTAATGGTCCAGTAAGATCCACACATCTCAACACTCACCTCAAGTTTGATGCTAAGTTTGTCAAAGTTTTACGTTTTCTTCACACATTTTTACTTGCCATATGAATTTGATCTCATTTATTTATTTAAAATCTTTATTCATTTCAATTCCAATTTAAAAACAGAAAAACAAAAAAAAAGCTATTTACAATTTTACGTAAATAAAAAAATCAACAATAAATGAAATGAAAGGAAGCAGAAGAAGATAAAATCTTATGTCTGCCCCTTTTTTTAACAGTACCAACTCAAACAATCAATTTAAACAACAGTAATCCACAAAAGAATATTATACAATAACTCATCACACTTTACTAAACATAAGTTTTGATACAAAACAAATTAAATATATTTTTCCAGAAACCTAATTTTATTCAAAATTTTTTAAACAAAATCAATGTATTTGCAACTTTAATATTGTTTTCTAAACCATTCCATAGACCAATTCCATAAATTATAGTATACCTACTCTTTAAACTAGTTCTATGTTGAGGCATAACAAATGTACTATGACTATGTACCAATGATACTGATTGGTCCACTAATTTGTTCTACAGATACTGATTGGCCCAGTCCTTCCTCAGAGACCGATTCGGACTGGTCCATTACTCTGTTCCACACTGAACGGCAGTGACATTGGACAAGGAATGGATCATTGTGTTTTTTTTTAATTATCAAATATGTTACCTGACTTTACATTTATCAGGAGAAAGTTTGGTTAGTTGTTGGGTCACATTCAAATCTATTCAAATGAGTCCATGTTCACCAGGACACTTTGTTTCTATGGTAACCCACTGAGCTCAGATGATATTCATCAGTTCTACAGATGGTGTCACTAACATGTTTTTAATAATGTTGTTCCATCCATCAAATTAGAATAGATGAGCTCCTCTCAACGAGGTTCAGCTTGGATAGGCTCCACCCCCTGCAACCCTGAACAGAAATTAAAGGTTCCCATGATCCTAGATTATTCTTTTTAAGCAGAAGACAGGGAAAATATATGCTATTCAACCCTTTCTTTGCTCTGATGATGCATTTTATGCTTATTTAAAGCAACAACAAAAAAGCACCAGGTGGTAAGTTTTAGTTATTTAAAGCAGCAGGGGGGTTGTCTTGAATGTGTATTCGATTTATCATCTGAAATGATTACATTTACCCAGTCAAAGTCAGATTTATTTTAGTTTGTAGTTGCTGAAACTGATTGATCCGATTCTCAGTGGGAACCCTCGAGTCTCAGTTTGGATGATCTTTATTCTCCAGGAAGTTCTTCTCTAAGAAAAAAGATCTCAAATAAATCCAAGTGGAGTTCATATCTTTCCTCAGTTCTCGTGATTTTAATGAACCGAATGAAAAAAATAATTTATTTGACTCCTCTTCATTGTTAATAAGGCTTCCTCTCTTCCTGATCAGGTGACCAGTCGGTCCATTCAGAACCATGGCGACCTGTCCCAGGATCAGTGTGTTATGTGTGGGGTGGCCATCAGACCACATGACCCTGATGCTCCAGCAGACGGTGGTGGAAACGCTGAGTTTCTGAGGTACTAGCTCTATTCTGGTACTGTGAGAACCAGACTGGACCCGAGGGACAGCAGTGGGATCGTTCTGACCCAGATCCTCTCTGCCGGCCCAGATATTTCTATAAATGTACTGAGAGCATTTTTCTGTGGAGGATAAAGACCATGAAGGGTTAAACTCATTAATGTGTTTTTATTTATTGTGAGCTCCCAGATGGACTCAGTTCCTGTTCCTGGGTTGGAACCAAAGTTTTAACCCTTCAGGTTTTCATCCATCAGAACTCTATCCTGGTTCTGTTGAGGGCTCTTCAGCTGAAGGTGGTGGGCTTCCACCTCCAAACAGAATTTAATCTGCACACATTCAGGAAATTATTCATTCATGAAGAAAACGTTTAAAATGCTGCTCGGGGATCTTTGCATCAAAATGCCGGTGAAGATTCTTAGTCATCCAGGACATGATAAATAAAAAAAAACAAAAAAAAAACATTCAATACAAAAACAACTGAACTTTATTTGTAACAGGAGACGTTTTTTTTGTTTGCATCAAAATGTTTATTAGTTACTATTTATTACTGTCTGTGCAGTGATGCCAACTCGATATTAGAATAAAATAAAATGCATCATGTCAAGGATTATTGTACTATCACAAAGGGGTTCAGTTGTTACTAATTTTCCATTAAAATGGTAAAACAAACAATACTAACAATTTTTTTAAGAAGTTTATTCATTTTAGCTAACAATTAGGACAAAAAATCCTGGTAGCTATAGATTTTATACAAAGTATTTTTATTTGTCATATTTTAATAATCACTGTTTTAACTACTGCAGGTCCTTTTAAACTCGATTTAAACTCAACTTAAGACTTTACTGTGTGTTTAACATTAACACGCACAGATAAACTTCCTTTTATTGATATATTCCCTCCATATCTTGAATGTGTTTTTCTGATTTTTGATAACGGAAAACAATAAAAAAAAGAGCTCCAACAAAAATAACTAACATTAACAATGATAATATTTAGACTTTTGATATTTATTGTTATTGTTTAGTTCCAGGTCCATTTCCAAGTCTCATGAAGTCTTTCTCTGGGTTTGACTCAGATCAGACATCTCATTCAGTTTCCCTTCATGAGTCTTATTTTAATTCCAGTTTATTCTCATTTAAATGCATAGCATTGCTATTTCCAGTTGAATCCCAGAGGATTTTTCCTCTTCATTGAATCACAAGTGATGGATGATGTTGAACTTTATGACCTGAAACATGAAAATAATAGCAGCAGGACATTAGTGTTCAGTAGTTCAACATGAACAAAATAAATTGTAAATCCTTGTGAATAAAACTCCAGCTGCTGAGGAAATGTAGAGCTGAAACTGAATTAGAGCTCACCTAAACTGAATTATGTTTGGACTGAAATAGGATGTGATTTGATTTAACTGATGTATTTGGACTTGAACAGAAGTCCCTCTGAATATCGCCTTTATGTAAATAAACTGAATTATCTGTGAAGCAACAAGCTGCTTTCGTTCTGCAGCAAATTTTTCACTTTAAGTTAAAGGTTTCAGGATTTTCTGTTTAACCTGGTGGGTTCTGTCTTTCAGGACGGACACGGGAAGTCCCAGCAAACCACATGAGATCCGCATCCCTCCGGTTCTCCGTCACAGGAAGGGTTCTCGCCTCTCGGACTCCTCGGTGGGTTTGATACCCATCCGTGTTGGTGATGACGCAACAGCTGCTGCTGACTAATAAAGAGTGTGTGTTTTTACCTCCTGCAGGACAAACGGAGAGCTGCACTCAGATCAGCTGAGAACCAGGATGCGGACGCGTGGTGAGAACAACTTCTGGTTTAAATGTCACATTGAAATGTTCTATTTAGAGGCTGTTATTGACCATCTTGGGAGTCCTGATCATGCAATCCTTGAATGAATGCACATCACCTGCCACCCTTCATGCAGGAATTTTAAACTAAGACAATCTCAGGCTGAGAAATGACAGTTGTAGCTACTAGCACACCAAATTTGAGCTCAAAATCTGTACAACTGTGTTTTCCAAGGTTGATTAGCTATGGCAGACATCTTGGTTCAGATTACTTCCATAAGTTAATCAGCTGTAGATGTACACTGAATGATTATTTTCTGAGAGTTTTATTAACATTTATCTCTAGTTCAAGATATATACCATGTGCACACAGGTAAAAGCATTATTGCAACCTCTTTATCTTTTAGCGGCGAGCTATAAGTGACAACTGAGTAGGTATCGGCTTAAAGAGGGGTCCTGTTTTTTATTTGAATATTCCAGCTCCAGAGTTTATCTGTCATCTAGCTAACATCAGAAAATGGGACTGGGTCTTGATATAAACCAGATTTTTATCACCCGCCTTCCACTGCAGTGAACAGTCGTGTCTCTGTCTATCTGTTAGCCAAATTTTTCATGAACCACTGAAGAGATTAAAGTCAGCGCTGCTCAGGGTGGCTGCATGTTGGAGTAGCTCTGTTACATTCGTTCTGAGTTATTGCTTTTGAAAACTTTAATTCCTCTTTTTTTCTGGATGTAAATCGCTTTTTTTGGACGATTATTTCCTCTGGTATTGGATGATGTGCAGCTGGAAGGATTTTTACTGAAACCTTTTTTACTTTTGGGCATTTGTTATGATGCGTAACCATGGCAACAAAGTGTTTTTTTTTTAACAACCAGGAGCAGCTGATTAACATCTCAAAGCTCAAATACCTCAACTACAGACTCAAATCCCAAATGAGTTGAAAAGGAGGTGCTGTGAATGAATTCCCGTCAACCTGGTGGCGGTGCTCGAGTGCCTGACCGCCGAGATCCTGGAGCTGGTGGGGAAACTCAGCTCCGGAAGACCAGGATCATCCCCCAGCACCTTCAGCTGTCTGTCCATGGTGACAAGGAGCTCGGCAGACTGCTGGGAGGAGTGACCATACCTCAGGGAGGAATTCTGCCTGGATTCGAGCAGTTCTGCTGCCTAGGAGGACCAAGAGGCCCGCCGGATCCGACAGCAAGCTAGACGGATCGGTATCTATGGCCAGATACTTCAGATTCACTGCAGGAGATCCTTCCTGCCTACAGCTATCAGCATCTAGAACAACTCTTGAATGAAACCAGGATGATGAGCTACAACAACTCTTAATTCATCTTTGGGATTAATAAAATATTTTTTAATTGAATTGAACTGAAACCTTTTAGAAAGTATTTTTCAAACTATAAGGTTCAACAGATTACAAGGCTCATTAAGCAAAACAAGTTCATTTTGACAGATATTTGAGCGCTGTGTACCACATGAAATTGGTTCATTGTCAGTAAGCACAACCAGAATTAATACATGAGGCACACTGGATTTTAAGGCTCACTGTCGATTAGAGAAAAATTAAAGGGTTTTAAGTGCGCCTTATAGTCTGAGAAATACAGTAACTGCTAATTGATCTTAGTGCACACAAAAATGGCTACAACTCAACCAGTCTTACAGATATTCAGCTAAAATCTTCTGCGGAGGTAGCTGAGAGTCATCCCCATCACACTCTCAGAGCGCTTATTGGTTGTAAGGCTCGAGTGACGTGCATTCATCAGTGTTGTATTTTAAATTTGCAGGTGCAGGGAGAACTGTGAGCTGTGTGTGCTGCTTCTGCTGTGGCTGCTGCTGTACTCCTTCATGCTGCTGAAGCAGATGGACCTGAAGATGCTGCCGGGCCTGCTGCTCAACCTCCAACCATGAACACGTACACACACGCACACACTGACTGACCTGCCGCCCTCCTCGTCACTCCAGCTGCTGCACTCGACTTTCAATGAAGGCTTCTTTAATGTTCATTTCAACGGCTTGTTCTTGTTTGATTTTGTAAGAAACATAGAGATATTTTGATGAAAATGTTACACTTTTTATGTAAAAATGAAGACGAGAGATGCACATTCACAGATTCGTAAAGTTTACAGACTTGAAGAAGCAGATCTATCAGACTGAAGCAGTTTGATTAAAATCTGTCAGAATTCCATTAAAACTGTTTAAGTGAAAGAATTGTGAAGTTCTACATGTCAAACTGTTTTAAAATGTATTTTTACAAGAAAAATACTATTGTCATTCTGTAAAAAGCAGTGAGTTTCTGGTTAAACTTAAAAAGGCGTCTTAATTTACTGTTTTCTTGTAAAAGTACAGCTTTATATATCCGATTGTTGGGGTCTTTTATTTCACCTGCTTTAGTTTTAATCCTGAAATAGATCAAATTGCTGCTGTTTTTAAGTGATTTCTGTTTGGACTTTTGTCCGCCCAAGAGCCTGATTTTATCTGGTTGTCTGCAACGCTCTCCCTGTTTCTGTTCAGACCCGAGACCTCGTCAATCAGCTGATAAATCAGCTGTCACTTCAACCCGGTAGTTCTGTTTGGACTCTGATGTCTGCAGGATGATCAGAACCATGTAAACTTTCATAGAGCAGGATATGATCGAGGACAATGGTTCTGACTGAGGTACAGTTTGAGGTTTTTAAGAGTATATTCTTCTGTGCACGTCTGATGCTTTAGGATCTTATGATTTGTAGATATAGAAGTAAATACTGAGGATGTCTGTAAAATAAAAAGCCATTTAACTCAGATGAAGGTCAAACTTGGCTCAGTCTCACTAATAACTGCAGGTCACAATAACGACTCAGAAACTGAGAAACTTCCACATGTTCAAAAATCATGCAAATGTTGATGGAGGTGAAGGGTGTTCTTAGAACCCAGTCAGATTTTTTTTGAAGAGTTCTTGCAACCAGAAGAAGTTCTGTGTACAGCTGGGTTACAGGTCCATGCATCAATCATAATAAAGATGGATGAAGTGTCTCCACTTCCTCCAGATGATCAGAATAGAACCAAAATATTTTTTTTCGGACGCTGCCATGTTGTATTTTGTCTTGAGGCTGCCAGTAGGTCATGAGACTGAATTCTGATAAGCCCCGCCTACACACCCCCTCAGCTCGGTAATAGGCTGTCAATCACTGTGTCACATGACATCTTTCTTAAAGCCTCAAATAACTTAATGAAACTAAGAACTGTGTGAAATAATAAAATTTATTAGCTGGAAAAAAAATCAGACGTATTTTTTATTTTTAGTGATGCAAAGGTTCCGTTTGTTTACATGGAGAGGCGGGGCTTAAACCTTGTACTGCAGAGTGCCTTTGGTGGCTTCACCTTCAGGCTTCTGGTTCTCTCTCTAAGTATGTGTCCATGTTGGCACCAAGTTTGTAACATGAAGTAAAAATTTAAACATTTTACTCTAACCACTTTGATGTTGATTTGTTTCAGAACGTGGATATTCTCTTTGCTGGAGGCTCAGATTTGAGCATTCAGACTAATCAAAAGTCATTCAGCTTCTCTTAAAAATATTCAGAACCTCTATTTTCCTCACAAGCAGTTTGGCTTAGATCCTGCATGGTTACAGGACTCACCTCACAGACTCTGATCTGTTATTGTGATGAAACATTTTGTACACGTGGACAGATAACTGTCCCGCGTTGTCCCGTCAGACTGAGCCGTTTGGGATTCAGGGCAGAAAGATTGAAACTGCAGTTTGAAGCTGAATGTTTAAAGCAGGTTTATTCTGAATGATGGAGAATTCTGAATGTGCCAGACTTTGCAAAGATTAAATCCAAAAAGACCAAACCACCAAAGATAATGTTGGAAACTCGCCGTCGACACATTTCACCAGCAGACAGAATTTTGTTTGTCGTTTTGCGGCTCATTGACATACAGGTGTTCTGATAAGAGATAAATGTGTGGATTCTCTCAGTTTTGATGTGACTGTACTTTCACGTCAACGCTTTACTTTTTATTTAGAATTATTTCTGTAAGAAATCAGATTATTCTTCATCTGCTCGTCATCTGAGCTCCTCCGTCCACGAGTGGGGAGCAGAGAAAAGCTATTTACATCAGTGTGTGCCTGCTGTGTGTTTACTATTTATACAATGAATTAAACTCTGAATTAAACTCTGTCACCAGCCACAACATTAAGACCACCTATCTCGACTCCCAGTTGCTCACTTTTGGGTCCAGATTTTCATGATATATCATCCAACCAATCATTTCCAGTCCAGCACTTCCAGCACGATGCAAACGACCTAAAAAAATACGAGTTAACCTGTGACGTGATCAGAACCAGAAAACCAGCTCAGAACATCACCGAACACAAAAAGATTCCTGTGTTTATAATTAATCCAAACACCTTTAGGGAGGTGGTTTTAATGTTTTGGCTGCTTTGTTGCACTGTTACACATGAAATTAATGTGAGATTTTTTTTTGTATTAATAAGAATAATAGAAAATCACTAAAATCATGTGTTTAAAATTCTATTTAATGATCGTATCTGCAAACACAAAAGGTACTTTTTAAATAAACTGAAAAACAGCTGGTGTGAGTGATTTATGGTACGTTTTATGTATATTATTTACAATGACTTGTTAGAATGTCACTGATGCATTAAAGTGCCCCTGATACGCTCATTTACTGACTGGTCTTTTATTTTTTACATGTAGGAATGTGTAAAATGTTATTTTTCCTCTTACTCTGTAGCAACCTCTGAAATGCTCCATTTTAGGTTTGAACTAGATCTGAAGTGTGACACTGGTGCATTTAGTTTCATGACAGTGTTGCATATTTTAAATATAATTTATGTAATTTTACTACCATCTACTGCTCGTTCATAGAACAACTGAGCATCCCAGTCCATGCACTGTTCAGGTTGTCTGTTTCAGTGATTTTAGCTACGAGATGGAGAAAGAGTGGTTTTAAGTGGGTGTCCCAGGTCCAAACCAAATATGGGACCAACTCGACATTGTGGAGGTTTAAAATTAGAAGAAGCTGGTAGGGATGAAGTAAAACAAGCTGCTTAAACAGCTGTCCTCATGTTATATTTTGTTTTAAATGTCTGGGTTTGTAGATTTTTATTTTATTTTTTTAGATACGTTGCTTTTTTTTAATTGGTATTTTGAGTTTTTTTTCCCCTTAAAGAAGTCTAACAAGGTAACAGCTCTGCAAAATCTGTCCTTATTTTTGAACATGTAACAACTGCATCATGTTCATCATGCATCATGATTTTATCTGTCGTTCTTGTTTAAATAAAAAAGAAAGTAGAATTAAAGAACAAGTAATAAGAAAATGTACTTTTTGAGCTACAGTGTGATATGCTTTTACTTTGTTTGGGTCTAACTGGGACCTTACACATTTTCATTCCATCTCATGTACCACTTGCGAATGAAAATAAAAGTCATCTTGAACCTTGATAGTTACAAAATCATTCACAAAAATTGTTGTGCAGGTCAATGTGAAGATGGAGGTTTAATAGAGAATGGGATTGTGACGTCAACTGCAATGCATTACTGGTACGCAGGGCACGGACGTGTAGGACCCTGAAAGAAACATGAAAGAAAAAAATAATGGCAACATATAATGAACCCGAAAATATCAGCCTTTTCTATGTTCATATGACAACATCTAATCTTGAATCTGCAGCCTGCTGTAAAAATGGTTTTATGTAAAAAAAAAAAAAAAAAAACTTTTTAAATTAGAAAACATTCATAAGCTTTGTTTCCTGATAAAAGCTGGATTTCTCTGTGGATTAATTTCCCCATAATTACAGTTTTCTGGGCCATTTTTCAGGTTTTGATCAGAAGCCCCCTCTCCCTGTCAGGTTCCCAGCATACCCCGGTCTTGTGGCCCCCGGCCCCTCAGTAATTCCCCTCCGCTCCTGAGCTGTTGACGCTTTCCGTCCGAGGCGAATTACCTCCTTACGCAGGGCTGCTATTCTCGTCCGTTTTACGTAGAAGTCGGTGCACAGATTCATCCGCAGCTGCGCGGTTTGCGTACGTTTTTACGTAGCAGAGGCCCAGGCTGAAGGAAGTGGTTCCCGTGGACAAGTAGCCACGATTCGGGACAACGAACCTGGATGGCACTTAATACTTCCACCGAACGAGTTCACGTCGTTTCGGTCAAGACAATCAGGATAAACTAAAGCAGCAGGTGAGGTTCTGAACAACGGTTCTGTTTGAGTTTTCGAACTATTCGCTGGGACAGAACGGCCCTGCTAGCTGTTAGCTTGTCAGGCATGATGGTGCATGGAGTCGCGCTTCTGTCTACACGCTGCTGGGCTGGTTATGGACTTGGACCGTGGGTTCGGGTCGAATCACACACGGTCCTGTCCCGGGTGCGTGTGCCCAAACGAACCGGGTCATAGCAGGGGTGTCTACACACTGAGGCTAACCGTTACACTTGCTAATAATAGCCGTGGTAACGCATTGCTGGTACCTCCTGGTTCGGTCCGAGCGCTGATTGCGGAGCTGGTTTGTTTCTGGTCCGTGTACCTTTCGTTCAATTGTTTTTTGCTTTAAAACAGAAGCATCAGATCATGGATGTCTGTTATTTAACAAATGGTCACTGCTCACTGTTATATTGTGTCCATTAGTTGTTTTTTTTTTTTAAATTGTCTGATTATTATGATCAGATCTTACCTTTCCACCTGCCCCTGCAGTTTGTGCAGAGCTGCAGGGTTCAGTCAGTGCTGCTGGATGACCTGCTGACAGGTGGGCTGTCTGTTCCAGGTGTTTGTAGTGATCATCATAATGATGTTCTGTTTTTATTTATTTATTTATTTTTGTTGTTGTTTTCAGGTCTGTTCCCATCTAAATGTGAGGAAACAATCGGAGTCAACGAGTTTAAATCTTATCATGAAGCCCAGATTAAGTGTTTCCGGCAACACTCACCTGTTACCTGTGAGTATCTTGAGTCCCCTCGATGATCCTGGTCATCCTCTGACAGGCTGATTTTGGTTTCTTTGATCTGTTTGACGTGATTGTGACGTTTCTGTCTCCCTCCAGTGAACTTCAGTAAAGACAGGATGATGAAATGAGATAAGGGGACGTCTGGAGGAGCTCAGCCCCTTCAACCTCCCTTCCCTCTGCAGCATGGCGGGCTTGCAGCTGGTCACCCCTGCCACGTCACCCATGGGGCCGTTCTTTGGTCTGCCGTGGCAGCAGGAGGCCATCCATGACAACATCTACACCCCCAGGAAATATCAGGTAAGTTCACCTGTTAACATGTCTTTGGTTTGAATCCACCTCTACAGATTGTAACATTGTGATCACCTAAAACTATTTTATATTATTTTTCCATTTTTAAAATTAAATGCCAGCTTTGTGTTTATGCTTTGTGCCATTTCACCCAACCACATAGCAAAACAATCATCTCAATCAGGAGTAGTGTACTATGACGTTTGTTTTTTTGTAACTATTATACTTTTTAATATATTTAACTTTATTTAGAATTGTTTTCCCCAAAGAAATACAGTATATAGAAATCTCTTCAATTCCTTCGAAAACATTGTTCTCTGAAGCATACTTGCTCCATTTTTGTCTATTTATGCTCCTTTTTTAGCTATTCCATGACAATTTCTAGCTTCTGTTCTTTTATTTCATGTAGCAGTTTTACTCGTTTTAGATTTTTGACATGGTTGTGTTAATTTTAACTTTGAGCAACTAATTTGCAGCTTTGAACTGAATATTATTTTTTTTCTATTTTTTAATGGAGCTTTGTTAATTTTAAGTTTGAGCAAAAATTAGATTTAGCATTTAGCTACAGTTGTTAATTTCAGCTTTGAGCTTCAGATTTACTTAGCTTTTAGCTATGGTTTTGCCCATTTTTTCTTGTTTAGCGTGTTTAAACTTTAACATCTCAGTTTCAACTTCCTAAATAAATTTTGTTGGTCATTTAACACTCAGCATTCTCACAGAAGACAATAGTTTATTTATTTTTTATTTTTCTTTGTTTAGCTGTTGTGATAAATTTTTTTCTGACTTTGTGACGTCGTCCACAGGTTGAACTTCTCGAAGCAGCTCTTGAACGCAACACTATCGTCTGCTTGAACACCGACTCAGGGAAGACTTTCATTGCAGTACTTCTAGCTAAAGAGCTGTCCCACCAAATCCGAGGGAGCTACCAGGAGAACGCCAGGAGGACGGTGTTCCTGGTGAACTCAGGTGAGCTTGTGCTCCACAGTCTGATGTCCAGGATGAAACTCTGTGTGACCATGCATGTGTGCATGCAGCTTCGTCTGTAGTCCAACAAGCGGCTGCGGTGAGAACTCACTCGGACCTCCAGGTGGGAGAGTACACGGACTGGGAGGATGCGTCGGCATGGACGGAGCAGCGATGGAGCCAGGAGATATCTGAGAATCAGGTACTCTTCCTCTTTAAGGATGAAGTTTCTGTAAAAAGGGGCACATTGTCCTTTATTTATTTTTTTCCTGAGACACCTTCATGGCCTGCAGGTATTAAACTATGAATGAGTTGGATTGGTTATTGAAGAAAGGTGCAGTTTTTGGCTTCTGTGTTTAGACTGTCTGTTTTTGTGGCTTGAATTTTTAACAAATTTAAAAGTTGATTATCATCATTTTCCATCAGGACAAGTTTAGAGCTCAAGATGTTGGTTATTTACTGGCTCCTTTAAGGTTAAACTTGTAAGAAGGTTCAGCTGTTTTTGTAAAATTCAGTATAAAATGGGAGCTGATTTTGAAGTTCTGTGGTAAACGACAGCCAAGGAAACTTTGGGTTTTCTGTGGCAGAACCAATTTATGAATTATTAAAGATAATATCTCTCTGTAGATGCTGCAGATTAGTTAGCTTTTGTGAAATCTCCAAAACATCTCCAACGTGTCTCAAGGACACATTTCGACACCAGCATGGAAGTACTCCTTTCACAGAATTCATGCAAGCCAACAACTTCAAATGTTCAGGTCTAAAGACAAAACAGATGATAAATGCTAATTTAAAAACACTGTCCCAAATCTGCCTATATTCATTTAAAAAATTTACTTGAGTAGATGAACTTGTAGGGCAGCATTGTGGGTTGGTAATGCTGAAGGTCGCTGGATCGAATCCCAGTCAGGGATCTTTCTGGGTGGAGTTTGAATGTGGGTTTTCTCCATGTACTCCAATTTCCTCCAGCAAGTCAAGTCAGATTTATTTGTATAGCACATTTAAAACAGGAACTGTTACCAAATTGCTTAATAAAAAGATCACAGCATCATATAAAAATAATATATAATTACAGCAAACAGACCAAAAACATGCATGTTAGACTGACTGGTAACTCTAAATTGTCCCTAGGTTTGAGAGAGAGAGAGCGAGTGAATGGTTGTTTGTCTATGTCCCTGTGATGGACTGGATGGATCCCGCCTCTTGCACAATGACTGCTGGATATGGGCACCAGCGACCCCCGTGACCTGAAAAGGAAGAAGCGGGCACAAAAAATGGATGGATGGAAATTGTAAACACGGGGGCTGCTTCCAATTTTTCGATAAAAATATTGTGCATGGCCAAGAATTCCATTTTCCAAGATGTGCTAACGAAACTGTGCCATCATTGTCAAAAAGTGGCCATTCAAATCACGTCCACGTGGCTAGTTTGTTGCAACCCCTCGATTCAGTGAGTCTGCAGTGGAATATCTGCTGATCTTCTCACAATTCTGAGTCACCAACTATTCTCCAACAGTCACAGCCCTGTGCGATTTTACTCTAAAACTCACCACAGATCGAATGCTTCTGTCAGAGTCAAAACAAAAAAGGCTAAGATGTCATCTGGACAAGTTTCTTTAAGGGAGAAACATTTCGTTTAACTTTTTTTTTTTTTAATCTACCTGAATGATTGAGCTTACAAACTGTTTTTTGTCAGAGGCAAAGTATAAAATGGACATCACTTTAATTCTCAGTTGATCGGTCAGCTGGCTGAGGGTTCAGATGATTGATCAGAGCTAAAACAGCTAAATTGGTCCTTATTTTAGTTAAATAACGAAAGTATTTAATAATGAATTATTGAATCTTAAATGTATTCAAATTTTGGCTCAGGTTTTATTTATCCATGTGTCACAACTAAGTAATGCTAGAGCTATAATTCTTTAATGTTTTACTACAGATGAACCTTATTGTTCCACTGAAGGCAGAAAGTTAATTTATGTAAAGTCTTGATTATATTCTCGATCAATCCTGTGTGTGTGAAGCGTCAGACTCTGATAACTAAACCATCTGGTTCAGGTGCTGGTGATGACATGCCACATTTTCCTGCACATTTTGAGGACCAAGATCTTACCTCTGTCTAAGATCAATCTGGTGGTGTTTGACGATTGTCACCTGGCCATCACAGATCACCCATATGGTGACATCATGAAGGTGAGATGCTCTCCAACTGTTGATTCGTTCAAGAAAGAACCCATATCACAGCATGGCTGTTCTCTGCGTGTGCAGCTGTTTGAGGAGTGCACTTGTGGTCCTCGCATACTTGGCCTCACTGCTTCCATCCTCAACGGGAAGTGCGACCCGTCAGAACTGGAGCAGAAGATCCAGAATCTGGAGAGGATTCTGAAGAGCAAAGCTGAGACCGCCACTGACCTGGTGGTCCTTGACAAGTGCGTGCAGAGCAGGACCGGGCCCAGTCTGAGATGGTTGTTCCGGTTGACTAACAAACGTTGCTTCCTGTGTTTCAGGTACACGTCCCAGCCGAGGGAGGTGGTGCTGGACTGTGGGCCCTACGTGGATAAAAGTGGACTCTCGTCCCATTTGCAGGCGGAGCTGGATGAAGCTCTCCACTTCCTTAATGACTGCAACATCAGTGTTTCCAGAGAGGACCGGGATCCCACGTTTATCTCCAAACAGGTCAGAATCAAAGAGCTTTGTCCCTAAATCCCTCAGGTTTTTTAATTTAGTTTCTTCTGTGTGAAGCGATTGACAGTGGATCTCTGTCCTCTTAAGATCCTGAGTGACTGCCGGGCCGTGCTGCAGGTTCTGGGTCCCTGGTGTGCCGACAAGGCCGCAGGCATCATGGTGCGCGAGCTGCAAAAGTACATCAAACACGAGCAGGAGGAACTGAACCGAAAGTTCCTGCTCTTCACCGACACCATCCTGCGTAAAGTCCACGCTCTGTGCGAAGAGCAGTTCTCTCCCGCCTCCCTGGACCTGAAGTTCGTCACGCCGAAAGTCCTGCGGCTGCTCGAGATCCTGCACGAGTACAAGCCTCTGGAGCGGCAGCAGTTCGAGAGTGTCGAGTGGTACAACAACCGCAACCAGGACAACTACGTGTCCTGGAGCGACTCGGAGGATGAAGACGAGGACGAGGAGGTGGAGACTAAAGAAAGGCCCGAGGCTAACTTTCCCTCGCCGTTCACCAACATCCTGTGTGGGATCATCTTTGTGGAGAGGCGGTACACGGCGGTGGTCCTGAACCGGTACGATGGCTCTCAAAGAGGGTTTACATCCTTTTGTTCCTGTGATGTCACCGATGTGTCAGGAGAAATAGAATCATGTGACAGCTCGTCAGAATACGTGTCTTTGTGTTGCTGCTGTCTGCAGTCTGATCAAAGAGGCGGGGAAGCAGGACCTGGAGCTGGCTTATATCAACAGTAACTTCATCACGGGCCACAGCATCGGGAAGAACCAGCCGAGGAACAAACAGATGGAGGTTGAGTTTAGGAAACAGGAGGAGGTAAATTTTACAAACAGGCTACATCGCATAATAAACTGTCACTGTTAGCCTCAGATGGGTTTTAAACAATAAATGTTTTTTTTTTCTTTCCCAGGTCCTCAGAAAGTTCAGAGCTCATGAAACCAACCTTCTGATTGCCACCAGTATCGTGGAGGAAGGTGTCGATATCCCCAAGTGCAACCTGGTGGTGCGCTTCGACCTACCCACCGACTACAGGTCCTACGTTCAGTCCAAGGGCCGAGCCCGGGCCCCTGTCTCCAACTACATCATGCTGGCAGATTCCAAGAGGACCAAAAGCTTTGAGGAGGATTTGACCACCTATAAGGCCATCGAGAAGGTAACTGATGACCTGACTGAGCAGGAATTGGTTTGTAGAACGTAGCGGAGGAAACTTTTTGAGGAACATCTGGAGGTGGCAGATGGTTCTGTTGCAGTACAGTCCAAACCAGTGAAGAGCAAAAAAAAAGTTTGTCATTTTTAAATTATTCCCGCTGAAAACCAAGCATGTTCTTTCGCAGGAAGTGTGGTTTATGTGTGCAGCTGAAGCTGCTTAAATTGTAGGGTTGACTAAAAGCTGATTCAAAACTGTTCTCTGAGGAAGTGTAAAGAGAGGAGGATGGTTAATGATGTGGTTTCATTCTGAGCAGATCCTGAGGAATAAATGCTCCAAGTCTGTGGAGGTGGGTGAGTTTGAAGCAGATCAGGTGTTGGATGATGATAGCATCATGCCTCCGTACGTCTTGCAGTCCGAGGATGGAGGTCCGCAGGTCACCATCAACACCGCCATTGGACACATTAACAGGTAAAGGAAGAGTTATGTGCTACAATAGTAGAATAGAGTTTAAAAAAAAAACTGTAGATTTTTAGAGTTTTCCTCTGATTTCAGGTATTGTGCTCGGCTGCCGAGTGACCCGTTCACTCACCTCGCTCCAAAATGTAAAACTAAGGAGCTGCAGGACAGACGCTTCCAGTCCACACTCTACCTACCCATAAACTCTCCTCTGAGAGCTCCTGTCAAGGTTCAGCTCTGCCTCTCTCATGAATGAGTCCGTGTTCACCTTCACCTCTTCATTGTACCGATGTGTTTCTGTGTTCAGGGTCCCGTCATGAACTGCGCCCGGCTGGCAGAAAAAGCTGTCGCACTGCTCTGCTGCGAGAAGCTCCACAAAATCGGTAGAAATCCAATTTACTGACCGTCAGGAAAAACCTGGACCCAGTTCTCTGAGGTTTGACTCAGCTCTGGTTTTGCTCGGTCGCAGGTGAGCTGGACGATCACCTGATGCCTGTGGGGAAGGAGACAGTTAAGTACGAGGAGGAGCTGGACCTCCACGATGAGGAGGAGACCAACGTCCCAGGTCGACCCGGCTCCACTAAGAGGAGGCAGTGCTACCCTAAAGCTGTAAGTTCGGGGAGATGATCCTCTACCTCCTGCTGTTTGTTACGTTGGCACACGCTGCAGAAAGCCAATAAACATGCAATCTTTTTTTTTTTTTTTGGCCCGTGCTTGTCTGTTAGTAAAATATACAATGAAACTCATATGTCATGCTAAACTTTTATGTGGTAGCAGCTGGGATTCGATCACAACCAGTGGTCTGAATTTGACTCTTGCTATATCGCATGAAATTGTGAAAAAAAATTATTTTCAAGGTTTGACCAGCACTAAATGCTAAACATAATTTAAAACAGAAATGTCAGCTCTGATGTAATCAGGATGAAAAGAACCAGCTACATCTCACAGGTTTCAGTATGCAAATATTTACATGAGGTGACATGTCGTCCACAGATACCGGAGTGTCTGCAGGACAGCTACGCCCTCCTGAAGCAGACGTACTACCTGTATGTCATCGGGATGGTCCTCACCACGCCCCTCCCTGATGAACTCAACTTCCGCAGGAGGAAACTGTACCGACCAGAGGACACCACCCGCTGCTTTGGCATCCTGACTGCTAAACCCATACCTCGAGTAGGTTTCCTCTTGCACCGGTTGCTTTATTAAACTGTTACACTTCTGTTCAGTATTTGTGTTTACCCCATTTTCCTCCTTAGAGATGCATAATTTAAGTTTCCTTCCCCTCCTTCTTGTACAGATCCCCCATTTCCCGGTGTACACTCGTTCGGGCGAGGTCACGATCTCCATCGAGCTACAGAAATGTGGCTTCACGCTCAGCGCAGCCCATCTGGACCTCATCACCCGCATGCACCAGTACATCTTCTCCCACATCCTCCGCCTGGAGAAACCTGCACTGGAGTTCAAGCCCACGCAGGCTGACTCAGCTTACTGCGTTCTACCTCTGAATGTTGGTGAGTGCTCTTCATCGCCTCTTCCTCCTCCTCCTCATTATCAGCGCGTGGGTCTGTCATTGTGCTTCTATCATTCTCTCTGTTTTGTGCATCAGTTGGAGACTCATTCACTCTAGACATGGACTTTAGGTTCATGGAGGACATTGAGAAGTCTGAGGCCCGCACAGGCATTCCTACCACTAAATACACCAAGCAGAACCCCTTCATCTTCAAGTTGGAGGACTACCAGGATGCTGTCATCATTCCAAGGTGCCACAGTTTAACAGAGACTGAATATTTTTTAAAGAAAATAAACTAAAACTCTGAACTTGTCATTCTCCTCCACTTCAGGTATCGTAACTTCGACCAGCCTCATCGTTTCTACGTGGCCGACGTGTACACTGACTTGACGCCACTCAGCAAGTTTCCCTCGCCAGAGTACGAGACCTTTGCAGAGTACTACAAAACCAAGTACAACCTGGACTTATCCAACCTGAACCAGCCGCTGCTGGATGTGGACCACACCTCCTCCAGGTGAGCAGGCCTCTGCTCTGTGTTAAAACAGCTGCAGGCTTGTTGTTTTTATTCAACTTGTCTCTGTGTGGGGCGGGTTTGCTGTCCTCAGGCTGAACCTGCTGACCCCCCGACACCTGAACCAGAAGGGCAAAGCTTTGCCTCTGAGCAGCGCCGAGAAAAGGAAGGCCAAGTGGGAGAGTCTGCAGAACAAACAGGTCAGAGCCGATGGTTCTGTCTGGGTTTGGACCCGTGTGCTTGCTCGATTGTGCCTGACAGTTTGTGTTTGTGTCCCGGGGTCAGATCCTGGTTCCGGAGCTGTGTGCCATCCATCCCATTCCCGCCTCCCTGTGGAGGAAAGCCGTGTGTCTTCCCAGCATCCTGTACCGCCTCCATTGCCTGCTGACTGCCGAGGAGCTGCGAGCTCAGACTGCCACTGAGGCCGGAGTGGGGGCGCAGACCCTCCCCCCAGACTTCAGGTGTCCAGACACACTGCACCATGTGGCACAACAAGCCCCTCCCACAGAGACCAATCAGTGTCCATTAGTTCCAATACTTCATCACCAAAACAATCAGGTTTCTTGTCAGACGACAGATATTCTACAAATGTACCCCCCCATCCACCTCTAATTATACTGTACTGTATATACAAAAATATTAATTTATAAATAAAATTAAATCAAGCATGATTCAGAAAATCTTAGAGTAGTATCATAAAACAGCAAAACTAATAAAAATTTAAAATAAAAGTCAGATAACATCTTAAAAGTTATCTGTTCTAAAAAGAATTAGATTTAATGACTGATTTAATTTATCTTATGGCTCAAAACCTGACTTCAGATTCTTCCTTCATTCTCTGGTGCCACCTACTGTTCATTCTGCTGAACTAACACAGAGATGATTTCACTTAGATTCATTTATTTTTATTTTTATTTATTTATTTTTTTTACATTTTAAATTTATAATTTTCTCAGGTTGAGCTGTGATTGGCTGATCAGGTGTATAAAGTGTAAATACACACCATAATAATAATAAATACCATATGTTCCTATTAAAGTGTTATTTTTCTCCTTTCAGAGTAATACCAGTTGTGATACAGCACATAAACGTTCCTGATAGGAAACTAAATCTGATTAAATTCTCTAGGCATTGATTTCAATTACTGCTAATTCAAAATTATCTGCCAGAATGTTCGAGGTCATCTCTGAACTACAACTCAAATTTGAGACGCATGTTAAAGCTGTAGTTTAATTCAGTTAATTCCACTTAATAAGTAAAAACACCAGATTATGTCCTCTGGTAATTTGTCAACAGTTAGTGTTATGTCTAATCTGCTGTAAGTCGTCGTCTTTCTGTTTTGGCAAAGACTGTCCCTCGTTAATAGTAGTCCAGAATTCAGCTGCTAAACTTTTACCAAACTTGTTTTGCTTTCATCATCCTCGTTCTCATCACTCTGACCGACTTCCTGTAAAGTTTAGGATTCTGTTAAGATTCCTCTTTTTTAAGTATACAAAGCATTAAACAACCTGTGTTCTGTCGTTGTTGGATCTAAAGCTGATCTGCTCTGTGTATGTCAGGTATCCGAACCTGGACTTTGGCTGGAAGAGATCCATCGACATCAAGACTCTCAGCTCTTGTCCCGAGTCCTGCAGCGATGAAACTGACTGTATGCACCAGAGTCTCACCCCCTGTGGCCACCAGGAGACACATACAGCCCCCTGTCCCAGAGACGGCCCCTGCACACAGAACTTGACTAACGGCACGGCCGTCGACGATGACGGCCACCGAGATGAGCACCTTCAGCAACCTGACAGCCTCCAAGGCTGTAGCTACGACACTACCTCGGCTCCCATGCAGCCCCCCTTCAGCGCCAGTTCTCCCCAGCCCTGCCATGAATGTACTCGTGCCAATGAAACTACCTCAGACAGCGAGCCAGGAGCCCCTCGCCCTGACCTCACTGTAGCCAGAGACTCCCCCAGGAACCTGGGACCAAACCCAGGCCTGATCCTGCAGGCGCTGACTCTGTCCAATGCCAGCGACGGCTTCAATCTGGAGCGCCTGGAGATGCTTGGAGACTCCTTCCTGAAGCACGCCATCACCACCTACCTGTTCTGCACCTACTCCGACGCCCACGAGGGCCGCCTCAGCTACATGCGCAGCAAAAAGGTGAGGCACACACACTACTTCCTGTCTAAAGGTCGAACTTAGAAGTTGTAGAAAGAACTGCAGCTTCAGGCTGTTCCTGTAATTAAATCCTGACTTATTTGAGTCGTTAAACTCTGTACGCTTTGTGTTGGAACATAACTTATGTAGTAACTGGAGTAAATTAAAGATGAACTTTGAGTTCTAACGTTAATTCTGACCTGCAGTTTTGTTTAAAACATTCAAACCTTTTATTTTTCAGCCTATATTTAAATTAATTATGTCTGTCAGTATTTAAAAAAATAAAAATCCCAACACAGAGCTCCTACAGTTGGAACTGTGATGTTGTTTTAGGTGGGAGTGTTCGCAGTGATGAAGACTAAATGTTCCTGAGTTTTCATGACATTACTCATTGTAATGAGTAATGGTCTAAAGCTTAAAGTTAGAAATAAAACCCATTCATTTAATTGTTTACCTGCTTTTTCATGTGGAGTCATAGGGAGTTGGTACCTACTGGATCTCCATAGGTTAATGGGCGAGTGGTGGGGGACACCCTGGACCTGTCACCAGTCCATTACAGAGCCACATAGAGACAAACAAACAACCACACACATCTAAGGACTATTTAAAGCTATAAGCTGACATGCATGGGCATATATGAGTACAGGTGACCCCCGGTTTCCGGCGTTCCCGGTAACCGGCGTTTCACGTATCCGC
>JARVGS010000789.1:21787222-21801126 GCA_031762315.1 Hypsolebias antenori | reverse complement strand
TTTCTGGTAATTGTATTTGGGTTTTATTGAAACGAAATGAATAAATTAATAAACAAACAAACAACTGGTGGCCCATGGGCCACTTTAGGCTTGTTGGAAGGGGCTTTTGTGGCCACTAGGGGTGACAAAATAAAACAACTAATTTATATTTTTACAATTTATGACAAAAAAAACAGATTATTTTAAAGAGAGGGTTTGTTAATTAATAAAAAACTATGAACTATGCAAACCTAGTTTTTTTTAATTGTGGAAAAATGAATTAAGTATAGAGATAAAGCATAACGTTAAAGTTTTACTCCTTGTACTTGTTCCAATATCCACATACTGTATTTGCCAATGAAATGACATAAAAACTGCTAAAACTAGTCTTTTTTTGTTGTTGTTGTTGTTTGTATAACAACCGGTTCAGTTTTGGTCAAAGCTTGAAAGAGCCGCTGCAGAGGGAACAAAGAGCCGCATGTGGCTCCAGCGCCGCAGGTTGCAGACCCCTGTGTTAGAGCAACCAAGCTTTCTGACAGTGGGCAACACATTCTGGTCAAGAATGCCTTGATAGAGATTTCATTAGATTCAAGACACCCAGATGCAGCACAGCAGTCCCAGAGCAGAACCGAGCCTCCTCTGTGTTGGTGCAATGTTTATTTCATCTGCGTTTCATGTGAACATGGAGCTCAGGGGACCAGTTCTGTGATGATTGTCCTCCTCGGTTGTCTTCCATCAAGTCCACTTTGTCTCAACTGATGGTATGATCTGACTCTGATGACCTTTGACCTCCAAGTTCACCTCTATTCTATTTTCTGGATTCACAGTTGTCTGTCTCTTCAAATTGTCCTCTTGTGGACACGTCCAGGAAAGTGGACTTTAACATGAGCAGCTGCACTCAGAGGAACATCGAGCTGCTTGGAGACAGTTTTATAGTCGTTATCTTTAACATGATGTCAATCATTGTCTTATAAGCTCCTGAGACAACTCTGTCCTCAGCTTCTTGCACTCCGTGTGCAGTGTGTTACACACCATGATAGCAAACAGCCCTGTGACTGCCTGTCACCCTTTAAACAGGCACTGCTGAATAAAAGACACCTTAATTACAGGAAACAGCTTTTAATATGCACAAGATTGATAATATTTGGTTAACGTTTTTTGTCAAGGCCAGTTCTACTAGTTTGTTGTTAAATATTTTTCAATTAAACCAAAATTTTTAAAAAGTGTTTTTCTCGCAGAGTTTAGATTTTTCTTTAAACCTCGTCTTCATGGCTGCACAACAATTTGCAGCAAGACATTAATTTGTTTGTGCTGCTTTCCAAAAGTTTAGTGCCTGTTGTTTTGGCTCTCTCTGTTCGCCACAGCACTACAATTCACTGAGATGTGAAAAAAAATGCACTTTATTTTAGAGTTTTAAACAGCTCAGAGCAGTTTATGTTTGCTCAACCAAACTTTCTCTTGGTTTTATCCGTGCTTCAGTTTTTAGATGTTACGTTAAAGCCGAGAGCTCGATCAGAAACTTAAATTAATATAAAAATAATCACTAACGTAGGTTATAATAGCCATACATCCATTTGACTGCTCCATATTTATTGAGCTGCTGGCTTCCTGTCACTCATCGCTCATTAACCAATTCCTGCTTTCAGTATCCATTGATTTTTAAAAATAAAAACATAAACGATTGCACTTTACATGTTCAGACACCGTCTGAAAAGTCTGTTTGGCTGTAAAATTTGTCTTTTTTTTTTTTAAATTGCGAGAGTAAACATTTAACGTGCATGCAGCTGCAGCAGCTTCGTGAAGAGACGAGGAAAAATGAAATAAGCTTCATGAAACCACCTGTTTAAAGAGGTCATTTAGTTTGACCTTCATCAGGGTTCCTCGCTGCTCTGGAGGGAGGAAGATGATTGAACACAAACAACACCCTTGGTGTGTGTGTGTGTGTGTGTGTGTGTGTGTGTGTGTGTGTGAGGCTGATATTAAATATGTGGGGGTTTGCCCAAAGCTGCAGACAGTTTCATGGTGTGTGTGCCTTTGAAATGAATAAAACAAGTCTGTCTGTCTGTCTGTCTGAAATGAATAAATGTGACAATAATAAGATGCATTCAGCGACAGCAGCTCAGATAAAGGTGTTTTCCTCTCTCCTCACACCAGCAGCGACTTTCCAAAGAATAAAGAAGATCAGAAAATAAATTAAACCCATTTTCTGAACTATTCAGAACCTGAGATGAAAAAAAAAATAACATAACTGGAATAAAATGTATTTATTTATGCATTCTGAAATGTGAACATTTGATTTGATCAGTGGAGAAAAGCTGCAGAATCACAATTTTAGTGTCAGGACTTTTTGGAGCAGATTCGATCTGAATGATTTAAATAAAACAAACTAATTTAATTAAACAGATAAAATACATATTTTTCCAGTTTTCTGCTCAGCACGTGTAAATGAAGATGTGATTATGAGTTAATTGGTTCATAATGAATCAGAAGCAGCTCAAACACAAATATTTAAGAAAACACTTAATTTTCCCACAGTTAACTTCATGTTAATTTTTTAAAATCAAAAACGAGAAGAAAAATGTAATTTTTTTTTTTATTGTTTTTTTTTAGGCTGCAGAAAAATAATAAATAAAATAAACGAGTTTTCTCTTTAATTAACAGAAAGACTAAAATAAATAAATAAAATTAAATCTGATTGCATTAAAAACTTCTTAATAAAAGTTCTTTATAAATTTAAATTTTGGTCAAATTTTCTTAAGAGAAAGGATCGAAATTTAGTTTACAAACGGTCAGAAATGATTTTTTTTATAAATAACAAAGAAGCAAATAAATAAGCGACGCTGACGTGTCAAATTGAGTTGATGTTAAAGTCAAACAGGAAATGTCTGACAGCTCGGAACCGACCCAGAACCAGACTCTCCTGCTGAGAACTATAATCTGAGGACTTTAATCACTTCTCACCTCGGAACGGAACATTTTCACCTCCTCATCTTATCTGGACCCCGCGGAGTCTGCGCAATCAGCGGCTTCTGGTCCAATCCACGTTCCCTGCGGAACTCCTGGGTCTAGGGGTGTAGTCCTGATCCCCTCAGGCCGGGTCCATCACCCACTCTGTGGTCTGAATGAGGCGTTCAGGGGTCGTGGTGGCCCCGGGGAGAGGACGGCGGGCAACAGATGAATAACGCGCATCTGGTTTGTTTTGGTTTCTGCGCAGGCGCACAAACAAATAAAACCCAGAGAACGTTGTGGTTCAGATATTTGACTTCTGAGATGATTTTCTGAATCATCTAAATGTGTGAATGAAGATCCTGCTGGACCTGATGGGGGTCCGTCTCGACCCCCCTCCGCGCTCTTCAAACCCAGCTGCGCACCTGATGGCCTCCGTGACAGGAAGTAATCCGATTACTCCATTGGAACATTCTCAACGGTCTGATTATCTTAATTCAATTAATTTTGAATACACACGCGGACCTGCGGCCCTTCACGAGCTCGCACGCGGACTCTGCGCCTGCGTCGTGACGTCACGGCCTATAAGAGCAGCCCCGCGCGCAGACGGCCTCCAGGTCGGGTCCAGATCAGGAGCGCGCTCTGCTGCACGTTCAGAGGAGAGAAGACCATGTCTGCTTCAGTCTGAGCCGGTTCCGACCCATTCTGGTCCACTTTGGACGGGTTCTGATCCATTTAGAACCAGTTCCGACTCGTTATGAGCTGGTTTCGATCCATTCTGTGAAGATTCTGATCCTCCTGGTTCGGATCCGTTTTGACTTGGTTCCGGTCCCATCTCTAAGCTGGTTCTGCTCTTTTTTAGTCTGAGCTGGTTCCGACCCGGTCCGCTCCACATGTCGCCTCCTGTCTGAACTTTCTCCTCTAAAGTTCTGAGAGCAGTTTCCTGACGTCCCGGTTCCGACCCGTTCCCCTGCGCGCGGACCTCGTCATGCCCTCAGGGATGTTCAGCATCGACAGCATCCTTTCTGGACCGGTTCTGTCCGGACGGCCGAACTGCAAGGAGCCGCTGCTGCTGCACCGAACTGGGCCGCTGGTTCTGCCCGGACTCACGGACTCCATGTACGCGGACTACAGCGGACTGTCCCCCCCAGGGGTCCACTCTGTGGGCGGAACCAGGTTCGGATACACGGGCTGTTACTACGGGCAGCTGCAGGTCCAGGGGCCCGGAGCCGGGCCGCCGTGCTGCGGGGCGGTACCGGGTCTGAGCCCGCAACAATGCCCCTGCTTCCCCGCAGGTAGGAGAACCAGAACCAGAACCAGAACCTCTGGGTTCAGTTCTGCAGCTTCACACCTGAAATCATTTACATTTTTTAAGATAAACTTTATTTAATTAATTTATTTAATTTTAAACAAATGCGTTAAAAAGACCCGTTCGTTGTTTGATTCGATTCAAATTTAATTTTTATTATAATAATTTAGGCTATATATTTTCACAATTTCACTTTATTTTTATTTTAAAAGTGATAAAATGAACAAAATGTTTGACGCACAATCTGCGCCAGTTTTCCATCTTTTAACTTCATCCGGTCTGGTGCTTCGTGTTCCGTCTGATCAGAACCTGCTGGCTCTGGACTCGGACTCCCAACAGAACCGAGCCTAAAAGTTTTGATGACCCTCCTTCTTTCCGCCCTGCAGGCTACGACAGTCCGGGCTCGGTTCTGATCTCGCCGGTCCCGCACCACATGATGTCCTACATGAACGTGGGCAGCCTCTCGCGCACGGAGCTGCAGCTGCTCAACCAGCTGCACTGCAGGAGGAAGAGGAGGCACCGGACCATCTTCACCGACGAGCAGCTCGAGGCTCTGGAGGGTCTCTTCCAGGAGACCAAGTACCCGGATGTTGGCACGAGGGAGCAGCTGGCCCGGAAGGTCCACCTGAGGGAGGAGAAGGTCGAGGTCAGAACCGGACTGGGTTTTACTCACTAATATTTATCATGACGTTTAAAATGATGAAATTAATTTTCTAATAGTCTGATTCAAATCACCAAATTATTATCTTAATATAATAATAAATATTGTAATTACCATACCATACTAATTAACATTTTTATAGAATATGTTAACAGTTTATTATTATTAATAAATATATAATAAATATATAATAAATATAATAATATGACTAAATACTTTGCTGCAAACAAGGAATAAAAACAATTTAAAATACAAATAATATGTAATAAAATCTATTTGGAGTACTTTTGAATTAAAAAATGAAAAATATGTTATAATATAATATAATATGTACTGCATTATATTTATATATAATATATAATGTTATTAATACATTACATTATAATTATATTATTATTACAAAATAGATGAGTAATTCTGCTTAATATTTTTATTTATATTAATAAAAGAAAATAGGAAATGTTTTATGAAAATATTCTACCTAAATATTAAACATCTAATTTAAAAGCAAATTAAAAAACTAATAATTAGGGTGCTTTTTAATTATAAACGTATCACAAAATGTTTCTAATAAATAATAAAAAAAGATTTTAATATTAAAACTTGCATATTATTATTATTACAATAATAAAACTCATTATAGCTTATTATTAATATTAGACAAATAGTAAATTCATTGAAAAAATTTTTAAGGAAAAAAAATTGTAAAAGTATTTAAAAAAGTGTTTATTTGTTTATTTCCGTTTTTTCTGTTTTTGAAAGAAACTTAAATTTAGAGGGGGAAAAAAAGACCTAAAAGATAAAGAGTTAAGGATACAGTATTTATTTTTCTAAAACTGGGTTTCGTTTCGACCCGGTTCTCGTCTTGCTCCTCTCAGCTCTGTTCCTGGAAGCCTCGTGCCTCTAACCCACAGTTCTGGTTCTGGTCCCGCAGGTCTGGTTCAAGAACCGGCGGGCCAAGTGGAGGAGGCAGAAGCGCTCCTCCTCTGAGGAGTCTGAGAACACTCAGAACCGGGTCAAACCCAAACCGGACAAACTGGACGGAACCAGGAGCGACGTGGACTCGGACAGCTGATACAGCGACGGACGGTCATGTGACGTGATGTTGCACACCTGTACACACCTGCAGTTCCATTATTGACTCTTAATTTATATTTAATTTAAGCTGATTCTGGGCGTGCGCTCCTGTCGTGACATGTGGAGGTTAATTGTTGTGCACGCGCACGGTCTGTTGAGGCGTGCACGCTCTCAGTTGTTTTTTTCAGATCTCCATCATTTTGCATTTTGGAGAAGTCGCCTGTCTGCGTTTCATCCTTTTAAATTTAAATATAAAACTAACTCCGGTGTACAAACAGCTGAAATGTATTTTATTTTTACTGAAAAGAAATGAATTAATAATTACGATTAACTAAAAGGTCTAAGAGGAAAAAACAAAAACAATCTTCACAATGAGAAAATAAATCATTTAAAAATGTTTCAGGACGTTAAAGGTAAATCAACAAAACATCATAAACTGTTTTTGTTTTGATGGTTTATATGTCCTTAAATGAACAAATCTGTTAAACTAAACTCAAACAGGTCAGATGGTGACATTTGTTGTGTTTACGCTCAGATGTGTATCATAAAATATGGTTAAAGTGCTTTGTTTACGTTGAGTGCGTACCCACATTTCAACATAAACCGGAGGAAACTCATTCAGACGACACGTTTGATGAAGCTCGGCATAAATTTAATGTTTTTGCAACGAGTAAAGCTGCGTATTACTTTATTTATACAGCTCTGTAAATATGATTATTGTTAATATTTGTTAAGTCAGTGTGTAAATTGTCCCAAATATTTAAGACTAAAACGCCTTTCATTAAAACGATTGAAAAGATGGTTTGATTCGGTTGAATGAAAATGAACCGAAGCTCCTGCCTGTTTGGATGTCTCAATAAATATTTGCTTAAATGTGAAACGTTTTGTTTTATCTGTAATTTAAATATAAAACGAGCATGTTTTGGTCTGCGAGCCAAAATGAGCAGCTTGAATTTTGTGACTTTTAAAAAGTAAAAACAACGTGAACATTTTTGAGGCAATAAATAAATAAAATAAAAAACAAGTGTTTTGGGGGTTTTGTTAAACATCAGGAACCAAAACCAAGAAAATGATATGATGTATCGGCTGCTCCCTTCAGACACGAACGCGCGCAGCAGATTTGGTGATCGTTTCACTGAACATCTTTTTCTAAACTGGGGCTTGAACCCTCGACCTCAGGCCAGTGCTCACCAGAGCTACCAAAATAATGTTTAAGAAGAGCTGCTTTTAGATTTTCTTTTTTGACTTTAAATCTTAAAAAAAAAAATGCAGTTTTGAGCTCTAGAGAAACAAAAAAACTGTCATTTCTGTATTTTGACATGCAGCTGCAGCTGACTTTGAATCAAATATGAGGTTTTAGCTTCATAATAAATATTTAGCTGATCCATTTTGATTGAAAACATCTTTAAATGCTTCGGCTCGTCTGATTGGCTGCAGCTTCGTCCTCTTCATTCTGATGTTATTTAGAAGTTTTTCCAACAGAATAATTTCACGTCGGACCTCCCGTTACATTTCCATTCCTGTCATTCCAGAGAGAAGAAGTTCTTTCCATGACCCAAGTGAGTTTTTGCTGACGAGGTTTATCGAGCGTTTAGTTTAAATGAAAAGAGAAATCTGCACGAAACGTTCTGTTTGGATCTTTCTGCAGCAGACAAATTTAAAACGTTTCTATTTTTAAAACACAAATGACATCCTGTGGATATTTCCTGTCAGACGGATCATAATGGTTTCCAAGGAATTCCAAACAAGCCCAAGCAAATTGTTGTTCTGAGCCGGAGCGTGAGCCACCGAGGCCACATCTGGAAGGTTTGATCACAACAGAAAGGTTCGAATCCGCTCAAACCAATCAAGAATTTTCAAGATTAAAAAAAAAAAAGAATTATTATTTTTTTAAAATCTGAACAAATAAACACTAAAATGCAAAACAGAACAAAAGACAAAAACAGAACAGGTTTGATTATATGGAGGAAAACGTTGATAAAAACTAAACAACCCCCACAAAAAACCCAAAGAACTGATGGTTAAAGAAACACCACACGGCTGTAGAGGATGGCGAGAAAACGAGCTCGCTCGGCACTGATGACGCTTTCTTCGGTTAAATCTGGAACTGATCTGAAATCAGTGTCGCGTGCAGCTCAGAGCGTGCAGGATCCACACACAGAGCAAAGGTCCGAACTCTGAGAAGTTCTGCAGGTCGACGCGTTAAAACCCATTTGCTGCTGCTTCTTGTATTTACTCCACCCAAACCTGTTTTTTTTTTTTTTTTTTTTTTTTTTTTTTTTTGGGCAAAACGCCTCCAGATGTGAGGATCTCCTCATTTATCGTTTTCTAAGTAAAGAGCATTTTTAAGGACAAAAACGATAGACTGGAACAAATAAGACGTTAAAAAACAAACAAGCTGCTGCTATAACAGCAAGAACAAACAGAGCATTAGATGATTAACAGAGTCAACAAACAACGTCCTCCAGAATATTAAATATTGTTTGTAAAGAAAGAAAAAAAAAAACAGGCTTGATTGTCCCAACAAGAAAAATAAAAGATTTAGAGATTCAATTCAATTTATTTATATAGCACTAAGTCACAACAGAAGTCATCTCAGGGCACTGAACAGAAACATTCATATACATAAAAAAACATGTTAATAACATTATAGAGAGCAAAGACACAAGAAACGCCTCAAACTGGATCTGATTCAGATTTACTGAAACGCTTTCACACATCCTGATCGTTCTCTCTCAGCTCAGTAACACCACTGTCCTTCCTGTCCTGTGAGACAGGCTTGTTTTCTTCAGCCTGATTTTACTTGTTGTGTAAAAAAACAATAAAAGTAGCCTCCACTCTGCAGTTTTACTGTAGACGTGCAGGTTTCAGTCTGTTTTCTTTAAAATGGCCACTGCCCTGTTTAATATTTTTACTGTATTTGCTCTCATTTAAAGCCACAGTTTGGAACACAACAACATGATGAGTTCATCCTGCAGCTTTAGGTGCAACCAAAACACAGCATGTGGAAGTAAAGACCTGCCTGCAGCAGGATACAGTCAAACACAGCCGTTGTTCGGTTGAGAAAATAGTGCCACAGTTAACATCTGTCTCCTGCAAACGTGACGAGGGGAGAAAATGTTCACGGCTGGTCAAACAGGTTCAGAGTTTGAGAATGCAGAATGTGTCCCCGCTTCCCTCCTGCACCTTCAGAATAGTAGATTCTCTCTGTCTGCTGCAGGTGAGATGCTGACTGCTCAGATTATTGTTTGAGACTCTGCTCAGGGACAGCAGAGGACCTGGACTTTGATTGATCATGGTTGTACATAAACCTGATTTTTCTCATAAGCTCCAACAGAAAAATCACAAGTGATCATTTTTTTATGAACTAAAATCATTCTTTCCATCAACATATTGTTATTTTGACGCAGATGCAACAAACTGATCGGTTGTTTTACGCTCTTTAAGCTAAACTTTGGAAAAAACACACCAGTTTTATCTGGGAAAACGAACCATGTGAGACTTTCTCAATGTTTTCTGGAGCTGAGGCTTCATCAGAAAAGACAAATGTTTTTTCATCCTTGTTTACAGAAAGATTCCGAGATTTCTTTGTGACACAGAAACACGTTTTATCCAAACCCAAAAGCATTAAAATACAAACAAAACAACTGGACTTAGCTGAAGACGTTTTGCTTCCCATCCAAGTCGTAGAAGCATAATGTCTTCATCTACAGATTAGACGTCCAGATGTTTTGTTTTTGTTTATTGTGTGAATATTCATGAAGCATATTGTGATCCATTTTTCGCCCGTACGTTTTTTGGTATATTTTTTGTTCCACGGTTTTTGTGCTGTTTCAACAAATCTTAAATCTAAATGTTCAGCTCGTTCAGGAGAAGGGAGCTATAACTTTTGGTATTGGTTCATCTTTAGCTTTTTGAAATGTTTAGCCTTTTCTGCCATTTTTGTCTCATGGAAAATGAACTGAGCTCATTTTACATCCTTCAGATCTTTAGATGTGTTTACAACCTTTTACTTCTCCGTTCACATTTTGTTCTGCTTCAGCTTCTTTCAGCTTCCTTGTGCAAATTTAATATAACGTTTTTGTGCTTCTAACTTGTTTCTGCTAATTTCAATTTGCTATGCTCCTTTCAGATCATTTCTGCTCCTTTCAGCCTTTTCTGCTATTTCAGCTACTATTTAACTGCTTTTATGCTCGTTTGAACTTTTTCAGCTAATTCCACATTTTTTGCACTTGTTTTAACTTTTTTCAGCCTAATTCAGCAAAAATGTGCTCTCTCAACTTCCTTCTGGTAATTTAAGCTTCTGTTTTTTTAGCTACTTTTCAGCTGTTTCTGCTAATTTCAGCCTTTTTTCCAGATAATTTCCACTTTTCTGCTTCTTTCAGCCTAATGGGCAAACATGTTCTTCATACTTTCTTCTGCTAAATGAAGCTTGTTCTACCTTTTCAGTTAACTTGCTAGCATTTTTTTTAGCTAATTTCAACCATTTTCAGATTAATTCAACTGTCGTAACTTCTGATCCTTTATTCCTAATTAACTTCTTTCTGCTAATTTCAGCTTGTTATGCTAGTTTCAGTTATTTCAGATAATATTTAGCAGTTTTATGCTAATTTTAGCTAATTTCACAGTTTTGGCACTCATTTAAGCTTTTCTCAGCCTAATTCAGCAACATTGTGCTCTCTCCACTTCCTTCTGATAGTTTAAGCTTCTTTCTGCTATTTTAGCTACTTTTCAGCTGTTTTTTTTTTGTGGCCAATTTCAACTTTCAGAGCTAATTTACTAATGTTTGTGCTAATTTCTGCTTATTTAAACTAAATTCAGCAAATATTCGTTCTTTCTGCTTTATTCTGCTAAATTAGACTTTTTCATTCTTTTCAGCTACATTTCAGCATGCTTTTAGCTAATTTCAGTAGTTTTTCAACAAGTTCATTAAGAATACGCATTCACACTGTATTTTTGCAGGAAATGCAAGTTCTCTGTTTATCAACAAATAAAATCTACAGCAACATGCTTATCAAAATTTTACTGAACGGGATGTCAACAACCTCAAGTCCTGGAGATAAAACAATCTTTTGCTCAATCGCTCTAAAAGATCCAGCATTCTTTAAAGAAATGCATATCACCTGCCACTCCATGCCAGACTTTTAAACTACAGTACTTAAAATGTTAAATAGCTGTGGCGGCCATCTTTAATCAGAGTCCTAGCTCGCCCTCTCCTGGTGGTTCCTGCAGGACCTGGCAGCAGCAGGGCCTGTAAAAAGCAGGTTGGAGCTACACTGAGCCCAGGCACCAGCCATGAAAAACACCTCGTCTAAGATGCTCACCAGTGATTTATTAAGTGTTTCGGTGCAAAGCTCCTCAGCCACAGTCATTAATCTTTTCTGCAGCCGCAGTCATTTTCTGTTTCATGAATGTAGCGCAGCTCGTTTTTTAAGAAACCATCATTTCTTTGACCTTTTTTAAACACGGTTCCCAGCACTTGGAAAAACAAAGGCGGAGTCCAAGAAAAATGAGGTTCTGAGTTGACTTCCAGAGCAGATACATCTCCGCTCCTTCTGGCTGCTTTCTGAACAAAAAAATAAAAAGATTTTTGTTTCTTACGTAAGCTCAGCTGATGATGCTGATTCACTCTTTTTTTTTTGTTCTTTAACAAAAGGCTCCACGTGTCAGAGCTGTTTGGGTTCTGCAGCGGCCTTCGGACTTACACACTGTTCTGGGTGGATTCCTGCTCTAAAGTTAGACAGGGGTGTTGGCTGCTCTGTGGTGCAGCAGCAGCCATCAGTCACAAACCAGAGCAAAGACAAAAAGGACATATTTCTGCACAATGTAAACTTCCCCCGTGTTATTACCGGACTGCAGCGGCCTGACGGGAGGTTCTGGACGTCTGCAGACAGCAGAGCTCGGGGCCTCTCTGAGGGCTGCATGAATTCTACAACCCCCCCCCCCCCCCCCCCCCCACCACCACCCCCACCCCCAATTGGCCAGCTCTGTAATGAGGTAAATGTTTTGGCGGCATGAATATCGTTAGCCCGTAAAAAAAACAACAAGAAAGCCATAAATTAGCTGCAGCGTTTTATACGCCGCTGTGTTCAAAGCCTGGGAAAAAAGTTGCAGCTTATGGTCCAGAAATTACGGTACATAAAATTGAATAGTCTCAGACTTTACAAAAATAAAAAAATTAATCAAAAGATGCCGAACTCAAAGCAGAGTGTATTTTTACGGTTTGAGAACAGACAATAAAAATTGGTTAACTGCAGAGTTCCTTTGATGTTTTTATGACCAGTTAAGCTGTTACCAAGCAAACACCTGAACTGCAGGTGTGAGGGGAAATCTGCTTTAGTTGTAAACGCTGTCTGTCCTGATCCATCGGACACGTCTGAGAAGTGATTTTAATTCAGACCTTGGAGCCTCTCGTTACATCCTGCTTCATTCTGAAGGTTTGGTCAGCTGAAGGAGAAGCTTTGCTTCCACACAAACATAAAAGAAAACCTTTAATAAAGCGATGCAGCATGGAAACATCTTCAGCTGGAGAGTCAACGTTCCCATGAGCCTCTGCTCGAACCAGCGTGAATCTGGTTAGAACTGGTCGTTTGTTTACCTGTGTGATGCAGGCGCCGGTGAACGCCACGATCACAGCCACCACGTTGACGGTCAGCTGGAACTGCAGGAATTTGGAGATGCTGTCGTAAACGTTCCTGCCCCACATGACGGCTTTAACGATGCTGGTGAAGTTATCGTCAGTGAGGATGATGTCAGAAGCTTCTTTTGCCACGTCTGTGCCGGCGATTCCCTGACAGGAAACAGAGAAATGATATTGAACTTTTTTCGTTCCTTCTTGTTCTCGGCGAAGGCGGACACGTTTCCCTCCTGCTCCTTCCCTGCTCTGCTGTTTGTCCTGTGGACTTTTTTTATGTCACCAGTATGTTGCCTTTTCTTGTGCTGAGGTTTTTTTTTTTTCCAACCTCATACTGTGTGGACACAGTATGATATATGATTTTTTTTAATACCTCCCTTTTCCTCGTTTTTCCTTTTCCTTACCTATACGAAAAGGGCAGCGCTTCACACGAGACTGCAGCCTCAGACACCTCTGTCTACCCATGTTGTTTTCTTTGGACGGCTGTATTGAAACGTAATTCTGTTGTGCTTCTGTGTAATGACAATAAAGGTCGATTTGATTCTGATGATTACAGAAGGAGCTCAGCTGTTAGTTATTCTGCATTTATCTGACGGCTAATGTGTGATAAGTCCCATGAATGGACCCAAACTTTTATATTTTTTTGAACTCTTTGACATGAGCCTCAAGATTTACTGAGGGCTGCACAGAGCAGCAGTGGTTAGAGCCATCGTCTCAGCTATAAGGTCTTGGGTTCAACTCTCAGCTGTGTTGAGTTTACATGTTCTCCCTGTGCATGTGTGGGTTTTCGCCAGGAACCCCGCTTCCCTCCTGCAGTCTACAGACATGCAGGTCAAGTTAAGTGGAGGTGTGGTTGCCGGTGCGTGACCTAATGATGGACAGAAGACCAGTCCAGGTGTATCTCCATCCCTCACCTACTGGAAATGAGCACCAGACCCTGAACAGGGGGTGGAGGATGGGTGTGTGGACATTGCATCAATCAAAGATCACAACAGGTTAAAAGCCAAGCTCTTTAGAAATGTGTCTAAGTATTTTGCACAGGAAGCCCTCAGACGAGACCTGCAGGGTTCAATGCAGACAAACTATATTTTTTTAATTTAACTTTTATTTCACCAGGAAAATCCCAATGAGATTAAAATCTCTTTTGCAAGAGAATCCTGGCCAAGACTGGCAGCAGCACCCAGAGTAGGGATGCACCGATAAATCGGCCGGCCGATTTAGCGGCCCCGATTTCCTTAATTTTGGGAAATCGGAAATCGGCCAATGCTTGCATGAGAAACCGATTTTACAGATTTTTT
>JARVGS010000789.1:21774029-21784484 GCA_031762315.1 Hypsolebias antenori | reverse complement strand
TTCGACTTACATCAAATTCGAGTTAAGAACGGTTTGTAGGTACGGAACCCGTTCGTAAGTTGAGGACTACCTGTACAGTGAGCTAAGACGTACACTGAACACTAATAATGTAAAAATAACAAGGTGTATTAAACAGCAGCCTGGACGTGAGTCTGTGTGCAGATTGGTATGAATACAGTAGCTTAAAGGTAAGAGATCAGCAGCATGGATGAATAATCAGCAGCATATCAGTCACATATTGTAGCACCAATTAAAGTGGCATTACAGTGATGATAAAGTAAATTAAGAAAAAATTCTAATTACCATAGAAAATTAAGTAAACTAAGAGAAACAGCAGACCTCGGAAGATTTGTTTTAAGTGCTATATATGTGTCATCATTGTATCCATGATGAAATTAATTCTCTGTGATTAACCCATCACACACCCAGGTGGAGCAGTGGGTGGTTATAAGCGCCTGGGTAGCAATTAGGTATGTCTGTTTTCTGCACAGTCTTTATTAAAGATACACTTAATTTGTTTTAGCTAATTTCACTAAAAGTAGCTGTACAAAGAGCTACACACAGTGTTAACTCAAGATAAAAATAATTCTACTAGAAACACAGTTAAAGGTATGGAAGTGAATGAAGGTCCTGGTGCAATTTTTCCCCCTTAATTCTGAGAAAATCAGAATTCTGAGATTAAAGTCAAGATTAGAAAGATGGATTCTGTCTTTAATCTCAAAATTCTGACCTTTTTAAAAATCAGAATGACGGGAAAAACATTTTTTTTTGCAGCATGGTCCTAATCATCTTCTTTATAAAGGAGCTAAAAAATAAAATAAAACTAATAGAAGAGACAAAACAGATAAAATCAGTAGAGTAAAATGATGATAAATAGATGTGACTTTCTGCACACACTCATACTGTTCCTGCAAAGTCATTTAATCACATTACAAGCTTTTATGTTTGTGCTCATGTATGAATCATACATATACTGTATTATAATGTTTTTGAATTAATTGTTGGCTGAAAACATATCTGTTGTGCCATTATTACCAAGTTTTTGGCTGAATCTAAATCTCCACCAGCGTTATGAAAACAGGAATGTTTGTGAAGACAACGTTGGATTAACTGTGTTGAGGTCTGATTCTTTAAAAACTATCAGAAATTGAAGGATTAATTAATTAATTAATTAATCAGTTTATTCACGGGTTCAAATGAGATAGCATGTAAAAATAACAAGTTTGGAAATAAATGACCTCTGCTTCCTTCAAGATGATTTTTAGGCAGGCTGTGAGTTCATCTCTCAGAAAAACAACAAGAGGAAGTCACATCCAGATCAGATGAAACGTGTTGAAGTTCAGTGAAAGACACATTTCTACCATCTTGCTCCATCTTTCTGTTCAAGTGTTGGGGTGTCTCTGAGGGAGGGTCATTCTGGTGGGGGGCACCTGATAAACGAGCCCTGCAGCCTCAGCTCTGTGGTTCTTCTCCCTGCTGCTGATGGAGGACTGGTGTAAACTGGGACGAAGGTCTGACCGCTCATTACTGCAGCGGGGTGAAGCCGGGGCCACCGGGGGGGCCGCCGAGGGCCAGCAGGAACCACAGAGGCTGCTGTTTGAGGGGCCCACAGGGGCCCAGTGCGGTTCAAGGGCTGAATGGATTCACAGAGTTAAAAAATGTGGGTTTAAATGAGCTGATGTTCTCTTATTTCATTTTATTTATTTGTTTTTAACTTATTTTACTTGATTAAAATGTTCTTTTTGTAATAAATCTGGATTAAAACTTAGGAAACTTAAACGTGAGAAGCTGGAATAAAAAGAGGAAAAACAATTAAAGAGGATACATTTGATTAAATTCAGTTTATCCGTTTGTTTTAGACGTTTAGACCTGTACTGTGTTTTCTTGTTATTATGCTTAACTGAATTTAAAAAGACTGAATTAAAGCCAGTTTTTAATCACTTTTTTAAACAGGTTTTCATTATTATTAGTCCCTGTTAAATGTTTTAAAAAACTATTTAAAAGTACAAAGTCACAAAGGCGGTTCAAAAACGTAAGTTAGAAACTAGATCACAGTATTTATCTTAAATCAGTTGTCTTTGTGTCATTACTTTAATAAACGTGACTTTTCACTCGTAGTAAAAGTGCTTTGTTTACATTGGGCGCCTACCCGCATTTCAAAACTGCTTCTCAGTTTTTCTGGAAAAACAATGTTCAGGTTCAATGTTTGAGTTGAGACAAAATTTATTTTCTACGTTGATCAGCTCAGATTTTTTACTCCGTCAAGTAAAAATGACTCAGGACTGTTCATAAACAGGTCTTAGAGTTTTGTCCCTCGTGAGGCTCCTTACAAGATGGAAGACACATAAAACCTTCTTTCTCACCTGCTTGTAGGTCACGCTGACTCATGTTTGGGTGTATCGGGGGGATTTTCGCCAACTTGAATCCTGCAGCACGTCCCCCCCCCACCACTGCAGCTGAGACTCACCTCACAGTGGATCACTTGTTTTTGACCCCAGAGTCCCCTGACCCCCTCCTCCTTTCCTCCCCCCGGTCTGTCTCCAAGCTGCTGAGAGCCTGGACTAAATAAAACAACGTGTGGATTAATGATCAAGTGATTTGAATGCTGCGTTCTCAGTATTTACCCAGAGGATCAATCTAAATTAAAACTGTATCAACAGAGGAGCGGACAGAAACCATGGATCATCAGTGGAAAACAGAAAAAAAGTCCCTTCAGTCCGTTATCTGATCAAATCTGCTCCCTCACACGCAACAACCAGGACACGCTGACTGACGACGCTCCTAAATTGACTGATTTTTAAATCTCAAACTAAAAATCAGATTTATTCATTTGGATTGAAAACATTTGGACTTTTATTGACAATATGACAAGATGTCACTCTCAAAGCACATGTTGTGGATCACTCTCAGCTACTACCACACCAAAGTGTAGCTCGATTCCTGTAAAACTCACAGAGTTATTGCCATTTTTTATGTTGGCTCATTTGACTAGCGTGAGGCTAACTGTCAGATTGATGGATGTCTGTCACTTTAAAGCTTCAGACGTCACAATGGTCACTTCGTACCCCCTCAGTCAAACCAAGCGGAGTTAAAAGCTGAGCTGGAGTCAGAGGTGAAGCCGTAACGTGACTCTTCAGTCAGCAGCTTCTGATTGGAGGCCTCGCATCGGTGGATTTTAATGCGGAGGGCAGCGTTCAGGAGTGAACATCTTTCAACATGTTTGTCCTGATGAGCTCCTCCTGCAGCTGCTGCTTCACCAGCCAACAGCTGGATCTGCTTACAGATGCTGAGCCAGATCTGACTCCTCTGGTCCATCTGAGCACAGAGACAGACCACTCAGCCTCCCTCTGCCCTCTGCTGGAACAAACCTTTCAAACATGGCTGCCTCCGCTCTTCCAGCGAAGTGCTCATTGTTTTCTGTATTTTTATTGTTTTAGTATACGTTTATTGTAATCTAACTACTTTTACACACTTTCCCCCCTTTTAGTCAATCATATTTCAACACGTTCAGCTAATTAAGGAGATTTTTTTTAACCAATTTATTTTAAAAAGGTATTTACCCTCATTTATAAATATTTTTCTAACAAATAAATTGAAATACCTTCAATTCTTTCAGAAAACAGTTTTCTTTGAAATCTGTTTCTAATTTATCTTATTGTTCTTTTAACTTTAGCTAGCCTTTTGCCATTTTTAGCTTTTATCTACAAGCTTTTAGCTTTTTAGCCAATCTAATAAGTAAACTAATAAATAAATGGCTTTTGGCAAATTACTGTATTGGTAAACAGCTTTAGCTATGTGGCTACATTCAACTAGCTTTTTGCTTCAAATCTTTTGCTGCTTTTAGCTAGTTTTGCTACTTTTAGCGTGGATGCTGTTTTGCTACTTTAGCTATGTTTTTGTTATATTTAGCTTTTAATTAAACTTTTATTTAAACATTTCAGCTACAGTTCTGCTATTTTCAGCTTTTAACATTTTTTTTGCTTTCATCCAGTGTTTTGTTCCTTCTAGCTTCAAGCTATGCTTTTTAGTTAGCATCTTAAATTTAGCATTCAAATAACCTTTTGTTCCATTTAGCTTTTATCTCAACTTGTGCTTTTTCAGCTAACAAATTGCCACTTTTAGCTAGTTTTCTGCTTCTTTTAGCTGTAACCACATTTAATCCATCAGCACTCATTTTCTGTGTTTTTGTGTAAAATATTATTTCTTTTATTGATTCTTTTATATTTTAGTTTATTAAGTCATGAAATAACATTTTGCTCTGACCCAGAAGTTACAAAGGGTGGAAGTGATCATTTGTTTACCTCAGACTGAGAGGAGATTAAATGTAAAGTTTGTTCCAACTAAAATAAGACAATCTGAGTCCGATGTTTTCACTCAGATCATTTTCTGCTGACACGCAGGCAGCAGGCTGGAACTAAATTTCACTTTTCATTATTGAAAATGAAGTAAACTATTGATGCTTTAACGTCTCAAAGGCTTTGAGAGTCTTTAACCTCCAAAATGTGATAAAAGATGACAGGTTGTCTGAACTGACCTTCATCATCCTCACAGTCTGTCCAAAAACCACATGGTTCTGTCCAAATGCTCAGATAGCTACATGCATGAGACGTGTCCCTGCTGAATTTCAGGTCAGAGACATGAAGACTTAAAGCTGCAGAGTCTGAAGGCTCTCAGCTCCTCAGCTCCTCCTCAGTTGGTGCCATCCATCAGTCATACTCAGAGGAAGAAGAGGCCTGACGGACATCAGCTTGACCCAAGAACTTTAATCTGATCCATCAGTCAAGGGTTCTGTTCATGACAGAATGTTCTGACCAGCTGGACCCTAGGGAAAAAAAACATAGTCGGTCTTCAGTTACACAACCTTGAATCAGACTAAATCGCAGAGATTTACCTTTTTCACATCTGATTTTAGCTTTTAGCTAATGTTTTGATAGTTATACCTCTTAGCAATGAGTCTGTTCATTTTTAGCTTTTAGCTATGGTTTAAGGTTTCAGCAACAATTTTGCTAGTTTTCACTTCTACCTGCTGTTTTATAGCATTTTACCTACAGTTTTGCTGGTTGTGTTATTCAGCTACTCTTTAGCTAGTTAAAGCTTTAAGTACAGTTCAGCTAAGTTGAGCTTGTATGTAATGTTTTGCTGATTTTAGTTTTCAGGTACAGCTATGCTTGATGTAGCTTCTAGCAATTATTGTGATGATTTTAGCTTAGAGATGTTTTTAAAATTTATTTTAGCTTTTAGCTACAATTAAGCCAATTTTAGCTTTTAGCCATATGTTGATAATTTTAGTATAAAGCTAACTGTAGCTTTTAGCTACATTTTATTCCAAAATTTCAGCTACTGTTTTGCTCTTTTTAACATTTAGCTACAGCTCAGCTTTTAGCTATGGTTATGCTAACTGTAGCTTTCAGCTACTGTTTAGCTAATTTTAGCTTTTGTTCTGCTTCAGTGATTCCCTTTAGTTTTCTTCAACTGATTCATGCAAAGTAATGCAGATAATTCACTTTTCACACTCTGTTAAATGCTATTTTTAGTTAATCATTGGTGTTTGTATTGAGAATAAATGCAAATTTAAATAAAAAAAGATAATAGTATCAGCTAAAACACCACGGTGAGCAGGCTGCACTTTTTGCACAGAATATTCCTTCTCTTCAGCTGTTCTGCTCTTTGCAAACTAACTGCAAGCTGACATTATATATTTAGCTGTTTTTCTTAGCAAGCTTGCAGCAGATTGTGTGTTTTTAACCTGCTAACCTGCTAAATCTTGTAGCTTGTTGGAAGGGTTTGTTTCAAAACGTCTTTAACTCGAAAACAAAAGACAGAAAACAAACAAACAAACATAGCAGACAGCTTTGTGTTTGGTATTTTTAAACGCATGGATAAATGGACATGGACACTTTTTCACATGGTGTTAAACTCTGAAACTGGGATTTGATCCACGCCTAAAGTCAGCTGTGACTGTTGTCCTGTCCCTCGTTCGTAATCTCTGAAGTGATGGGCTCATAAATCTGCTGTGGAAAATGATCTGTCTAACAGTCGGAGCTCTTTAGCTGCTGAGCGCGGCTCTAATTTGTCAGAGTTCTCAGTGAAAACAGCTGCTGCTGCTGGAAACCCGTTGATCCAAACAACCGGAGCCATTCATCACCCGGGTTCGTCTGGAAGCCCATCAGAGGTTCAGGGTTTCTGCTGGACCTGATTGTGTTGTTGTTGTGCCGTCTGCGGCCCTGTGATGTTTCACCGATGCTGTAAATATTTGAGGGCGTTCTGCAGGTGAGCAGAGGGGAAAGGGCAGCCGAACGTGTTTACAGAGGACGACGAGGAGAAACCGATCCACTCAGAGTCTGCCGAAGCTCCGGCTGCTCAGAGACTAATCAGAACTGAGAGCTGATGTATTTTTGTAACGAGCTGACAGCAGATTTCCACCCCTCGCCTCAGACGAGGGCCTAATCAACATGGTCACAGTGTTTCTGTGGCGGTGACAGCTCTCAGCACGACGGCCGTGACCAAAACAAAACGTCAGTGGACGGATGAGTGGGCGGACGGGGTCAGTGTTTGGGTGGGCTTCGGCTTTAACTCCTGCGGCCTTCGGCTCGTCCGCTCAAAAGACTGATTGTTTCGGCTGCGTGGCAGATGGTTTACACGGAGGCGAAAGATTTCCATGTCACACATGAAGATCTGATGAGCGGCCGTCCAAACCGTCACCGTCTGAGAAGAAACCAAACATCAACTCCGACTTTTTCACAACGCTGAACTAGAAATGTGATCATCAGGAGTTCAGAGGATGATAAATATTTTTTTCCTGTTTTCACCAGTTATCTGAGGTTTTAGTGACGTGTTAGTTTTGTTGAAGCAAGGAAGCACGGGAACTCAGAGCTAAAATGTGATGGAGCGGACCTGAGCGAGGTGATGCAGACTGATTGAGGAAAATGGCCAAAACTTTGTCAACATAAGACGATGAGCACAAAAAGTGGTTTTCCGCTTCTGCATTCCTTCAAGGGATGAAACGCTTTTTGTTTTTCTTTTTTAAAATTGTCCTCTTTGAAATTTACTCTGCCATGTGCCACCGCGTGCTTTATTTAGACTCCGTGCGCATCGTTTTTGTCTTTTTATGCTCCTTATGAATTCAACTTGTCCTTTTTATTTATTCTTATTTTTTTGTTTTTGTGCTTTAGCTTCCTTCATGTCTCTTAGTCTCTATAAATCCTTTTAGTCTAATTCTGTGTCCCGCTTGTATTTTTTGTACCATATTTTTCGGAATATAAGGCGCATTAAGTGAAACAAAACAGTCAGATAAGTCAAACTTTATTCAACTCATTCACAATAATCACATAAAATTGGTTTGAGATCACTAAGCAAAACCAGAATTAATACATAAGGTGGACCTGATTAAAAGGCTCACTGTAGACTTTTGAGAAAATTGATGGATTTAAAGTGTGGCTTTTAGTCAGAAAAATATGGTATGTAACGCAGGTGATAACCCATCATACATTTCTCTTCTTGTTTTTAATAAATAATGAAATTTTTATTAATGACCCACTTAAATTGTAAAACTGATTTGCAATTTAGTTATGGTGTTTAATTATATTGTTTTGTTTTAATTAAATTGCCCATGACTGTACTTTTAAGGGCGGAGATTTTTTTTTTGAGTAGAAGAGGAAATGATTACTTGAAGGGGCAGCACTTACAGGATATTAGGAAGCTCATAAGTGACTGTTGTGTTTAAAATGAGTGTTTATGTAATTATTTTCAGATTATATGTCCAATATAAGTTTTATTCGTTCAAGGCAGTCAATTTTTTCTCATTACAGGTAGGCTACTTCATTATTAGTAAGCCTGAGAGTTCCCGGATCAAAGCAAGCAGTTACCGGAACACACCCTGTCAAAATAAGGGAGTTCAAATTAAGGCCTGGGCACTTATTTTAATTTAATGTAGAAAACACATGTACACTATCTATGTACACCTATCCATCTATCCATCCATCTATTTACCATCATCTATCCATTTACCAACCATCCATCTATCCATCTATTTATATCAATCCATCCATCAATCCATCCATCTGTCCATCATTTACCAACCATCCATCTATCCATCTATTTACATCAATCCATCCATCAATCCATCCATCTATCCATCATTTACCATCCATCCATCCATCCATCCATCCATCCATCCATCCATCCATCCATCCATCCATCCATCCATTTATTTACCATCCATCCATCTATCATTCATCTACCATCCATCCATCCAGCCATCCATTGATTTACCTTCCATCCACCCATCCATCCATCTACAGTATTTACCATCCATCCATCCATCCATCCATCCATCCATCCATCCATCCATCCATCCATCCATCCATCCATCCATCCATCCATCCATTCATCCATCCATCCTATTCAAATATCTTTACTTTTATTTATGTGGTGTTTCCTCTTGTCTTGTCTGTTTCCTCTGTCTGTTATGTTATTCCCTCTGTTTCTCACTTTGCCTGGCTGGTTTTTGTTTCTGGAGATCTGAGTGATTAACTGCCAGTGTGAAACTCGTGTGGGCATGACAGCCCATCTAGCAGAGACCCCTGTGGCTTCAAAACAGCCAACTAAAGCATCAGCAGTGCAAGCCTCTAAACAGAGTCTGAAGACCTCCTTCTTTTCCACTCTAATGGCCCCTGTGATCTCTCCCCGGAGGTTGACATTCAGCCAGACAAAACTTTCTCTGCAGTGCTGAGAGAGATGACAAGTCGAAAAGGGCTTTCCTGACTAAAGCTGCATTGGCACCATTTCTATAAGATTAAAATATCTGCAATGGTAATATCTCTAAAATGTGATTACCTTCATGGCAATAAATCCCACTAACAGAGAAGGAATAATGCACAAAGAAGAGCACATGAGAAGAAAAAACATTAAACAATGCAGCTCCAACTAGCAGATTCTTTCTGTTAGAGTGTGAAGTACAACAGACCAGAAAATCTCTGTATTTGCATCAACCTGCATAATTGAATCTCTGAGTAATTTGGAAGGCATTATTATTAATCCTTCTCTATGGCAGTGCACCCTGCAAGGCTGCTTCGCCTGGGGCAGAGCACAAAGGTACACTGCAGAGAACATGCGCGCTTCCTCAACATCATTGCAAAGGTGGCTAAGTTGTACTTTCCGGGGGCTTGAAACAGATCCCCAAAGAGCCTGGGCCTCATGGTGGGGGAGATAATAAAGGAGAACTTCCTGCGATCCTCTAAATCTACAGCATTGTTAGGTTGTGCTCGCACAATGAGCCATTTTACAAAGGCTTAGAAAACAGCATGTAGACTTGAAAACTTTTATGAAATACAGAAAAGTATGAGGTTTTAGCACATTTCACATTTTTTTGGAACATGTTGAGAATAGTATGGAAGGTAGCAGAAGGCATAAAATCAATAGAAATATCAATTGTCAGTTAGGGAAGGAATAATGGTCATATATTCAGATAAAGAAACTAAAAACTGGGCATTCTTTGATGTAAAATTACCTCCTGCTGAAATTGGACAGCCATTTTGGGCACACTTTGTAAATGACATGTACGTTCCTTTGTGATATTATGAGATCTAGCAAGACGTGTTAGCATTCAGAGACTGTGTTTAGGTTCAGGTTTGGTTTATTTGTCATATGCAAAATCAACACGTCAATGAAATGCTTAGGACGAGAAGAAATGTCTCGACTCGCCAAAAACAACAACAACAAAACAACAAGGAATATCAAAGCATGCAGCAAAAATACTGAAAACATTTGAAAAATACTACTAAAATATTAAAACAAGGTGCCAAATTGATAAAGAAATAGGCCTACATGCAGTGTGATTCAGTTAGCAGTGAGGTTCTTTCAACATGGTTTTGTTCTGTTAGCGGCGTGGTCTCGGTAGCAGCTCAGCAGGTCCGGTCAGCAGCTTGATAGTAATAAGGACCGCAGCAGCTGCTCTCACAGACTGCAATCCAGAACTGGGTCCAGCAGACAGAGAACATCCCAGGTTTCCCCGCTGAACCTAACAGGTCCATAGAGTTCAGTCCTTGCAGGCGGATGGAGGATCTTGTTAGCAGCGTTTGCAGGCTCCGCTAGCAGCTTGATGATATGTGATATATGATATAGATGATTTACGATGACAGTCAATTTTACAGACATTGGACTCATATTTGATGTTGTGATAGCTGAGTTGTATCCATTTTTATAACTTTTATTTGATAAAGCCTGAACAGTAGTCCATCAGGTTCCAGAATTGCGCCACTCTGGGTGGCTGCATGTTGGAGTTCATTCTGAGATGTTGCTTTTGGAAACTGTAATTCCTCTTTTTTCCGGGTGTAATTCCATTTTTTTTAATGATTATTTCCACTGGGATCAGATGCTGTGCAGCCGGAAGGATTTTTACTGAAACTTTTATACTTCTGGACATTTGTTATGATGCGTAACCATGACAACGATATA
>JARVGS010000789.1:21744451-21755540 GCA_031762315.1 Hypsolebias antenori | reverse complement strand
GCTCATCAGGATGACGACCCACAGCTGTGGATGATTTGCGGCCATCTTGGAACTGCAGCAAGAGCCACTCTTACAGTTCAGCTGTGACGCATAATAAATATGACTTTTACGCCAAAGTGATTTATGATTTTTCCTCTTCATGATGCTTTTTTTGACTGATGCAACTTATAATAAATAATAAGGAATAATAAGGAGCGACTTATATGCCGGAAAATATGGCAAATAATGCATTTAAACAAGCAAATCAAAAAGCTTGGGGCAAACCTTCTTTTTCCAGTAATTTCCTTCTGATTGAAGACGAGCAGCCGTCGATTTGTTAGTTTTAGTTGTTGCAGAGAACCAGAGTAATAGGTTTACATTTTTTTTTTAAATTTCAGCCTTTATTTATACAGGTTAACTCCCATCGAGACTCGACGACTCATTTACAAGAGAGACCTGTTAACCTGTTACATACAAACATACAAAGTAGAGAGGAAAAAATGATAAAACTGTTAAAATCATAAAATGATAAAACTGTCTCAAGATGTGACTTCATCTGATCTTCAAACTTTTAATCTCAACCTTCAGATTTTCTCCGGCTGCCTCCACCTCACATTTAATCACCGTTTCATTTCTCATTCGCTTCTGAGTCAGCTCTCAGGGCCCGGAGGCTGCGGCCCTGTCTGAATCTGATTGAAGGAAAAAAAAAACTAACCAAAACAAAAAAGGACACAATCAGCTGAGTCATAAAATGAATTTTAATGTTAGAGTCTGTATTACCGTACCTATGGGGGTTTATAGATCTTTTAAAAACTGAACGATGCCTCTGCAACGCTCCGAGAATGATCAGTCGTCTTGTTCCCACATTAGGAAATCATCTCCACCTGGTAATTCAATTTTCCCATCCCATCAGCGCAGAGTCAGAACTGGTGATGGGAACAGTGTGCAGCTCTGATCTGAAGGGGAAGTGATAGGAAAATAAAACCTGCACATTTGGTTTTTCGTCGCCGCGGAGCAAATTAAATGCTATCAACAAGGATAAAAGGCGCCGCCAGATGCTTTGGTTCTGTTCCGTTCCGGCGGCTCTGATTGGGATGAAGACGTCTCCTGCAGCATAATTGTTTTCATCACTGATGGGAAGTGAAGAGAAACGAAGCCATGTCTGATAAAAGGCTGAAGATCAGGTCCGATCTGATGATTTGGTGCAGGAACAACACCGTGATGATGTCAGGACTGTTACTGTTTGCTTTGTTTTTTTTCTCATGTACCAGTCTGTCATTGTTTCACAGCCACAGCTGCAGCCACTCTTCCCATCAGGCCCAGTCCATACGATCCTTCTGCTTCTCGTCCCTCACCAGTGGAGCATTTTAATGCCACGCCTGCTCCTCCTCGAGCTTCCTTGTGTTCCTCCTGCTCCTCCGTGACTGCCTTCTATATTTTATAAGTTTTGTGCTGCCTCATCAGAGTTTCATTTTGCTTGAATAAAGTTTTATTTATTTATTTATTTACTCATTTTGACTGTCTACATTCTTGGCTTGCACTTGAAATGGTGACACATGATAAAAAAATGCTTTAATATGTTAAGTGAACAGTTTAGTAGATCCTTTTTTCTCAAAATCTTTAAATGTGTGCATGCAGCATTGATTTAGTTTTTGTAAATTTAGCATTTTTTAAATTTGCATTCGTTTACTCCATAAACGTACAATGAGATCTCTGTAGTTCCCTCAAAAACATTGTCTTTTCATACTTTGTCTTTTGCAACTTCTGACGTTGTCAGAAACAATTAAACAAATAAAAACTGACATTTCAACTTTATTTCTCTACAGAACTGATCCTATAAAAACAGAGCTTTTTTTTTTTAGTTTAACATTTCTGCATTGTTTAAGCTGCAGTTTAGTGGACAATTATGTCAATTTAAAACACAATTTTTCCAAACAAGATCTCAGAATTTAATTTGTGTCACAACACATCATTTTTTCTGTGGTTCTGAGATGCTCCATTTCTCTGAAGATAATTTATTGTTCGGTTTCCTGACTGACAGTAAATGAAGTGAGCTGGGACATGCATCAGACCGCCTGCGTCTCTGCTGTCTGCAGAGCGTCTGAGCCTGCAGCAGGTAATAACGTCCTGTGAGGACAGCCTGTCCCCCTGTCCCCGCTCTGTGTTGTCAGTGAAAACAGACACAGGACGGGCTCTGATGGATCGTCCGGCTGCTCCTGGCTCCATATTTCAGCTGCCAGAGAAACGCCTCTGGGCCTGCGGGACTCTGGTGGTTCTGGAAGCTGAAACTCTCAAGAGTCTGATGGCGCCATATGTCCCTAATCTGACCTCCTTCAGATTAAGAACAGGCTCAGATTAAACCTGGCTCATTAAAGACAGGATTCAACTCAATAATAAACGTGTTTCACATAATGATCATTAATTAATAAAACTATGCTTTACCCGTGCTTGTGTTTGTCTGTTAGCAAAATATCCCATGAACCACTGGATGAGTGTGAAACTTGCACAAAGTAAACATTAGGTTTGCGTCTGTGATTGATTAACATTTGGAGTCAACCTGATTCAAGATGGCTGCCACAGTCAACTGCTCGAACAAACACAAACAGCTGGTTATATTTCAGTCCATTTTATCTATGCTGAGCTTCAACTTGATGTGGTAGTAGCTGAGCATCACCTCTAACACACGTTTTAAGCTCTCACAAATTGCATGAGATCTTGTGATAACGTAGGTCTTTATGTCTTTATTTTATTTCTTTCCAAGCAGCCAAAACCTTTGAACGTGGTCATTATCAGTAGTTCAACAGACTTTTGGAAGTTTGTCTCTGGACTTTATCTGTATCTTCAGCCCAGTTCAGAATATTTTGAATGTTGTGTGAAGAACCACCCCTCCTGGATCATCACCTGGCACCAGGAGCTCCGGGTCAGCGTGGAGGAAAGGTAATCAGTGAATGAAACGATGACGGGCCGGTTCTGCCTCCTCCACCACAACAGATTTATTACTCGACCATCAAGGAGTGGGGTGGGTGAAGCAGGGCTGGAGGAGGCCTGACGGAGCGATTAGCTGTCGGAGCGGAGCCACCAGCTCCTGGTGAGCTGCTGGACTCGAGGAGGTTCTAGCTTGTTCGTCTTGTGTTCGCAGTCAGGCCTGCTCTCCAGGCTGCTCAAACATCTCAAACTCTTCTGAGTTCTGGAAGCTCCTCTGACTATGTTCCAGGTTTCTATACAGGTTCCTGACTTGAAACCTTCTGATGAGAGGCTCAGGCTGCAGTCGAGTGTTTAACATGTCACTGAGGGAATAAACATACAGATCACAGGAAGTGACCTCAGAACAGTGAAGCTTCTCACGTCACATTCCTCTCAGTCAGGCTCAAAACGTTCAGTTTCTCTGAAATTCTTTAACATTTGCTTCATTTTTCTAACGGGATTGTCGACAGCCTTTTATTTTCTGACAGAAAGACAAAGTGCTCCAGCATGAACATTTACGTGAACGACGAGTCAACTTTCACAATATTCGTTTTCCTGTTTAAAGTTTTCTATATAATCTAACCAGTTCTGCACACTTTGTGCTATTTTAACTATTTACGAATCAAAACATTCAGCTCTTTCTGGAGACGGGAGCTGCGACTTTTGGGTTTGTAACATTGATACCGTAAAAAATATTTAATTTTATGTACAAGTATTTTCCGCATAGAAATACAATCTGTTTCAACAAACTTATTGCCCTTATTTTTGTCTTCCGATGCTACTGTAGCTTTTAGCATTTAGCTATTTTATTATTTAGCAAGCCTTTTTCTACCTTTAGGTTTTGCCAGCCTTTTACTACTTTTGCCACTTTTGGTTTTTAGTCATGTCTTTACTACATGTAGGTGTAAGGCGGCATTTTGCGTCTTCTGCTACTTTTGACTTTTAGCTCGTTTTTTTTATATTCACAACGAGCTTTTTGCTACTTGTAGCCTGAATTCTGCTACTTTTGGCTTTCACCCAACTTTTCACTGATTTCTAATTTTAGCTAGTGTTCTGCTTCCTCTTCTTTTTTTTTTAATTATTATTTTTTTTATTTTTAGCTTGTGGCTATTTTTCTGCTTCTGTTCATTTTTAGCTCATGTTTTACTTCTTTTAGCTTTTACAACTCATTTTCAGCTTTTTTGGCTATTTTCATCAAAGTGTTTCAGCTTTGATCCTAAGGGCAAACTAACCTTAAAGCAATGAAATCAAAAGTTAAAATACTTTTGGAACCAAAGACGAATCGACCGTCTCATCCTGTTGTTTTAAGTAGTTTAAAGAATATGTCGTCTTCTTATCTTGCAGGTTTTTTAGATTGAAAAGTGAAAAAAAGGTTTTCGTTGATCACGTCCATATGAGAGGTGTCCTGAGTTAACTGCTGCAGAATGTAATCACCTTCACGTGTATCCTCTGCACCCCCTTCAGTGTCTCTGAGCCAACACACCTGTATTTTTTTTTACTGTAATTAGAACAAATGGTTCTTTAATACTAGCCGGGTCAGATGACCTTGTGCTGAGAGGGAAGAGAGGCTGGTGGCAGCTCTGCAGTGTACATTAACTGGATGTCAGCAGACATTACTCTCAGCCTCCGAACGCTGATCTGAGACCTGCAGCAGTTAATAATGTGGAGCCAACACACTTTCCATCGCTATAATAGAGATATTGTCTTAGTCCTGCTGCTGCCGGGCCCTGCAGAACCGACAGGGAAAAGAATGTTCTTCCTCTCATGTTCAGGTCACATTAATTTAAAAACAGAAATATCATTTGGTTTATACTTTTTAATTACTAAGCTCCATCATATATTCTTGTTGAGTGTTTTCTTAAAGGAGTACTTTATTTTCAGACTGTAGGTTTACTAGTGGTTTTCCAGAGTTCCTAAAACTGAGGCAGAGCTTTAAGTCATCAGAACCAACTTCCTGTTTCTGTCAGAGAGGCTGACATTCTTTACTTTAAGACCTGTCTTTATATCCATTCAGATATTTGAATGAAAGAATGGGTTGTTCATTGAAATTGTTTAGGGTCATGGTTCTCTTGGACTCATCTGCGTCCATTTTTTTAACTATCGGGTTTGAGGTGAAGTTGAAGTCCTTTTTTATTCCACCCAGTTTAGTACCACAGCATAGTGCTACCACCACCATGCCTGGCTGTTCTTGGATCTAAAAGACTCACCACGGCTCCTATTTTATTTTTATTTATTTATTTATAAAATTTATCATTTTAAAAATACAATCCAAAACAATTCCATAAACGATAAGAATACAAAATAAATAAAAAATGAAAGGTAGCAGAAAGAAGAAAAAAATCTTATTAGATCTACTTCTTTTTTCAAACAGTTAGTTCAAACAATATTAATCTTCAAGCTCCTCAAAACTTACTGCTCATCACTGACAAACAACTCAATATTTAACCTTCAAACTTGTCTCCAGATAATAACTGGGTTGTCCATGTGGACAACTTGAAGGTTTTGGAGTTTCTTTCTTGGTCCTTTCAGTCCATGATGATGCAGAACATTGTTCCAGGCATTTTTAGTTCATGACAGGCTTGAACCTCGGCGGTTTCAGGATTATTTTCCATGACAGTTGAACGCGGAGGCCCCTGTTTAATGATGGACGAGTTCTCTTCACAAAGATGCTTCCTTCACTCCTCTCTCAAACCAACGTTCCTCTCTATCAAGGATGTGCACAACTTCATCCCTGAAAGAGTGACCACTGGCCTACAGATGAGCCCATCCCTCCCTTACAATGCTGTTATTGCATCACTCAGCTGTGTGAATAGCAAGCGGCTATCAGGGCACTAATAATCGATCATTAGGCTGATGATCCTTTTACATGTGAACAACTAGTTTTGGCTGTCATCAGCAAACTGGTTGAGCCACTGACTGTTTGTTGCAGTTCCTCAGAGTCAGACAGAAAAAGTCCTTTGGATAAAGACAAAACATTTCAGCAAAGTAGAATCCGTCCAGAGCACCTGACTCAACCTGATTAGATTTCCCGTTGATATTGGTAAAATGCAGTCAAACTTTTCATGCTGTCAAAAATGCAGTCAGTCATGATCACCAACAGGAAGTTTACACTTTGACCATGTCACGTTAAAATGTATTTTAGATTCTTCAGTTCCATCTATTAAAATATCAAGATGAATGACAAATTATTGGAGTTACGTATTAATTCACACCTGTTTTTAAAAAATCATTGAAGTTTGATGTCGTATGATCTCTCCACCCTGGAGACCACTGATTCAGATTATTTATGACGCACTCTTCTGTGGCATTTTCAAAGATGGGCAATAAACAAAATGTACAAAAACAACCTAAAAAGTGCAGAATTTCCTCGCTGCAGTTGCTACAAAGAAAAATAAATTAATAGATTCGCTGAAAATCAAGATTATGAACTATTTTATGTCTATTGAAAATAATAAATAAATAACTTTAACACATTAAAGGTTTTGCTCAGTATTTAAACATGGCAGGCGGATAGTTTTTCCTGTAGCCTGCTTCTGAACATTTGTTATTGAGGGCAAAGCAAGGATATCAGAGCAGGAGCTCTGTGGATCCTGCAGTCAGGTCCTACTCTCTAATTTAAATGGAGCAGCAAAGGTACGTCAGCAGAAGGTGAACGCTGAATCTTAATTAAATCTCCGGCTTCAGCTGCCCTTTAATTCATCTTCATTTAAGGGGATCACATACACAGTCAGCTGCAGATTAGTCTCTGCACAACATTGAGCTTAAACCTGCCATTCTGCTGTTTTTATTTTAATATTATTTGAACTCGCTTATTATTTGATCATTTTGAATTATCTCCTGTTCCAGAAAGAAAAAATAAACATATTTACTTACAGTGGTTTCTTTTTGTTTGCCTTCATCGCATTAATTAAACTTGCTGTAATCCAGAAACATATCAGGAAGAATTAAAGAGTTTTATTCCAATCTGTCCAGTAGTTTAAGAGATATTTTGTAACAGACTCCAAAAGTGAACGGCTGAATTTTAAACATAGATCTGTAATCTGTTAGCATTCACAATATGTGATGAGTGTTGCTCTCGGTCCAATCACATCAAATTTTAGGTCAAAATCTTGTAAATTCTGAGATGTTTTGAGGAGATTGAACTCAGGAATGCAACTCAAAGAGTTCAAAGTAAAAAAAAACTTTAAGCTTTAATAAAAAAAAAACCAAAAAAACAAAACAAACAAAGAAAACAAACAAATTAGGCTGTCTCGGCAACAACTGAGACAAAAAGTGGACCCCAACATGGTGTAAAGCGCAACAGTGCTTGACTGAAAGTGACTTCTTGGACAGGAGCTGATGACAGGAGCCGTGGCGTCTCAAGAAATTTTATAATGAGGGGTGGGGGCACATGTGGGGCCCACTAAAGATCCTGGGCTGGCACCCAAACTAAGAGCCAGAACAAAATTTAAACTGTATTATTATCAGTACATGAGTTTGGGAATCAGCTTCTGATATACTTACCGTATTTTTCAGACCATAAGGTGCAACATCAACGTACAGGTCTGTTTTCATACATAAGGCTGAATGGGATTAACCTGCCTGAATAAAGGTTGAATGAATGAATTAAGCGAAACAAAACAGATAAAGTCAAACTTTATTAAACTCATTCCCAAAAGTCACATAAAATTGGTTTGAAGTCAATATAAGCACAACAAGAATGAATACATAAGGCACACTGCATTATAAGGCTCACTGTTGATTTATGAGAAAATCAAAGGATTTTATGTGCGCCTTATAGTAAAGAAAAAAAAGGTAGGTATACTTTAGTTTCTATTAATTAAAAAAAATGTTTTCAGCTTTTACTTATTAGTTAAATTTACATATAAAGTCATTTCATATGAAGTTTTATATTATGTTTTTTAGTCATTTTATATAAAGTCATTAATGTAAAATAATTTATTTTCAAAAAAAATTTCCTGCTGATCTGTTTCATGCTGCTGTATTCATTCATGTTCATCTGCTCATACAGACTCATGTTCATGCTGCTGTTTGAAGTAATGTTTTTTTTATGATATTAGTGCTTAGTGTATTTTTAGTTGATGTCTTTCTTAGTTCATATCTTAGATGTTATTACTGTTTTTCTTTTACATTTTATTGTTGAATGTAACTGGGACACTGTGTACATAGTCTCGTTTCATCACATGTACCACATGTGGTGCGAATGACAATAAAGAATCTCTGACTCTGACTCTTACAGCTGTTACACAATTTTTGTAGCAAATAAGCCTAAAGAAGAGGGCTATGTTCTGACAAAGGAAAGCATATAAAATATCTGTATCGGCCAAATGGGTTCTAACACATCGGCATATCGGCCAAAAATCCAATATTTTACATCCCTATACTTATGTATCCTGCTGGTCAGAGACCTTAGGACAGACCAAGAAACTTCTGGAGCGGTTATATCTCACAGCTGGCCAGGGAACACCTTTGAGTCCCTCCAGATGAGCTCGGAGACACAGCCAGGGAGAGGGAATCTGCAACCCAGTCTCAAATAAGTAGATGAATTAGATTAAATTAAATAATATAGATTAGATAGAAAGACGTCTGTCCATCCATCCATCCATGGATCTTCCTGAGCAGAAGGGCTGTGGTAGTTGAGATGGTACGACCCAGCTGTAAAACCAGCGCAGCTTGGCTGTTGATGAAGTTGCTAAAATCACTGTGCTGCTGATATATTCTGCTTTTTGAAAAACATCATCTACAAAGACAAAGCGTTCACTTGCTGCTTCAATTATCCCACCCACTGCCAACTGCCACTTTAACAGGATAATCAGCGTTTGTCACTTCCACTGTCGGCGGCTAGAAACGTTACCACCGACAGATGTATCATCGCAAAAATAATTTGTACAGAAACTTGAGGTTTGAAAGCTGAAATCAAATAAATTTAAGGCATTTCTGTTTGCAAGTCAAACATATTTGTTAAGAGCATCCATCAGATCATCTCATCTTTGACTGAGAGCTGTGACATACAGCGAACCAAGTTTTTGTGTGTCCACCTGAAGATTAACTGCACTAATAAATGTAAAAAATAAAAAAAAGAACAATATAGCTCTTGGGTTCAGCCAGGAGAAGTTCCAGGATGTCCAATACCCCTGAACAAAGACGTAAGGGGGAAAAAATAAGACTCCAACCAGCTATTCCTCACCAGCCCCCTCAGACTGGTTGGAAACAGCCCAAATCTGAAGACAGGGAACTAGGCGTGGGCGTGCTTGTGTTCAGCCGTGTGTGTTTTGTGTGGGTGGGGCGCCGAGCATAGCAGTTGGGATGGTGAGGCAGTTAACAGTGCGTCTTTCATTTTCTACGACTATTTAAAGACACACTGCTGCTGTAAACATCACATGGGGGTTCCTACAGCTCACCAAGTCCAAATAAACTCTTCTTATGTTCGACACACGACAGCACAATGCACGCAACTAACCATGAAAGACTGTTTAATATTCAGCTGAGACTGGACTGTCGCACGGTCACATGCACACCTTGAAGCAGGCATTGGAAAAAAAAAGTGGGGAAATAATTTGATAATTCAAAGAAAGTTTTATTAAAACTTGCCCAGACGTTCATGAGATTTTTTGGAAATAGGTAAAAACGTTGAAGATGACAGTGAAGATGAACGAAATGTAGTCTGCTTTGCACTTCATGTCTTTTGTGTCACATTTGTCAGGCACAAATATCTGCATGTGTCAAACGTGTGAATGAGTCACCTACCTCGATGCTGAAATAACCTCGGTCCACGTAGTCTCCAAGGAATAGGTAGCGGGTGCTGCTGGGGGACCCGCCCACCTCAAAAAGCTTCATTAGGTCGAAAAACTGGCCGTGGACATCTCCGCATACTGAAACATAAACAAATTCATTTTGATCCTCTGATATTAGGAAGCAAAACAAAAAGTCCTCAAAGGACAAAACGATGTCTAAATAAGACCTCATGACATCACCATTACCAACATAAGGTAAGAATTACGTCAACTTTTGGTCCAAATAATAAAATAATTGGAAAAGAAGACACTATTTTCCCTTATTTTTAAAATTTTTATAGTATATGCTCCAATACACACATTTAAAGTGGTTGATTTCTTCGTTCTGGTAAAGTTAACACATTCCTGTGGTGGACTTTATAAAACAAACAAAATGGAGAGTAAAGCGGGAGCAGAGTGGAGGGTGAGCAGCTGCAGCCAGGTGAGGTGGGGCTCTTTTGCATGTTCAGAAATTGTATTTGCATTTGTTGAGGAAAAGGTGTGGAGTAGCTTCAAGTACATTTTCAGCCGTAACAGGAATATTTTCAGGAATAAAAAGGCTGAAGAGACTAAATTTAACTAAACATGGAAAAATAACAGTCAGAGTTCTTACACTCTGATCTGCAAAGGAAATGGAAGAGGTTGGGGGTTGTGGTGTTAATTTTATGCTTCCAATTGAGGAAATACAGTACATGTTCCCTTTCAGCTGATTCACTTGTTACAACACAAAGTATCACACCCCTGTGTGTCCAGAGGTATGATATCATATATTATCAACTGACAAGGAACAGTAGTTATATGAAAAACATTACAGTATTTCTAATAATTAAAAATAAATGCATCTAATATTTCATGCGGTACACCAATCCGAACCCTGTAGCTAGAACACCCCCACGCCCTGCTGTACTCCTGCTCTTAAGGTGAATCTCAAACTAAGTAAGATCCATTTTAGATGTGTTGAAGACATTAAAGATTCTGAATCAATTGTTAAAAGTCTAAAATTGAATTTGTAACATTACGCTGTCATTCGTCCCTGCAGTTAGCGTGGCTTCCTGTAGTTGTAACATGATGCAGTAAAGCTGTGCTTTCATGTCTTTTTACTCTTTTGTTTCCCTCTAAACTATGATGAATATGTGTGGAAGGAAAATGTTAGGTTATCATAACATGCCTGTCGTTAGGAATGACTGTAACACATTTGATTTATGTATAAAATAAATTGTTAAACATGATGTTCAATTGCATTTTCACTGTTAAAATAACAGTGCCATTCTGTGATTCATGCCTAAATTCATGCTCAATAATCCAGGTACGAATCCAACAATGTTCAGTCAGGTCATCTGGACATTTCATCCTTCATCAGAAGGACTTCTTCA
>JARVGS010000789.1:21727284-21738356 GCA_031762315.1 Hypsolebias antenori | reverse complement strand
ATTGTTATCGCCTGGAGGGTAAAATAAAGCTTTCCCACCCAAAATATTACAAAATAATTGAGAAAAATGACACAAACCATCAAATATCTGACAGCAGCAGAGAATCACAGGCTGAGTCTGATTCCATCTTGAATTGAACAAAACATGGCAGAACAGAAAGTGAGAAAGGTCTCATTACCCTTTAATAACCAGAGGAGGAATTCTGGGAAATTGTAATATAGCTTCCATTAAACTGGGTTTAATGGTTGGAACAGATTGTAGAAGAGAAGCTTTTGCATGTTAATTCTGATTTAAGAAGCCGAAGTCTTTAAAAATGTACGTAAACATCCAATGCTCCTACGTTTCTCACTTGTTTGCAACTTTTGGAGACCAGCTGGCGACCAAGTGACCAAGAGATTAAAAAAATAAAATAAATCACAGCTTGTTTTGTGTGCACGGCTTGTAAAACTGTATTTTTCGCTGTGCACATTATTTTACTTCCCCCCTTGGTTCACATTGGCTGCCACATCCTCTTTAACAATTTAATCAAAAGGAGCCCACTTTAGAAATCAATGCAGGCACGTTTTGTTTTGTATATGTAATTATTTATATTCTTAACTTTTTTGTCTGTCTTCTAATAGGGGCACACCTGGACCTGCCATTCTGCGTCCGTTTCTCCTTCCTGTTCTCTCAAACTCCAGCCGGTCAAAGCAGATGGTCATTCGTCCTGAGTCTGGTTCTGCTGGAGATTTCTTCCTGTTAAAAGAAAGTTTTCATTTCCACTGTTTCCTCTGTGCTTGCTCAGGATGAGAGACTGTGACGAAGTGGAGATTTAATGCAATCTGCTGGCTTCCTTAGATAGATAACTTTACTACAGGTAATTAGCTTTTTCAGCATGGGTTTTACATCTGATCCTGCTTATTGTAACACAAGAGCTCCTCACCAGGAGTCATAGTACAACTATTGCTCTATAGCAAAGACTTTTAGAGACCCACGCCTCTGCAACCTTTCTGAGACTCCCTTGCAAATGCTATTAAAGACTGGTCCCTTCAGTTCATTGTTAAACATCAACCTGCATGTCTCAGTGCTGCAGATAGTTCTGTTAAGTTCGTTTCTGTCCAGCTTCAAAGTGACATTAAATAAATTAAACATCTTTCAACTTCCTTTTTTAAAATTTCAGCAGCTCCTTCCTCAGGAGTCGCCACAGCGAACTAAGTAGCACAAAGATGTGGTGACTGTTTTTACACCGGATGCCCTTCCTGATGCAACCACAGACCACTGAGCTACCACAGCCCTCTGTGTGGAGCAGAGTGCTGCCATCTAGGCTGCCCGGTGGAGCAGATGGTGTGGGTTAAGGGCCTTGCTCAAGGGCCCAGAGTGGGGCAAATGAGGTGGAGGCAGGTGTGGGTGCTTCACTTTTCCCACCCACATTTTGATGTCAATTGAACCAGCAACATTCCACTGAGAGGCTCGCCTTCTCTAACCTCTACGCCACTACTCCCATCTTCCAAATTCTAATCTGCTGCAATAAAAAGTGAAACAATAACTGACTGGAAAATGTTTTGGACCAAGAGAAGACAGACAATTGGACAATAGAGGGATGCTGACATCACTCTGGGATGAGTCATGAGTCTTGTTCAGGATAAACATGGACCAGTGGATCAGGGCCTTGCCAGCAGTAACAAGGGTGTTGCTCCAGTCTGGTATGCAACTAAGCCAAAAGTCAAAGCATACAGTCCACCTATGTTCCAAACCTCATAGTCAAGAGATGAATATGCTCTGTAGGTCCGGGCTGAGCTTTAGAGAACTTGAGTTCTGTTTTCTTGGAGCAGCTCGGAGAAGAGACACTGCTCCGCCTGTTGAAGGTCTCCGAACCTGGAAAGTCCTGTTACGTTGCACATCAGGCAGGTATGAGAATCATTGGCGCATACAGTACAGTATAATTACACTCTGCCAGCAGACAGGAGTAAAAAGCATTTGAATGATTTCGTCAAATGTTTTAAACGCTGCTCAGCCTGAAGATTAGTGACCAATAAAACTGCTTTGAGAAGTTCATTAAACATTTTCCAGACACGCAGTAAAAAAGAAAACAAGCTGCGCCTCGGCGGTGCTTAGAAATAAACGGGTTACTATCAGCAGGTCAGTCATGAGTGAAATTAGAGAAACACTGAAGCTGCTTTGAATGTAAAGTGTGAATAAAATGGACTGATTCAGCAGCTCTTTGAGCAAAACGAAGCCTTTTTTAAAACGTTCTCTCTGAAATCTAATGCAGTTTGTATTTCTGTTGGCTCTCAGGTGAATAAAGATTGATGAGTTTTTACCTGACTTAATAAGAAAATTAAATCCTTTTCAAAGTTTAAATTGCATTTTTTATAGATAAGTGCACAGAAAATTTTAAACTAGATAAAGTTTTGTGGAATAAAGTAGCAAATAAAAGCTTAAATTCCCACTTTTTTATCAGAATAAACCAAATCTTTTCACTCTTTTTTAGTTTTATTCAATTTATTTCATCCCTCAGTCTGATATTTTTTCACATGTGAGGTGTTATAAAGGTTCAACACAAACTGGAAGTAGTTTTTATTGTTAATAGAAGGTGAAAACACAAACGCAGCACCAGTTTTCCAGCATTTTTCTTCATCATATCTGAATTTCTCTGCACACACCAGCTCTGTCACTCCCTGACAGCAAATTTCAGCGAGACGGACAGACTGAAAAGTAAGCCTCAGACAAACAATCACTGAGTGAAAGCTGTGAGCTGTGTTGCTGCAATTCCTGAAAAGTAATTGGCAGAAAATCTTAATGGTGACACGTGTAAATTCTTATGGTTTGACAGTGGTTCATGTGGGGGGAAATGACAAAATAAAAAGCCCCTTTACTTCAAGTTTTTATCTATTAAAGTGTGCGCTTTCCACACACTAAGAGATGCTGTGGGAGAACTGCTACCTCAGGGGAAAGATAGCAAAAAGATCTACATTTTGATGTATAGTTTGTACTCAAATCGTGTGGGAATAAAAAGTGTTCAGCGTCAACTTAAAAAAAAAACTCTCCAAAAGTCATAATCATAATTCATGACCAGATTTAAGGTTTGTAAATCAAAGTTAGGGTTTAGGAGTGAAATCCTGATGGTGTGATAACGCTGAAGCGGTTGAGAGGTTTCCTAAGATCCTGGGCAGAGCTGATGAGAGTCACATGTTGAATTGCGTTTAATCGGATCTCTGTCATTAAATGATTCATCAGGTGCAGGTGGAACCGCACGGAGCCATTTTGGTTCTGACAGATGCCCTTTGCTTAGGTGACTCTCCCCGCTGAGCCGGCCTCGTGCAGCATCTATCAAGCAGCTTGGAAAAAGTCGATAAAATGAGGCCGGCCTGCAAATGAACACATTTACCACTTCACTCGCCTGTCTCACCTATGCAGGGCAGGGCTCCAGGGACCAAGGGGAATGGGGGGGCTCTGAGAGCTGCTCTGATTGGAATAATAGAAGACTTTGGGCCCATTTGCCTCATGTGGTGGGCGACTGTTGAAAGGCCCGAGAGCGGTGCAGCTGCATTGAGCTGCTCAGCGTGAGGTGTCTGACCAGACTTCATCCCACTCAAATCTGAGATTCTGAACACTGCAAAGTTTATTTATTTCACTGCCTTGCAATGTAGGAGGAAACTTTACACAAAACTTTTAGGTTCTTACAGTTTGTTGTGCTTTTATTGATCACAGTGTGCAGGAATACGAGAACAACAACTTTTATTAAGATTAATTATCACCCGTTGCCAGATTTGAAACAGCATTAAAGTTTCCGCTTGAGTTTGTTTGTACTTTTTGCAAAATATTTCAATAACCTGTGGATGAATTAGAATGAAACTTTGAAAGTAGTCAATGGATTAACATCTGCAACTGTTGCGAGTTAAACACAGTCAAGATGGTGGCCACAGTTAAGCATTACAATAGTCCCTTGCTACGTCACGGTTCAACTTTTGCGAACTCACTCTATCATGGTTTTTCAAAATAAGATTGAACACGATAAAAAAAAAACATGTACAGGACACGATTGTCAACTTTAATTTTACTCATGTGATTGGGACAGAAATGGATGCAGTACTGCACAGTAAAAAGTTAACGAAAACCAAAATACTTCAGCCATTTTGTAGTTTTCTCTCAGCCTACTGTATTTTCGCTCATAATGACTACATTTCCCAGAAGCCAATAGGGCCCAGAAGCACCGTTTCCTTCTGCTGAAATACTAGAGGGAAAGTTTTGATCTGATCGGAAAAAGTTTAGCACTTATTACAGTAACTTTGGCACCCAGCGGATGCAGACAGCTGCATGGAACCCACCAAACCGGACTAGAACCAGACCTCCAGACCCATCGGTGGATCTTGAGAACTATTAGCTGGCCCACGAGGACTTCAGAGCAGGACACGCACCTCCGAAGGTCCTGTGCTCCATCTGGAGCTCAACGGGACTTTTTAAAATCTCTTAAACCACTCAATCGGGCCACCGGTCCCGTGCTGGCCGCCCGAAGGTCCCTCCCTCACCCAATGCACCATGGCGTTCAGGGGCTGCACAGAATCAGAGCAGAACCAGATCTCCAGACCCATCTGCGAATCTTGAGAGTTCCTAGCTGGCCCATGGGACTTCCAAGCAGAACGCGCAACGCTGAAGGTCCGGCGGTCTATCCAGAGCCCACCGGGACTTTTTGCATCTCTTTCAACCAGTTCGCGAGGACTTCCGAGTGGGTACGCACTGGTAAGTAAAATATTGTAGCTACATATAAGTGGGTTCTGAAAATCAGTTGGTTTAAGAGTTTAAAACATTGATTGTGGGCTTCATTGCTGCAGGGTAGGTCTATAAAAACGGAATAGAGTTGGACTAGGACTGAGAGCTTTTGCTGTTCTGCAGATCCTGGTAAAAAAAACAATAGCTACATATACAGTACTGTATGTATGTTGTTAAAATGACAAATGTTTAAAAGTTTAAAACACTGCAAGAGTGTGGGAAGGGTTTCTAAAGCCTTTGTCTTGAACCTTTTTGACTAAAGCCATATAACATTGCTACTTCACGGATTTTCACTTATTGCAGGGACATCTGGAACGTGACCCCTGCTATAAACAAAGAAAACACAAAAAATAAAACAAAACATATGATTTTTAACAGATACTGTGCTCATATTAGGTGTGATGGTAGCTGTGAGCCTACAAAGTATGTTGACAAGTTCTCTGAGTGCCACCAGATCATGCAAGATCTCGCATGAGATTGTGCAACTTTCATGTTTTAACCAAAATGGCTACAATGCCATCATTTCTCAACATAAGCCAGTCGAAAACGCTGGCATGAAGTTGGTGAGGTATATGCACTCCTTCAAGGAATGCTTGGTCTTTAAAATCAAAACCTTTCAACTGAATGTTTCACAACGTGTTGCATTCAGGGCCATCTGCGAAATGTCAAGCTAATTTATTTCTCATTGACAGGGTCCATTAATTCTGAGGCCTGATGCCCAACAGGTGAGCAGATGGAGTCATCAAGCCTGTGCAGAAGTCTTAGTGAGCAGAAGCACCTCTGCTCCGTAAAACAACACCTTTTTATTCTATCAAGCTAAATAAAGTTAACTTCTCAACAATAAATAAATAATTTTGGTCCATACGTAGCAACCCGTCCTCATTATTTCTTTTTAATTGGCCAGAATTTGATGTAGCATCTAATGCTGTCAATGTTCAGTGCAGATTATCACAAATATTTCATCCGCGGCACTTTTCATTCGTTAGCTTGTTGACGTGTGTTTATTACACACAGTTCAGTTTACTGGAGGCAGAGCAGCAACTGGGTCAGAACACGACGTCCAATTAAAACGAGGAGTCCTGTCACTGCAGGTTAAGCGCCATCACGTTTCTGTTTTTAATTCATCCCTGTCTGACAGCAGATTATCTACTGGACTAACTGCTGCACGGCTCTGGTAGTTTGATGAATATCGTGTTTGTGACGAAGCTTCTTGTTCAAAATAAATAGATTGGACGGGTGCGTTTTACTTTCAGCGACGATGGGGTCATCTGCTGCTCAGGTGTCATCGCCTTCTGTCTTATTAAAACTTACAAAGAGTTGTGTCAAAACTGAAGCTTATCAAGCTTTAATAGAAAAATATGTAAAAGTTGTTAAAAAACAGTGAGTAGAAATTATTAAAAATATCAAAATGACAGTTCAGATGTTAATCTTTCACTGCTTATTTCTAGTCGCGTCGTGGAGGCAACAGGTCCAGGAGGTAAACAGAGACCTTCATCTCCTCAGCGACACTTTCCAGCTATTCCTTGGGGACCCTGAGGCATTCTCAGACCAAAGAGGATGCATAATCCCTCCAATAAGTCTGTCCCAGCATCTCCTACAAGTGGGATGTGTCTGGAAAACCTCCAAAGGGAGACATGCTTATCAGATGTCTACAACTAAACTGACTCCTTTTGATGTGGAGGAACAGCAGCTCTACTCTAAGTTCCCCCTGATGACGGAGCTCCTCATCTCATATCTAAGGCTGAGCACATCCACCCTACGCAAGAAGCCATGAGCTAAACCTCATGGCTACAGGTGAGGCTTGAAACGTAGACGGACTGATACATCAAGAGCTTTGTCTTTAGAATGAACTCTTTGTTCACCTCAACAGACCGAAGCAACATCCTCATTACAGAGGACGCTCTCCGACTCTCACATACGGTACTTGAAATCCTCCACCTGAGACAGTTCTGACATGTGGCATCAATATTCTGAGCAGTTGAAACTTTTAATGATGTTTCTGAAGTTTTAGTTAAACAGCCCCAAAGAGGGATGAACTTGTTTTTTTCTTCCAAAAACAATCATCATTTGTTCATGTACGATTTTTTTTTGTACATTTTGTCAGCACTGTCCAACAGAACTAGTACCAAAAGTCTTGGTGCACTACTTCTGGCTCATTTCAAAGCTGTGCGGGGAGATGCTGGACAAACCGGTCAAAGCTCGTGCCTTTAATTGCAGTTTGCTCCACTAAAACAAACCAACTACTATTTAGTGCATCTAAACTGGTCCGACCAATCCAACTGGAGGAGCCAGAGGAACGTGGCTGAAGTTAACACAGACTCCATCAATATTCACCAGCTTCAAGCGAACAGCAGGAAATCTGCCTGCTGCAGAAGTCTTTGAGCAAATGAAGCGTGTTTCTTTAAGCTGGATGTTCTCGGCTCTGCACCCCAAAGTGGAGCAGATAAAACCCAAGAGGAGCTCAGAGATAGAAGCTCACACCTTCAAAAGTTTGGTCAACAGTAAAAGTCGGAGTAATGTGAAGACATGATAAATATGTAGGCATTGTCATCAATTTATTCATTTTAATATGCAATAAATCCCATTTTAAACGGTTTTATTACTAAAAATTTAATAACCCTCATAGAACTGGACATTTCTGATCATCTGGTTACAGATCAGGTTTTTATTTTGAAAAATAAATCATCATGGAAAAATAAATCATCATGGCTTGTGACTGACCTACTGCTAGATCTTACAAAGCTTTCCGCAGTTGTTAAGCATTTATGTTAGTCTTGATGTATTGTTTTAATACAGAAAAAACTCTGTCCTAAAATAACAATAACAAAGGGAAGCACATTGACACCACCGGGAGTTTTATGTGGATTAAAAGGCAGAGTTTTAATTTTCTAAATAACAAACCAAACAGTCTGTTTTACGTATGTTGTTCACAAGAGGTAAACTAAAGATGTGAGTAAAACACATCAGTAGATAAATTAAGCTTTCACTGCATCGTCACATCAGTTTCATCACACTCACTGCTTCAAAAACTAACAGAAAACAGATTAAAGTGAAATTAAGCAGAAAACAAACAAACAAAAAAAACCCTCATCGTCCATGAGCCGTGATTCAACTGGTTTCATGCACAATTTAAAATATGATGTTGGAAAACTAAGTTTAATTTGACTCTGTTTGATTTTCTGCCATGCTGTGATTCTCTGAACCCACTGAGGTATGAGCTAAACATTTCACCTAAATGCAAACAGAAGTCAGAACCTTTACCCAGACAGACACTTCACCTGATGGATCCTCAGGTTCTGCCTCTCACAACCCTGTACAGGTGTACACCCAGGAACTTTCTACATAAAAAAAAATCTTTAGGTGTCAGGGTTGATGGAGTTTAGAACCAGGAATAAATTGTAAAATCTTACATTTTCTTACATATTAAAAACACAAGATTAGTTTAAGCCCACACGTGACAAACTGCAGAGGGAATAAAATGAGTGCTGATGAGGAGATGGGAGACAGCGGAGCTAAACAAGACAGAGAACAGGTATGAGTGGGCGTGGCAGGGCGTGGCAGGGCTGAGGTGCAGGAGCTGAACTGAGGAAAGGCACCTGAAATGAACTGATGGGACTGGGAAATAAAAAAGATGCAGAAAAACTGGTTCATGCATTTGTCATGTCTCGACTGGACTATTGCAATGGTTTGTTATCTGGGTGTCCAAATACTTCTTTAAAAAGTCTTCAGATGATCCAAAATGCTGCTGCCAGAGTTTTAACTGGAGCTAATAGGAAAACCACATTCATATCTCTCCAGTTTTAGCTTGTCCAGAATATAATTCAAAATCTTACTTCTAACCTACAAAGCTCTCAACAACCTAGCTCCATCTTACATTACAGAACTTATTGTTCCATATTTTTCCAACAGAGCTCTTCACTCACAGACTGAAGGTTTACTTGTGGTTTCTAGTGTTTCCGAGAGCAGAATGGGAGGAAGATCTTTCAGTTCTCAGGCTCCTCTCTTGTGGAACAAACTTCCAGTTTCTGTCCCTGAGGCTGACACATTGTCCAGTTTTCAGACTGGACTTAAGAGTCTGCTTCTGCTAAAGGTTTCTTCCTCATGAGGGAGTTTTTCCTTCCCACTGTCACCTTCATGCTTGCTCAAGATGAGAGTCTGTAATGAAGTTAAACTCAAAGCAGTTTGCTCCTCAGATAAATAATGTTATTAACTTACTTTAATATATATTAATGTGTGACTTGGCGCTATATAAATAAACTGAATTGAATTGAATGGAGTTGAAACGCAAAGGGACAGAACACAGAAAAACAAACAAAAAAAAAAACACAGGTACTGATGTGAACTTGATTTTGAATTAAACTGTTATTTGATTGAAAAGAAAATGATTTAAACAAGTTTAATTCAAGGCAAACAAAAACATTTAAAAGGTCAAATTTTTTATAAATTTAGATTTTTTTTTAAATTATTTTTATAAAAAGGAACAATAATGTCCTTTTAAAGTCCAAGGGCATCTGGTGTTAGTGGGTTTAACTTGATTCACAGGATTTTTTTTTTCAGTCAAGTTGGAGATTTTAGGTCATATTAAAAAATAAAAAATCACGGTATAGCATCAGTAAAGTTCTGAAGTATTCAAATCTTCCTCAGATCTGCTGAGTTTGCTGAAGAAGTTTCATTTAATGTTGTCATTTTATCATTTAATGTTGACAAAAGATGTTGACATATATACCACAGAGACGCAAGCTATCTATTTTAGTGAACATTTGATTAAATAATTCAATTCTGTTCTTATCAAAACTTAAAGTATTTCCTCCGAGGTTCAAGCATGGCGTTGAACCTCTGACTGCTCCACTCTGCAGTCAGGATAAAGTCGTTCTGATCCTTCAGCCGTCGACTTGAACAGCCTCACCGTTGAAAATCCGAGACAGAAATTATTTAAATGACATTGCTGTCAAAGAGCCCAAAGGACAAACTGCAGCAAGCTGGTTAAATCAGAGCTTCTTAAATGAGATATGACATGCATTAAACAGCACAAGGCCGTGCTGACAGCTGGCAGTAATGTATGCATTTTTAAGAATATCATCATCTAAAGGCGGTGCAGTGAGATTTGTGACACTGATCTCAGTAGACGTGAATTAGATTTAAATGCCATCCTAATAACGAAAGCCTCCAGTGGCTTGAAAACAGCGAATCCAGCAGCCTCAGCATCTTTAAGTGCTCAAGTTCTGCAGCACAACCCAGTCAGAGAAACATCAGACCACATGGAAGTCAAACTGCTGCCATCCACATTCCTAAAGAAGAACTTTTACATGCATTGTTTTAAAAATAAAATTATTACTAAAGATGTATAATGTATACATTTTATAACTCATTAAAGGATCAATAAATCCATCACTGAAATATGAACAACTCGACACAGGAAGGCAGTTTAAGTGCTTTTATTTACAGGGAATGATCACAGGTAAAGTTAGGAACCCTGGGGAGCAAGGAGAGGAGTCAGCTCTGGAGCTCTGTAGTAATGGTTTATCCTCTGGTTCTTACTGGTTTGTGAATGGTTGTTGTAGGATGACTGGTTCCAATAACCCTGTGAGAACGAGTTGTCCAGAGTGGAAAATCGTCTCTGGTGGGCGAGTGGTTGGAAGGCGAGGAGGACAGGTGAGGAGGCCACGAGGACATTTCCAGTTTCACAAGGGAGTCCAGTCACAATGGATGGATCAAGGATGCCAGTTTTACAGAGTTTGAGCTAAATTAGCTGACAGATGTTAGTATTGTACAGGTTAGTTGGCCATGGTATTAAAGTGGTGAGTGTAAGAAATAATCAGTAGATGAACATCCATAAAATTACTTTCTGTAAGGTTCCTGAAAAATAGAAATGGCTCACGAGAAGGTTTGCTAACAGACAGGGACATGCACACATCCACACACAGACACGGATAAAAACACGATTGTCCGTCTTCACCTTTCAGCGGTGGGTATTTAACTCATTTATGATTTAGCAGAGAACAGATTTAATCTTATATAAATAGTTATTTAATGTAGAAACATTAATGTAATGTACCACTGGTAAATAATAAATGCTGATCAGTCTGTTTTGTCCCACCTGTTTGAAACAACAGGTGGGACAAAATTCATAGTATGACTCTCTTTCTGTGTATTCATAATTATCATATTTTTTGCCGTATAAGATGCACTATTTTCAATAAATTTGCAAGTCCTGTGACTTATACATAGAAGCGACTAATATACGTTCTTTTCCCCAGACAGGTAACCCCCGGTTTACGGCCGAGTTCCGTTACACCGGCCCGGCCGGATACCGATTCGGCCGG
>JARVGS010000789.1:21710760-21723085 GCA_031762315.1 Hypsolebias antenori | reverse complement strand
GATGCACTGCCATCAGAAGAGTCCTCCTTGCATTTTGGGAGCCATAATGAAGGCCTAATGAAGAGCTAATGGCCTACCGGGATGCTAGCGACTCCGTCCTCCTCCGTACAGTACGTATTCCTCCACCGCTACACCGCGTAACTGTATTCTTCCGCCGCCGCGTTACAACGTTTAACGTCGTAAAACCATCGTAAAACCAACGTAAAAACAAACGTAAAACCGACGTAAAACCGACCGTAACCGCGTAACGTGAATAAGGGAGATGCCGTCGTAACTACGAAACGTCGTAAGACGAGACTGTTGTAACCCGAGGACTACCTGTCACTGATCAAGAAGTACATTTCTGCTCCGTGCTGTGTGAAGGGTTAACTCTTTGATGTCCTGCTGCGCTTCTCTTCTCTACAATTTAAATTTAAATACTGTAACATTTTAAATAAATAATCCATGCTTCATGGATTGTTTATTTAAAATGTTACAGTATTTAAATTGAAACTGTTTATTTAAGGAGTGAGATTGGGGTAAGTGATGAGTGTGATTACATCCTGGAACATGTCATGACAGATTTTACTGAACTTGAACTGAACTTGAACCACTGTATCACTACTTCGTGGTTTTTAACTAATCGCGGGTGGGTGTGGTCCCTAACACCAGCGATAAACGAGGGACTACTATACTTACAGCAGGAGCAAAACAGAACTGAGGATAATCTCCTGTAGTCCAAGAGCTTTGGACACAACTAGTTTAGAGGGTGGAATGTGACAAAATAAAATAAATAAATGCATAATACATACACAACAAATAAATGTATCATTTAATAATCAAATACATCATTAAATGTACAATTCCACAAACTAGAATGCATGTTCCTTAAATCTTGAAATTACAGGAAACAGTGATGTATCCAAAACAATGAGAATTTTGTTTTTTTGTATTTTATGAACTGTGATTTACCGTGGAGACCCTCGAAGAGAAAAGCCGAAAGAAGAAGAAAAAGAAGAAGAATTTTTTTTTGAAAAAAAAAAAAAAAGTTTGAAAACGCTACAATAAAGAATTTATTTAAAGACCTGACGGCTCTGCTCTGATCACTGTTCCACTACTTTGTTTAACTTTTACAGAAAGGAATATTTCTGTGCCCTGTGATGGACTTGCGACCCGTCCAGGGTGTACCCCGCCCCTCGCACAGTGATTGCTGGACATGGGCACTTGCGACCCCTGTGACCCAAAATGGAAGAAGTGCAAGAAGATAATGGATGGGTGGATTTTACTCTGGTCAGTTTCTTTCATGCACCTCCCTGAATTTTTCCGACACCCTCTTTTTAAGCCGTTATTTCCCAGTTCTGCCCCACCCACCTACACCTGTTCCCTGTTGTCATTAAGCCTGGTGTCTCCTCATCAGACCCAGCCCTGTTACTGTCCCAGCATACTCCATCTGAAGCCAAATCGTTGATGTGCAGTCACATGACTGTGGGGCATTTGTTTTCGCACACACAATTTTCATAGTCCACAAGACACAGGCGTAGAGCTGGGAAACCCCGCCCCCTGCAAAACCACTGTGCAGGTTTCTTCCCGCCAAAGTCTCCACTCGGTTCCTACATCTGTCTTTTGGCCAGAAATCAATCATGAAGAGAGCACCACCCATTTCAGCAGACAAGACTCCTCCATGCACAATGTGTGCACAATCTCCATCCAGGGGTTTTTGACCATTTGACAAATTTAGTGTGTTTGAAGCGTTGTACAGCTGAATGTCTGAGCGCATTTCCACTTTAACGAACACACCCACAAACTTCTGACCAATCACACAACACTTGGCGTAAACACCCGTGAAAAGTTTGACCAATGCTTTATGTCGAGAAGAGGCGGGTGAAGCTGCTCTGCAAACAAAATGACGCACGTTTAGTCATTCAACTGTGACATTAAGAGCCGATTTCAGCCCGTTGGATGTAGTACTGTATGTCATCCCTTCATTAGTCTCCCAGTCTGCATCTCACCTGCAGTCTGGCATCGTGCTTCCGTTGTGCTGGTTCGTCACTGAGTCCAGTCAGGTCGAGTCAAGTTGAGTTAAGTGGAGGTTTTGCAAGGCTTTCATTAGTTTTTTAATCATTATTTGTTTTGTTATTCATTATGGCATTAGCCTACAGAATGTCTTCCTCATGCCTCAATCTTGTCTTTGGCTCATGTTATGATTTTTAACCAGAATCTAAAAAAAGCTAAGTCTCGTCCTCTGGACATTCAAAAAATTGGATTATTGAGCATGCATCAGGGTATTTTAACCAGAAGTTATTTTGTGTGTTTAAAAATATGTTTCAGTTTGGTCTTGAAAAATGTATTACTTTTCATTCCTTCCATTTTTCTTAATGACCACCTTGTAAAACTGTCTTCTTCAGATAGAAAATGTGCTCTAACAAGTATAATAGGATAATCAAAAAGTTCTGCACAAACACGGAGCACTTCAGGGAAACTGAAATCCCTTTGATTTGTAAGGACTGCAGGACTTTTGGACAATTCTTCTCATACAACGTTAAACTGAAATCTTCAGAAGAAAAGCACAAACTGTTCTGAGGAAGACTCCCGGCTTCGTCGCTCACACATTAAAACTTGGAAAACTCACACTCGTGATTTTCTGTCAGTTCTGTGTGTTTCTGTAAATGACACACAAACAACAAAATAACGTTGCAGTGTCAAAACACGTTAGACACTTTGGTAAAAGACGTACTTCAGATTGTAGAAAACAACAAAACATTTGTTCTAAGCACACAGAAGTATCATATTTTACATCCTTCTATCTTTTCATATTCAACATGTTTAACTGATGTAGTACATACATTTAATATATCTGGGGATATTTTTGTTCTTTCCTTTGATGCCAAAATATACATATGTGTGTTTTTTGTCTGTGGCTTAATGGTTTTATACAAACCTTTAAAATAACTTAAAGTTATTCTGTTTTTCACACTTTTCTATTGTGATATTTCCTTTAAAACCATTTCACATCTTAGTTGGTAATCAAGCACATTTTTCACAATAAAAGCCCTGCAAGGAACAGAAGGGTTTCAGTCTGTTTGAATTAAATTTTAAATTATGCAGGATATTTTCATCATACAGCAACTTCAATCCTCACTTCCACCCATGTTTTTATTAATGAGCAGCACATTTGGTAACTTGTTTGTTTCACGATCAGAAATAACCAGATAAATTGCATTTCCTGCAACAATGCAGTGTGAATGCTTATTTTAGAGGAATTAGCAGAAAAACAGCTGAAATTAGCAGAAAAATATGAAAAATGACTTAATTTTGAATGAACAATGAAGTACAAACCTAAATTTGCAGAAGAAAACAGAGTAAAAACACATATTTGCTGAACGACGTTTAAATAACCAGAAATAAGCACAAAAATTAAGAAATTAGCTAAAACAAAAGGCTGAAATTAGCAAGAAAATAGCTGAAAATTACCTGAAAATGCAAAAAGAAGCTCAAACTACCAGAAGGGGGTGGAAAGAGCTGAAATTAGCTAAAAAAATGTGGAGTTAATTGAAAAAGCTAAAATTTGTATAAAACAGCTAAAGTAGCTAAGTAGCTGAAAGATCAGAAAAAAAGCTGAAACTAGCAGAAAAAAGCTAAAAAGACCATAAACTGAAATTAGCAAAAATAAGTTAATTAGGCTGAAAGTAACAGAAATTACTACAGAAAACTTGATTTTTATCTGAGAACAGCTGAAATTAGCTAAATGCTAAAAATGCTGAAAAGTTGTCAAGTTTATTTATAGAGCGCATCAGACAAGTTACACACAAATTAGAACAAGCTTAAATTAGCAGGAGAAAGCAGAAAAAATATTTTTGATGAAAGAATTATAAATGAGCACAAAAAAGTGGAAGTTATCTGAAAACAGCTGAAATGAGCAAAAACAGCTTAAAAGTACCGGTAGCTAAAAAGCAGAAAGAAGCTTAAGTTCCAAGAAGGAAGCGGAGAGGCACATTTTTGCCGAATTAGGCTGAAAATAATTTGAAATGAGTGTATTAAATGTGGAATTATAGGAAAAAGCTAAAATTAGCACAAAAAAGAAAACACAAAACAGCTAGATAGTAGCTGAAATAGCAGAAATAGCTGAAACTTGCAGAAATCAGCTGAAAGGAGCATAGCAAACTGAATTTAGCTGAAAGATGTTAGAAAAAGCACAAAAATGTAATTAGCAGAAATAATCAGAAAGGAGCACAAAACAGCTGAAACTAGCTGAAAGTAGCTGAAAACATGTTTAAATTAGCACAAGGAAGCTAAAGTAGCTGAACCAGAGCAAAATGTGAAAAGAGCAGTAAAAGGTTGTAAACAGATCTAAAAATTTGAAGGATGTAAAATGAGCTCAATTTATTTTCTCTGAGAAAAAATGACAGAAAAGGCAAAATATTTCAAAAAGCTAAAGTTGCATCAGAAGAGCTAAACAATTTTGATACATGATTTGTTAAAATAACTTAAACCGCAGGATGAGAATCATGTTGAAAAATGTACGGAAGAAAAATGGATCACTACAGTGTGAATACGTCATAAACATTCACACTATTGTATTACTGATGAGGGCTGAATGTTTGTTTGACTCTCACAAAAATACAAACATCTACTATTAGGTAGTATTTTCTTTTAATTTGAGGCATCAACCAGAGTCAGTGTAGAAAAATTATAATTTATAAAAGTAATAATAATAATAATAAATAAATAAATAAATAAATAAATAAATAAAAATGTATCTGAAGGCCCTGTTGATCAGCAGAAGTAGCCAAATGAATAAAAGCCTCCTTTTTTAAACAAATACATTTTTTAAAGCAGTTATTAGTTGAGATAAAAAAAAAGTGAATATATTATAAATAAGTAGAATTTTCATCACCGACAGAAACCGAGGTGTTTGCCTCTGGTTAAAAGATAAGAACCAAGTTCATTTGTAATCTTTAAATTGACATTTTATGAGTTTTATTAATAATAATTACAATAATAATAAAAACATTACTTTCACTCCTGACAACAGAAACTGGTTCTTGTTCACCTAAAAAGTTCTCATTCCAGTTTAAATCTAAAAACATTACATAACGTCCAACTTAATGTCTCATTCTTCATCAGACCTGCCTCTTCTCTGAGAAGAAACAATTTGATGGTCATTATGAGCCATATGCCCACCAGGGCAGGTATCCAATTAACCGTGTCTAAATCAAAGTGACAAGGACGTTCCATCCATTATCAGACATAATGTTGTTTTCTCCTGCTGCTCGGCCCGTCATTTAAACACAATATATTACACCTGACAGGCAGCCGAGTCAGAGGAAACACTGACTTTATTCAGTTCATAATGTTTGCTCTTCAAAGAACACGAGACAAGCCCTGAGAGTGTCCAGACTCCTTTAGAACTTTCATATTTTAAGTTCAGGTTTTTCCAGACAGAGTTTACAAAGAACAAACTTATCTGGATGAGTTTTCTTATCAACACCAGAGGTTTTGACACATATATATTTACATGCAGTAATCAGAACTGATTCATGCGTGTTAGTGGCCGGTCTCACTTTGTGCTGACTGCACGTTTATAATATTGTATTGTTGACGTATTGCTCAACCACTCTGGAGTTTTTTTTTTTTTATATATATTTTACATGCTTTTGCAGTCTTTACAATATTTTCTGAACTTTTTGTGTCAGTAAATGTGCTATAATGTCCAGTGACAGCATAAATGAATTATTAGGAGTTAAAAAGGATGACGTTTACTGGGATGTGGGAGCAGTTTGTTTCACTTCTGCTGCCAGCTGCTGATGTAAATTTTGAGAAACCAGAGGTGGAGATTAATAAAGCAACAGAATGAAAACTGTATTGATTTTAGTTCACAATTATGAATACACTAAATCAGGGGGGTATCCAAACATTTTTATATGTGGACCAAAACAATCCAGATGAAAGGACTTGTGGGCCACAAAAATGTGAATTTAACTGAACAAGAACAAAATTTTGGAGAAAGGACAAACATTTACTAAGTTTGGTGGAGAAAGTTTTACATCGTTGTACACCCAAACTAATAAAAGCGTCATAAACACTAAGCTTTTTTTTTTTTTTTCATTAAAAAAAAATATTTGATCTGTTGGGTCTATGATTGTTTTTTTTTTGTGTATGGAAAGTTAATTTTAGTCTGCTCTCTTCAACAAAAGTGTAATATGCATAAGTATCCTTTTAAAATGGGGTCGATCAGACTTTTGGACCACAGTCGACCCAAAGACTGATCGAAGTTCTAAAAAAGTCCAGCTGTCAGTCGCTACAACAAATTCAAAGAAGGTTTGATAAAGTTAATCAACTCGTATGTAGACGATACCACATTTTATTCATTTAAAAATGTCCAATTTCCTTATTTATTATTTTATTAACTGCAATATTTAGCCAAATTTTATGAATCATTATTCAAAAGTCTCCTTTCTGGTAGAAATCAGTAAAATTTGTGGTGTTTTGTACCGAGAAATGAAAATAAAAAAGATTACTGTATAGCCAAAGATTTGTATTTAGCTTAATACCGTATTGCTCATTTTGAGATGGTTGTTTTTAATCCATTTTGCTGTTAAACCTGAACATTATATAAAAAAGGATTAACACCAAATTTGCAGAAAGTCTGCACCAACCTCTTAAACCTACTGGCCAAAATGATACCATCTTAGTTGCGGGCTGCACAAAATCACTCCAAGGGCCACAAATGGCCCTCAGGCCATACTTTGGACACCCCTGCACTAAATCGTACAGCCTGCAGATGGACTGAAAACTCAGCCAGTGCTCATTTTAAAATGACGCAGTCAGATAATTACTTAAAGCTTAGCACTGCCAGATGCCTTTCATGACAAAAGTTTAGACCAGGGTGTCCAGTCCTGGTCCTCAAAGGCCAAAATCCTGCAGGTTTTAGATTAAACATGCAGGATGTTGGTCCGGCTGGACAATTAATGTTTTTTTTTTTTTTTTTTTTTTTTTCAGGTGAAACAGGTAAATAGTTATTACTGTAATCTAAACCACATGATATGAAACCATGTTTAACTATATGCAGTCTGTGTTTCGATACCAGTCTTAATGTGAAATTATTGTATCCCTCAAATTATCATTAAATTGTATAAACTCATACTTAACGTTAGGTTAAGGACAGGATCAGTGAAAGCTTACGTTTGACCGTCGGAGCTACATGTTTGTATCCAGAGGTTTATGCTTCCATCAGCTGTTTCTGAAGTTCATGATTTAAACCTGCAGCTTTGACCTGGAAATTAATGGACGGGCTGGCTTTTATTATTATTATTTTTTATTAGCAACAGAGAAATCCTTTATTTAACCTATAAGGCTTCCTGGTTTGATTTATCTTCTACTAATAAAAAAAAGCTTGATTTGATTTGTTTCCTTTAGTTAAAAATCTGTTCACATCTCTGAGCTCCTGACGGCAGTAAAGCAGACCCATCCTTGTTCTGACCTCCTGCTTCCAGCTGCGTTTGTGCTTCTTATCGACCCACTGGGACTTTTAAAGAACACTTAGAGGCTAAATGATGCTGTTCTGCTGACTGACAGGAACACAACAGCCCAGCTGTTCCACAACACCACTCAGAACATCTGGAATGATCTGTGGCGTGAAGAGAAGCGAGCAAACTGCCATCTGTCTGGAATAGGAGCTGAATCTGTCGAGGATTTAAAGAAATCTCTCTTCATTCAGTTTGTAAAACATTAGTTTTACTTAAGAACGTCAGATCATATTTCCACCCACATGCTGAAGACTCGGGACGTTATCAAAGCAGTAATCAGTTATTATAATAACACAGTAAGTGTCTCATTTAATCAAGATGAAGGCGGCAGTTTGATCTCACAGCTCATTTCGCTTCGGTCTTTGTTAAAGCTGGGAGCCCCACCGATCACCTGAGGCTGAAAACAGGCTCCAAGCTCCATCCTCAAAGTAATTCACGACTTTTTCATCAAAACATTGTGGTTATGGAAAATCAGAGAACATATTGCAGCATCTCAAAAACAGATTTGAATCAGTCAACTGAAGCAAAAGCTGCGGAGGCGTCTCCCAAATATGGCAGAAAATCAATAAATTGAAGGACTTTTGTCTTCATTTATGTGGAACAATGAGGCATAATTTGTTTTGTTTTATGCATGTTGAGTTGTACAGCAGATGTTCAACCTCCTGATGGTTTTGGATGCAGCTGATGAGGATAAATGCTCTCACTGAACGTTGGGTTTTGCAGCATTTTGTGACAAACAAAGCTTTGACTCGTTTTGTTTTGTGAGGATGCAGCTGCAGAAATGCTCAAACAGACACAGTCTTTTCTAAATCCCAATTAAATGTTAATTCAGCTCAGAGTTTTTTTTTTCCTTCTGGGAAATGAAAATAACTAATTAAGCTCTGACGTGACAGCATTCTTTTTAGTCTGTTTTTTTTTTTTTTTTTGATTAAATGCCCTTTTAAATAAAGATCTTCAACTTCACAAGTTGAAAACCTTTGGTGCTTTTTGTTGTTGTTCCTGTTAATGCATCCATTTAGCTGATCACATCTGCAGAATGTGGGGTTAATTAAAGTTGTAGTTTCTGTGCATGTTTACCTTTTTATCATTACATGGTTCAAGGTTCAGGCTGTGTCTTGCTGGGCTCAGATGGTTGGCGACAAATTTCAAATAGCAAACGTGTTGGCTTTCTCTCGCTCACCAACATTTCCTCAAAAGAAGCACTCTCACGGCAGGTGAAGATTTTTAACCGGCTTTTACTTGCAAGGACTCATTCAGGAGAGGCTACATACAGAAACATACAGAAATGCATGTGCATGGAAACATTTTCACAGAATAAGATGTGAACAGTGTTATCTGTTGACTTTTATAGCATTAGTAGCTCAGTGGAGTTCAGTGGGCGCTCCTTGAAGCTGCAGCTCATCTCACAACAAGACCCTTTTGTCTGCACAAATACGGTTCATGGGCGTTAAAGAGACATTGACCTTTGACTGAATATTCTCTGACAAACTGAAAGTCAGATTTCAAAATGTCTCATCTCATGAATTCTTCATGTCCCTGTAAGAGTCTCAGGGACTCACGCTTGTGTTCCAAGGATGCTGTTGTGGCTTATTTTGTTACGTTGTTTGGACCTGGATTGTTGGGTTGCAACATAAAATACAGACTGAACTCAGCTTTGAGATTTGAACTGTTTTTTTATTTTATTTTATTTTATTTTTTAGGAATCTCTCAGGCAACCATGAGCTTCTGGAGTGAGCCTGGCTCAACAAGCCAGCGAGAAACCTCAGTGATCAGAACACACTACAGATACCTTTAAATGCACACTTTCACAGGTGCAGCCTGGAAAGAAGCAGAGATGACCTGTTGCAACCACAGATGCAGAGGGAAGTCACAGAGGTAAAAATAGTAAAAATATAAAATCAGAGATGAGAGCTCATCCAGATTGTTTTTTTCTGTTGGTCCCGACACAAAAAGATCTGGGCAGTCTTCCAATAAAAACTAGGGGCGTTGAAAGAGGCTTTTCGCATACACACGACTAAACTGCTGTGTCGTGTAATCTTTTCTCGTCAGGGTCACAGCGATGCAGGTACATTCTCACAGGTGGGATCCATCTGAGTCGCAGAAACACTTAAAACTTTCCAGCTCGAAACAATTGCCATCTTAAAAACCACCTGCTTTCTGAGGAAACTTGTACCCTCTTCAGAACGACAAACATGTGCAGTGCACTGTGATTTCCTTTTCCAAAACATCAGCCGTGGCGTGCATCTGGAGCTCTTATCATTTCAGTTTCTCTAACTGAAGAGCACTAGAACTATACAGTTTTGTGATTTGTGTGCAAATACTAACACACGTTTAGCTGGGAGTTTGTGCTACTCTGTGAGATTGTGTCTCCAACTAACAGTCGCAGCTGAGTGACAGCTCATTAAGACCTTAAAATGTTTCTTTAAATGTTAATAATAATAATAATAATAATAATAATAATAATAATAATAATAATAATAATAATGTTCAAGTTCAAGTCAGTTTTATTGTCATTTCCATAACATGTGGTACATGAGGTGGAAAGAAATCATGTACTCAGGGTCCCAGTTACACCCAAAAATAGCAAAAACATAAAGTATAAAGAGAAATGGTAAATAAGGATCTAAGATGTACACTAAATGAACGCCAAACGGTACGCTAAAAGATTTGAGATATACCGTATTTTCTGGACCATAAGTTGCTCCGGAGCATAGATTGCATCAGTCAAAAATACCTCATGAAGAGGAAAAAACAATAAATAAGTTGCTTTGGAGTATAAGTCAGGCAAATTCACCAATCTCATTCCACATTCATTCAACCTTTATTTATACAGGCTAGCCTCGTTGAGCCACGGGGACTCATTTACAAGAGGGACCTGTCTCACTGACACCTAGGGTCAATTTAGAGTTACCAATCAGCCTAACATGCATGAGAGCATGCAAGTGGTCATGTTTACTCTTTGGTTCATGTCAGTATGAATGAACGCTGAACATGTCAATCAAAAATTGTGTCATCAATAGGGACAAAAACATAAATAAGTTGCTTTGGACAATAAGACTATAAGGACTGACCAAACTATGAAAAAAAAGTGTGACTTATCGTCCTGAAAATACGGTACGCTAAACACAATGATGTAAAAATAAGGACTGTAGTTTATACAGACTATAGTTCTTTGATGTATCTGAACAGCATTTGTCCAGAGTCAGTGTTTTGAACAAAATAAAAAAATAAATAAAAGAATAAAAGATTAAAATAAAAATAAATAAAAGATTCACTCCAAATTTTGACCAATAAGCCGTCTTTGCTGTAGATCTTGCAGACAAATTCCTGTAATTTTTTTCAAAATGAGATACAGAAGAAAAAGAAACAATAGAAAGCCAACTGCTCCTTCCTCATAGTATAAAACACTTTGAAAGTAAAAGTAATTTTTCACTTCTGCAGGAAAACCTTTCATGGCCAGAGAAAGATAAGTACCTTTGTAAGGAAAAAGGCTTGCATGCACTTGGAAGAGGATGAAGCCAAAAGCATATGATTTGTTCTGCTAAAAGAATTCACCAATAGACCATAAAGCAATGTTTTCCTTTTTAAACTCTTTTCATCCTGCTGAAGGTCACAGGGCCAGGGCGAGATCTTCAGACCTGATAGAAATACAATAAATTGTAGATAAAACTGGACTTTCCTACATTTAAGGAAGAAGAAATAAAGGAACAAATGTGATAAAGTAAAATTAAAGCATGATGAAAATCAGTGGAAGTAGCCCGTTCTCCTCAGCTGTCAATCTGCATGAAGCTGAGTGAACTTCATCTTTCAGTTTTTGCTGTTTCTGTCCCTGACAGGAAGAAACTTCCTTCAGCTGAAGGAGCAACACTGAAGTTACCAGAAACTCGACGCTGGAGCTGAATCCACTCGTCTCACCTTCCATCCTTTGACCTGGGTAAATCCTCACCAGGCTCGGAGGTGAACGGTTTGTACTTGGGTGGGGGAATCCTTCTGCTCAGAGAATAACAGATTCAGAATGAAAGGAGAGCTGGAGGGTTGCTGCCCTGATCTATAATTCATCTGCTCTTCTAGTCTGAACCTGAACCCTGGAGTTCAGGAAGAGTCTTTTATGCATCTCCTGTGTTGCAGTGAGATCTCTCCCCTGCCATTGAATGAATCAAAAATGAATTTCAACCCTTCATGCATGCAGGTCAGGTGGGACCATGTGAAAACAGCAACAAACGGGGTTTCTGACAGATCTGAGAGCAAGTGGTTCAGGTTCTTACAGCGAGAAGAACAACAATTTTACACCACCTCAGTGCTAACAGCATGTTTGTTTGTTCAGAATCATTTGGATTGATGGATTATGAATTTCCTGCATTTATATATGAGACCAACTGTCTGAAGAGAGGAAAGACAGAAAAATGAACATGATGGTTTGGGATCTATTTATTTATTTATTTTTTGGTGTTGCAGAAGAAAAGTCTGTTGCTTTTAACATTTAAGGTTATAGTCAAGAATTGAGTTCTGTCAGAAGAAGGCACATCTTCAAGATGAGTCGTTTTTAATTTTAACAAATCTAATCTACTAAAACAGCAAAATGTGTGAAGAGCAGAGAGTAGAGGGTGCTGTAGCACCAGGATCCAGTCTGGAAACCAGAGGCTAACAGGGGTGGGCAACATTTTTTTTTTCCATTTGGCCAAATCGAGACATTTAAAGTAAGTAAAGGGCTGCACAGAAAACTGGAAAATCTTCTTCAGTATGATGGATAATCAAAGTCTTTTTCACACTTTGTGTAAACAGGTACTTGTGACAATACATTTATTGTATACAGTATATAT
>JARVGS010000789.1:21700079-21710543 GCA_031762315.1 Hypsolebias antenori | reverse complement strand
CGAGCAGTTTCGGTATCCGGCTAAATCGGTATCCGGCCGGGCCGTTATAACGGAACTCGGCCGTAAACCGGGGGTTATGCCCATTTTATTCATTTATTTATGTATCTATCGGTTATGCTTTCTGCTTGTCTTTGTGTTTTTTGACATAAAATTACTTGAAAATCTTATAAATAAAGTGTTTAAATGTTTTTTTTTTTTTTCCCTTTAAGAGTATTGCGGACCGGGTGGTTTTTGCCCTCGGACCACATTTGGCCCGCAGGCCATGTGTTGCCCACATCAGGGCTAGAGGGTGCTGTAGAACCAGGATCTCTAGTTTTTCCAACATCTGGAGGATGGTGTGCTCCTGCAGTCTTGATGGACAATGCAGCTCTGGCCCACACCACCTGCAGAACCTAAAAATAACCCGAGCTAACAGGCGGGATAACCCGAGCAGGGAGAGCGTTTCAAAGATCAACACAGGCTCATCAGAACAGAAATAAACAACCAAAGATCTCTGTGGCAGTTAAGGACAGTGGAGGAGCTGGAATAATATTTGCAGACTGTCTGATCTGATGTTCTTGATGGTGTCTTCAGTTTCCTTCACAGCAGGGATTGTAGTTAAATATACAAATGAAGGAATGTGGAACGTTTAAGAGATTTATTGAGTCGGATGCATTGATATAATGCTCTTTCCTTCTTTTTTGGTCTGATGAGGTTTGGTTACTTGTGGAACAAATGGACAGGGTGAAGGTTCTGTTATTTAAACTAAAGCTTTTATGATTTTAATTATTTTTTTCTGCTCTTGTTTGAATGTGACAAAGGTCATGATATTTCCTAAAATATAGCAATTTTGAATAGGAAACACTTAGGAACACTTAAAATAGGAACACTTAAAATAAAGGTCTAAATTAAATCAAATTCAATTTGGCGAGAACTCTGCAGATTTGTTGCAAATATTCTTATAAAAAAAGATAAATTTGAAAAAAAGCAGGCAAATTTTTTTTACTTTGAGATTTTTGCCCATATCTTCTGACTCACACTGACAAAATATACTTACATTTAAGGTTGCATTATAATCTTCTATGGACCAAACACAAGGTGAATTTTAATGAAGTTGTTCACATTAATAATACTGGATCTGATGAACAGATTTTTCTGTTTCTGAACAGCAAACTACATTTATTTCTGAAATTTGTGCTTTTGTTTACAATTTTAAATACTTTAGAGAGAACAGCATTTGGAAACAAATGTTTCAACTTGTCTAAAATCAACTGTTTTACTTATTTGTCTAAATGAAACTTTATTAAAGCTATTCGTATAAGTTAAGAGATGATCTCACTTCTCTGCCTCCTCTGCTCTTGGCCACGCCCACTTCTCCGCTGCATGGTGAACAGCTGATCAGCTGCAACAGGAAGTTTATCCTGCAGTGTGGACTGTTCAAAGGTGCAAGAGGAAGCAGGAAGAGGAATGTACAGCAGGTGCTAAATAATTTAAAATAATTTATTTTAAATAAAAATTTCATGCCGATCGTGCGTCTCATCCATCAATCAGCAAATTGTGTGTCATGTCCAGTCTCATTTTGAAAAACCACAATATAGCGAGTCCACGATAAATGGACCCCAAAAGAGTGAGGGACTACTGTACTAATTATTAGCAATCCGTATTGAGATATCCATCATTGCTGAAGGATTTGAATAGTGAATGTTTGCAGTTTTCGGTATGAGTATTTTTCTAGACTGTGATTGAACAGGGAATACATTTAGGGGGTGGCCAGTGGTGGCCTTGGCCACCATAGAATAGTCTTCAGCCACCTAATGGGCCACCCCATTCATATTAACTATACATTTAAGCAATATAAAACTAGAAAGCATAGTTTCTTCAAATGATAGGGGTAGTTGGTTTACAAATTTATATGTGGTGGCCGTCTTGGATTTTGACATTTTTTATAGTGAACTTTTTTACACATAAATGCAGCCACACAACAAAATGGAAGATGGTACCTCACTTATTTTTCAAGTTATCAAGTTGTCAGGCTCACAACATCCACTGACAGACAGATGGAGGAAGATTATTTCTAATTTCCCCTGTTCGCTCCATGACTGGGTGAAAATAAAACAAGTCAAAATCTGCCCATCTTCATTTCCAAACAGAATGCATTTGTGCAAATTAAACCATAAACGTAAGGCGGCTGCTGAGGTGGGTACAAAGCAGGTGGAGACTGGTACAAGGGTGAGCAACAAGATAATGTGCACGATTTCACAAGACTTGCGCACACACACAAAAAAATTGATTTTTAAAAACTGGTCATTTAAAACATGGCAGCACAGATCACTGGTGCTACTACATCTGAGAACTCAACTGTTTTCACACAATATGGAGTCACTAACAGTTGTCATTCGGTAAGATCCCACCTGTTGTCTCATTTCGCACACTTATATTGTCTCTTAATGATGCATTTTTTAAAATTCAGTCAGAAGCTGATAAATAGTCACACATGCAGCAGCTAACATTTAAAACACCACTGAAAACGAAGCATTTCGCATTGTTTTCAGCTCAATAACAATGTTTTAAATAATCTTTCTATGCTCACCTCTCCCTTCATCATTGGATTCCTCCACATCTCCTCCATTTGAATATGCATGAGGTGTGGTAGAGGTTATCCTGATGTGACCTTTCATCCTCTGCAACCTTCTGTCAGCAGATCTCGTCCTTCGCTCTCGCTGCAGATCAACAACACTCAAACTTTGCACAAATCTCAGACACAAACTGGTCTCATTAAACACAGTGATGCACAAATTAAATGAATACTGTATTTCTGGAAAAAAGTTGAACTTTAGCCACCGATTGTAATCAGAGCTTCAGAAGGAAAGCCCACAGCTCTGTGGGATGGTTGCAGTTATATTTGGTGAGTTTTAAAGCAAAACTGCTGGAACTGGCTTGAGACCTTCAAATGAAAACCTTGTGCAGGTTTTCTGTTTTTCCTCGAGGCCAGCCAACGTTTCAGTCCGAGTTCAAATCTGTAAGACACACTTGTTAACCTCAGTATAATCTGCTCTGGCTTTAAAACCTTTCAGCATCAATTTCCCTCTGGCCTCTCATCCCTCTCTGTGGAAACTCAATCCTCTCAGGCTGCGAGACGGCAGAAAGTACAACAAACATCCCAGCAGGAGAGCGACGAGGATCTCGTGTGCTCCCGCTTCAAAAACAGTCGTGGACGTCTGGTTTAAGCGTTGGCAGAGGAACCTTGTGTTTCATCTGCAGGATGAGTGATGTGAACACGATCCTGGAGCCAAAATAAATAACCGCAGCTCACGACCCGAGCGGGACGAGCGAAAACAGAGCAGGCTGGAAAAACCGTTGGTTTTGCTGAAGCAGCTTTAGCTACACTGGCACGTTGTCTTTAACTTCAGCCCGAAGGCACAATTTTATGGTTTGAATGCTGAGTCAGCGTTCACCATATTTGTTTTACTGTTTTTATTTTACTGTGCGATTCTTTGGAATCGAACTACATCTTTGTGTAATTTTTGCCATTCACATACAACTTTCAGCTGATTCTGGAGATGAGTGCTATGGCTTGTAATTGTTGTAACTTTTATACTTTTTAAAATAAATCACTTTAATTAACGTATTTCCTGGACTATAAGTCACACTTTTTTCATAGTTTGGCCAGTTCTTATAGTCTTATAGTCCGAAATGACTTATTTATGTGTTTTTACCTATTCATGATACAATTTTTGACTGACATGTTAAATGTTCATTCATACTGACATGAACCAAAGAGTAAACATTAACATTCGTGAGAGGGCCTTCTTTTGACAACTATATGTTGTTCCTCTACCACAAGTAAAATGCCCCTTAAAGGCGTAGTTGTTCAGAAATGACACTCGTTGGCTTGTTATGTTAATTAAGACTGTTCAGGAGTGCTCTATGTTCTCTGTGTTATTGTTATTTCATGTTTTTTATTTTATGTTCTTGCTCCTTGTAAAATACATTTCTAAATGAATGTGAATTATACTCCAAAGTGACTTATATATGTTTTTTCCTCTTCATGAGTCATATTTTGACTGATGAGGCCCATACTCTGCAGCAATTTATAGTCTGGAAAATACAGTACTAACTTTTTTCTCGTAAAATAGTGAGATCTTGTTAATTTGTTCATAAATATTCTTTTTGAATGTGCTTCAGCACATCAGTTCTGTTTTTATCTTCTTATGTTACATTTAGCTTTTAGGTATCATTTTGATCCTTCGAGCTTTTGCTTTACTCACGTTAGCTAATATTTAGTTCCATTTAACTATACTTTTGCTCCTTTTACTTATCCTTTTTGTCATTTTAGCTATACTTCTGCTCATTTTCGCTATATCTTAGCTTTATTTTAACTATCTCTTTCTCATTTTAGCTATTCTTTTCTCCTTTTAGCTATCTTTATGTTCCTTTTTAGCTATCTTTTCCCTTCCTTTAGCTAAACTTTTGCTCCTTTGTTCCTTTTAGCCATCATTTTTCCCTTTCAGCTTTGCCTTTGCTCTGTTTAGCATTCCTTTTTTTTCTTTTATCATTTTGGTCCTTTTGACCATCATTTACTTCTTTTAGCTATCGTTTTACATCTTTTAGTTACAGTTGAGCTCCTTTGGGCTAACTTTCTTTCAGCTTCAACTCAGTTTGAGCTTCTTCGGCACTCAGCATTTTTACAGAAGGTCATTCCTCTGGTTTCCTAAATGTTGTTTGGTTTTGGAAGCTGATGCCCATGCAGCTGTGGGCTGAAGGTCGGTTCAAATCCAGATGTCAGAGATCCATTCACCTGCCACAGAGAGACATCTAACGAGGCTAACAGAAGGCGCATGAGACAAGAAATGTGTTCTGAGTAAAGTTCAGAGCAGAAATGACAATAAGAGTTCTCGTTTGAGAACATACAAGTACACCCAGGATGAATTGTTCTGAAACTTTTAATCCGCTCTGCATTCAGGCTCAAAACAGAAACAATGATTCACGATGCTTAAGAGCACTGGATCAAGATTTATAAGTCATGTGTGCATAAATCCTCGGCTATAATCCAACCGGCAGACAAAGCAGAGGGTTGCAATAAAACTGGAGAGGTGGCACAGATTTTATCAGCTGCACTTTCCTCAAACTGGCTGCAGGAATGCTGCAGCAACGGCCCAGATCCTAACGAGTTGGGTTTTATTCAGAGGAAACTTTACAAGCTGCTGCATCTGAGACCGAAGCAGTAAAAACAAATCAATAAATGAGGAAAAAAAAAAACACCTTTCTGAACATGGAAACGTCACCAGCGAGCTCGCATTTATCTCCTGCACTGAGCGGCCATGTTTTACAGTGATTACATCACATTTACAGAGACAGCTGCAGTCAGGAGTCTGTGCCGTAAACTAAATTTACCTTCTTACTGTGAAGGGGTTGCTGGAATTTAAAATGCTCCAGCTTGTTCATGTGCCAGCTATTTGAAAACAGAGTAAATTTATTGCAAAAATGTAACGTTTAAGCCCACTGCATGAACCGAGATGTTTTAAAGCAAACTGTCAGAGTTGTCATCAAGAAATACATTTAATATTAAACATCATGCAGAACACAAGCACTTTCTAGTTTTGCTTCAGGGCAGAAAACTGGAGACAGAACTTGCATAACTTTGTAGTTAAATTACCCCTTTTTCCCCCCTGAGGGTGTCTTATTTTAGAAAAATAAAAGCTCAGAAATTTGCTCTGCTTTCCAAAGATGACAAAGCTTCAAGTCTTTTTCAGGATGCTCAGACTAACAGAACTCAGCTGCTGACGAATGGTTTTATTTTTACTGGACCGTTACGGTGCAGGAGAATATGAGTAATGTGCTCCATAAACACCAAGGGCAGCTCCGACCTGAAAATATTAACCGTATGATGGTCAGCTGTGAGCTGTGCTGACCTGCAGCAGCAGGGTGCGACACTGACGGTTTAAAGCAGGGATGTCCAAATATTTTCATATGTGGGCCAAAACTATAAAAATAAAAGGACTCATGGGTCACAAAAAAAAGTGAATTTAGCTCTCAACGTGAACAATATTTTGGAGAAAGGACAAAAGTTTACTAATTTTGGTGGAGTAATAGTTAAAAATTTTTGTACATCCAAAACATTAAAAGTCTCATAAATCTAAACTTATTTTATATTAAAAATGACTTAATTTATTTGATTTGTTGGTTTTATGTTAATTGTTTTCTTGTGTTTGGGAAGTTCATTTTAATCGGTTCTCAGCAATAAAAGTGTATATGAGTAAGTGTCCTTTTAAAATGGGGTCAATCAGCCTTTTGGACCATGGACGACCCAAAAGGCTGATGGAAGTTCTGAAAAATCTTCCAGGTGTCAGTCGCTACAACAGATTTATAGAAGGTTTGATAAAGTTCTTCAACTCGTATGTAGATGACACCACCTTATATTCATTTTAAAATGTCCAGTTTTTCTCTTGATTATTTGATCAACTGCAATATTTAGACTAGTTTTATAATCAGTATCCAAAAGTCTCCTTTCTGGTAGAAATCTGTGAAGGTTTTTGGTGCTTTGTACCATGAAGTGAAATTAAAAGGATTATAGCTAAAGGTTTGCATTTTTTTTAACTATGGTTAATTTTGAGAAGACTGTTTTTCATCTGTTTTGTTAAACCTAAAAAGTATATATATAAAAAAAGGATAACCAACAAATTTTCAGAAAGTCTGCATCAACCTCTTAAGCTTGCTGGCCAAAAATGATGCCATTCTTAAACTGCAGCTGAGGGCCGCACAAAATCACTCCAAGGGCCGCAAATGGCCCTCGAGCCGTACTTTGGACACCCGTGGTTTAAAATCTCCAAATCTACCATTTGATTTATTATTTGTGAGCATTATTGTCACAAAGCTATGTTCAGCATGCAAAAATATAACAAAGTCAACAAGTTTCTAAAAAATGTTTAAAGGTGCAGCTACTGGCCAAATATTTCTGCATCAACCTTGCAATAATCCAAGTGCAAAGAAAATACATACATACTGATGTATAGAAAAAAGAGTTCAAGTTGCTGCCAGGACAGTCCCTTCCTGACGGAGTGACACACAGAAACAGACTAAAAAGTAAGCCTCAAACAAACAGTCGCTGAGCAAAAACCAAGTCAGAGAATAAATATGTTTGAACTGTAAGCAGCAGAAGGCTCTGATGGCCACAACTTGTATATTTCTACAGTGGTTTATGTAAAACATTATGAAATGTTATAAACCTACCAATTTCAGTGTAGAAGGCAATGTTTTGAGCTAATTGAAGCATGTGGAAGCTTGGACGGACGCTGCATTTTGGAGGGATTTGACAAACAACCAAGTCCTGTGGTAGAGACAGATTGAGTGAAAGAAGGCAGAAATAACTTTGCTTTGATGTATAATTTGTACATGCATCAAAAACAGCTGTGTGAGTAGAAGAAAAGATTTTTGACAGCTCAGAAGCTCGAGTCTGAAAATTCAAAGCTAATTCTACGATAGTGTAAAAAACTGTAAAACATATCAAAATTTAAGTGAAGTTATGAAAAGTCCAATATTTATGACCCATTTTAGCTTCAAATGATGTTTTTATTGTGAGGCATTCTCCGAGCTGTGGCAAAGAGGGCTGGGTTTACTCACCCGTTTGGCCCAAAATCCCATTGATCTCCATTAATTTTTCCTTTGAAGATTTTAGGAAATTTTATTCATAGTTAACATATTACTACCAAAAGTTAAAGCAAGCTCTTTCTATCTGAGACACACACTTTGGTGTAAAATCTGCATGTTTTAATTAAGTGGAACAATACATTTTCCACAGAATAATAATAGGTTAGCTTTAAGGCTTCAACAGCACGCTTAATAAAAAAACATAAGCATAAAATTGCATTCACCATGCCAGTTTAAAAAAAAAATTTTTTTTTAAATTAAAATTAATCAGTTTTTTTTCAAGTTACAGGAAACCCATTGTTCCAGTGAACTTCTCTCCGTCCTCCAGCTGCTGCTGCAGAAAGCGGCTCCTCGCAGTAAATCCCGTATACAGTTTCTGCACGATTGAAATTCAGGGGGATCTTTGGCTTCTCTTTCCTCCTCTACTGCATAACAAGCAGAGCAATGCCTGCTGAGTCCCAAAGGAAAGGACAGTGAAACCTTGATGTGGGCTTGTGTGGGTGGAGGGGGAGTTGTGCTGCAGCAGGATTGTTGTTAACACAACAGTGAGGAGCTCATGAATTATGATTTCACCGAAGGAGTTCCTGTTGGCTGTTTTGGGACTGAGCTGCTGCTGAGTTTAGTGTCAGAATGAAGCTGAAACCAGATGAGGATATTTTGTTAAATTCAGGTAAATATAAAGAACTGAAGATGGGAATTACTAGATTCAGCATTTTACAGTAAAGAGTTTAATGCAGGGGTGGAGCCTGAGGAGTGGCCCTTGTCCTTGAACCTGATTGGCCACCCCACATGCCACCCCAGTTAATTGACAAGTCACTTCATGTGACATAAAAAGATATGCCCTTAACATGAGTCTAACTCGGACACTGTTTGGATGTAAATCTGTTTTCTTTCTAGTCAAATCCACTAAAACCTCAACATGGATAAAACTCCAAAAACGTTCAATACAGAAACAACTGGACTTTATTTGTAACTGAAGACGTTTCGCTCTTCATCCGAGGAGCTTTCTCAATTCAAAGAGCAATGAGTGTGGGGTTCAGGTTATAAAGGCTGAGATAAGATACACATACATATGTAGATTGACAAATCACACCTTAAACAGTAGGTGTTTATTAAGGTCTTTGTCACTCTAGTTCCCATCAGGTGTGAAAACTGGCTAGGAATCAGTCCTAAAGCTGCTTTATACGTTTTTGAAAGTTGGAATCTGAGACCTCCTCCTCTGTTAAGAGATGGTTTTTCTCTCTTAACATAAACAGCTTCCTTCACCCACCTCTCAAACCATCTTTGTTCATGGTCCAAAATGTGCACATTCTGGTCCTCAAGTGAGTGTCCCTTGTCCGTGAGGTGGAGGTGAACAGGTGCTGAGCTCTTTATGGGTTCACCACTATGTCTTAATATTTGTGTTGGACTTGTAGTAGAATAACTACATTAACAGAAATACACATTAAATAATGTAAACATAATAAGCTTAGACTGAAACATATGGTGCAGATACTAAATAACCCACACTTTGGTTTTCTTTAAAATTATAGTTTTCACTTTGATCCTGAACAGAAAAGGGCAGGAAAAAAAATGCATAGTTTCTTTATAAATTCTTGGTACTGGTGGGACAAACGTTATATTGTTGTGGCAAATTTTATTTTTATGACGTTTTCAGTGCAACACAAACTTGTCTTTTTTAATTACATATTTATGTCCTAAAAATTACAGAAGTTTTAGTGCTCACAGCTAGGCCTGTCACAATAACAAATTTTGCTGGCTGATTAATTGTCTCAGAAATTATTGCAATAAACAATAATATTGTTTGAAATTTGACAATTATTAGTAATTATTGTCAAATTTAACAAGAAATGCTGGTTAATTTATTTTGCATGTAGTACCTTTTTTGACCACCAGATGACAGTATAAGACTGTTTGAACCAAAGGATGGATAGTGAGGGAGTGAGCAGCGTGTCTCTAAGAAAAATGGGAGGGAGGCCCCTTGCGGTGATGTGGGCTGTCTCTCATACTGTTTTCGCTTCTCAAAATAGTGGACGCTCGGTGTGGGTTGAGCTTTTTAACAAAGCATTTTTCACACAAAGCTATTAATTTAAAAAAATCAGTAAACAAGTTCTCAGCTTCTTTTTGTAGAGAAAAACAACTTTTTACAGAAAGGCACAATTTTTAACTGTGAATTTTGGAGCTTTGGCAAGACAGAGGTTTTTTCCCCCAAGGTCGGCCTGTGAGCTTAGCTTGTAGCTTAGCTTCTCAGTTTAGCTGCTTTTAACGATCCAAAAACACAATTTTTGACTGCTAAAATTGATTTTAAAGAGAAAGGGAGGGGTCAGTGAAGAGCACCAGAGTTGAACCTTTTATCATTTAGTGTCTTCAGTAGAAAGAGAGCGACAGAGACATGAAGAAATGAAAAAGCCAACAAATGAAAATGAGGTTGATAATATATCGTGCGATTAATTGATTTATTGTTTATCGCGACAGGCCTAATTACAGCGTCTCTTCCTGTTGAAAGCTGCTGAAGAGACAAACCTAGAATTATTCATATTGAGTTGTTGAGCTATAAACCAGTACAAAAAGAACAATAACAAATTATTTCTACGCTACAGCAAAACAAAATTTAAGGTTAGATTAAGAAAGTAGTCATAATTCTGTGTTGGAACAAAGTGATTTAAGCACAAATTTAAAAAACCCTAAAACATATAAACATATGGCTTACATCTAAAAAAGCTAAGTCTGGTCGTCTGGACATTCAAAAACCAAAACAAAGAAAAAAAAATTGTAGAAACGTTTCGTCTTTCTTCCGAAAGACTTCCTCAGTCTGAGATGCTGTATTCAGCTCAGTCT
>JARVGS010000789.1:21663116-21679576 GCA_031762315.1 Hypsolebias antenori | reverse complement strand
TGATTTGTGTTCTATTCTGAATAAAATATTAGATGTTGGCACCTCCACATCATTGCATTCAGTTTTTATTCACAATTCGTTTAGTGTCCCAACTTTTTTGGAATCTGGTTTGTATGTGAATGTTTTTGTTCAGTGCCCTGAGACAACTTCTGCTTTGAATTGGCACTATATAAATAAACTGAACTGAATTGAACTGAATGAGCGTGATGAGTGATAGGAGACACCTGTGCTGAATAGAAAGTGAGGACAGGTGAGAGTGGGCATGGCCGACTGACTCGAAGGGAACTGAGGATGATGGAACAAATAGCTAAAGCTAAAAAAAAAATAAAACAAATGCCAATAACTGATTATTCAGTGCAAACAAAAATGAAACGAAGAACACTTTCCTGTAACACAGCTGTACAGAACATTGTGTCTGTGAGTCTTCAGACTGGTGGATAATAATTCTGATAGTAATGACTGAGATTCTTGCAGCTCAGAGAGCAAACTGAATAATCAGAGAGATTTCTGCCAGTTTGAGGCTGAAGAAGTGGAACATTCAAACACCTTCCAGGTGACGATGCTCATCTCTGCATCAGTGAAAACACACACAGTGAGCTCCTCTTCCGGCTGCGCTCTCCTCCTGCAGCACAACCATGTCGTGTTCCTCCTGACTTTAATTAGCTGCTCAGAGATTACACCGGGTAGGAAGAGCAAATGATCCTAAATCAAACTCCATCCTCGGTTTGAGTTAGGAGGTTCTGCAGCTCTGATTCTGGAAACCTCTTGTCTTCAGTCGGGAGATGAATCGTCCGCTTCCTCTCGCTGCAAACTTTCATCTTCGGGCCTCGTTTTACAGAAAATCAGAGGCAGCTGGCTCGGAGAGGAAGAGGAGGAGGAGGAGCAGCACGGAACAAACAGCGACGTGGTGAAAGCAGCATTATTTTTAAAATGTTATTTCCTTTAAAAAGTAAAATCCGTCGGATGTATTCATCTGCTGCCCTTTACTGCCTCACCTTATTAAGTTTTATTTAGTTTGATTTTCAGGTTATTTGAAGTTTTTAGCGAACAACAAAGCCTCAGAGTAGATTCAGCATTTTCTGTTTCACACCACCTTTTGGCAGCTCCTGAGCACCAGGAAGGAGTTTCTTCTCAGCTGTGGCTCACCTCTCCTGCACCAACCTGTGAAAATCCCCTTCCTGGACCAGGCCTGAAACCCCTACAACCTGAGTAAGACTTCTCAGGTTTTAACAAAGTCTTTCAGAAGATCTGTTGTCTAGAGGAACCTCTTCATTTTGAATCCACTCACCTGTTTCCTCCTGAGTCCAGCCCCTGGTAAATGCTGTAAATATAATTTATTGTTGTTTCATACATTCAGTTTCTTGAGTCTTTCTGGGTTTCTGTTATGAATACTCTGAGAAAATAACACAAAGAGTCAGGGGTTTTGTCCGACATGCAAAACACAAGACATTTACAGGATAACAGGTAATATGATCATGGTAGAAAATGTACCTTGTTACAAATACCAGATGTTTTTACATAAAATATAGGCTAATTGTTTTGCATAGTTTTCCCTTATAAACTAAGATTGTATCTGATTCAATGACAAAACCTTTGGTTGGTTTAACTTATATCTGCAGCAGCATAAAGGTGCAGAAATAGTTATTTTTTTCTGTTTTTATTTTGAGGTGAGGAGACAAAAAGCTGCAGATGCAAACGAGGCCTGACTCCGGATCACATTACAGCAGCTGTGTGAAATATTTTTATTCCTTCAATGAGGAACCGATGCATTTTGTGCTCTGAACCATCACCGCTGACTGTTTAGAAAGTTGCAGAAATCTAACAGAACACTTTGGTCTTTTATAGAATAAAATGTTTTGTGCGTGAAATGTTCATGAAGGTGAATCAACTCTTCCTCTGATGTGAACTTGTGGAGCGGTTTGTTGGTCAGATGAACAGCCATCGACAGGAAAGAGAAACGGGTCCTCCTGATGTTTGGAGGCAGGTCATCAGAGAGCATCAGCTCTGCTGTCTGTTCCACCTTCATCCAACTGTTACTGACATCATGTCAGTTCAGGTCTGACCCGCTGACCCCTCGGGGGGGTCAGTGAAAAGACGTTTGTTTAATCTGGACAGCAGATCTGAGCTCCACAGAGAAAAAGCATGTTCTGTTGCAGTGACACTGCTTCAACTGTGAACATGTTTTAAAAGTTTCTGCACTAACAGTGAACATTTATGAAGCATTCTATTGAGATCCAGTTTTCTTCTGTATGTTTTTTGGCCTTTTTCTTGTTCCACAATTTGTGTTAATTCAACAAATTCTAAATCAAAACGTTCAGCTCATTCAGGAGAAGGGTGCTATGACGTTTGTTATTGGTGCAACTTTAGCTTTTTTAAATATTTAGCCTTTTGACACTTTTTTCTCATAGAAAATGAATTGAGCTCATTTGACACCCTTCAAATCTTTAAATCTGTTACAACCTTTTACTGCTTTTTTCACATTGTGTTCTGCTTCAGCTTCTTTCAGTTTCCATGTGCAAATTTAGACATTTCAGCTACTTTCAGCTGTTTTTTCAGCTGTTTTGTGAACATTTTAGATTATTTCTACTAACTACAACATTTTTGTGCTTCTTCTAACTTCTTCTGCTGGTTTCACCTTTTTTCTGCTATTTCAGCTTCTATTTGACTTTTTTAATACAAATTTTAGCTTTTTCAGCTAATTCCACACTTTTTTTGCACTCATTTAATTTTATTTCAGACTAATTAAGCAACACATGCTCTCCACTTCCTTCTTGTAATTTTAGCTTCTTTCAGCCTTTTTAGCTACTTTTCAGCAGTTTCCCCCCCCCGCTAATTTCAGCTTTTTTCAGATAATTTCTGCTTCTTTCAGCTTAACTGGGCAAACGTTTGCTTTCTTCAACAAGTTTAAACTTGTTCTACATTTTCAGCTATCTATTTAGCAATTTTTTTCAGCTAATTTCAGGTGTTTTCAGATAAATTCATGTTTTTTGTGATAATTTCTGCCCCTTTCAGCTTTTTTCTGCTTGTTTAAGCTTCTTTTTGCCCTTTTAGCTACTTTTCAGAAATTTGCTAATTTCAGCATTTTTTTTGCCAATTTCCTATTTTTTGTGCTCATTTCTGATTGTTAAAATCTTAACCAAATATGTGTTCTTTCTGCTTTCTTCTTCTAATTTAGGCATGTTCTTCATTTCAGCTATATGTTTTAAGCTAATTTCAGATGTCTGTCAGCTAGTTATTTTGCAATGAGCATTCATACTGCATTTTGCAGGAAATCCATTTTCTCCAGTTTAACATGTTTACTCAAGTGAAAAACGAAAAAGTACAGGTTTTGAAACTAAAATTCATTAAAGGGAGATTTTCCCACAAACTGCAGTCATAACTTTTGCAACATCTGAAAAACTCAGCAAAAAGAAACAACATTCCTTGTCACATCTCAGAAATATGATGTAAATTAAGAGTAAATGAAACTAACTACAAAAAGTCTTGCGATTCAGAGGACCTGTCGAGTTTAAAGGATGACTCTCAGATTTCTTCCTGAAACCTCACTGCTGCTTTTGTGTTGCTCCTTCTTTCTGTAAATCTCACTCCTCTTTGTTTTTTTATGTTCTTTTATACAAAACTATCAATTCCTGACTAACCCCAGTCTGTCCAGCATTGGTTTGTAAAGATGTATTTGTTTTCTGACAAATCATTTGGTGTAAACAGATTTTCTAAAAGAAAAAGAAAGTTTGAGGAAGTTTCAGATTGAACAGTTTTAGCCTTGCAGATAGTTTATAACCTCAGTTTTATTCATGTTGACTCAAACAGCAACAGCTCTGTCAAATCTCCTCTCAGAGCTTTATGTTCTGTAGGAGTGTGTTCTGAGCAAAATAATCCAGGAAGTCTGCTTGAAGAACCATTTTCTGTTCAAGTGGAGTTCTGTGATGATGAAACGACACAAACACTGCTCAGGGAGGAAGAAGGATGCTCGCCAGTCAGCCTGTCTGTTGAAAAGACACAAATTAATAATTCACACTCGTCTCAGTCTCATTGGGTCGTTTCCTCTGGGGTGGGGGTGGGGGGTTGTTATCAGCAGAGATGAGATTACAGTTTGAGGTGAAAGAGGAGTGAAATCTCACACAAAGAGTGAGGCACCTCTGTGGTCCTTGAGGTGTATTTAGGCTGTTGCTATGACGACAGCATCAGTATCAGTCAGAGGTCAACTCAGATGTTTAATGAGTTTGGCTTCAAACGTCTGAGATGTTTAAAGACGACACGTCTGACAGTTAAACGACCCAACATGGTTCCAACAACAAAGATCTCAGCACCTATACTGTTTACTTTTATTAAAGTTGTCTTCATCAATAGTTTTCTAAGACTGGATTTCTTTTTTCAGTTTCAGTTCTTGTAGATGAACATCTTTTATGTAAACCTCTTTTAGACTTTTTGATCATTCAGACATAAAACAGCTCCTTAGCTCAGGAATGAATTAGAATCATCATGCTGCAGACTTTGTTTTGCACCTGCAATTTCTAAGAGTCTAGCAAAAAATAAATAAAAATCAGGAATTACACAAAATCTGTCATTTTACGATTCAAGTGCCTCAAAAGTTCAACACAAATTGTCAACACTTAAGTTTTGTGCGACCTGCAAGCACACACAGCACTAATTTGTATTGAGACAACTGATCTGTAGAAGAAGAATCACATGAACAAGTATTTTAAAATAATTTCTCAAAATCAGTCAGTAGTCACCAGGACCCTGTGGTCTGGATGCAAACCTACAGTCCTGATCCATGCGTGTCTAAAATACTGACAGTGGATCGTGAGGCAACAGAAACAGTTTTAAATGGGAAATTTAGTTTCTTAATTGCCACCAGTTTGTCACAAAGACACAAAGTGGAAATACTGAACTGTTTGTCCAATAAACATCCCCTGAGGACCGATGCTTCCATCCTCTGACAGGAAGTCTTCTGCTGCTCTCACACAAACAAACAGGAGGGATGCTATTAATTAAAGTGATCCACAAAACAACAACAAAGGCAAACGTCTTATTATGGAGTTTGTCACACACACTTTTAAATTCTGTGCTAAAACAAACTGCAGACTGTTTTTTTTACACAAAAGAGGCAGTGTTTGTGACATATTTTGATTATCAGCTTGGATTGTTTTATTTTTCTTCTTTTTATTATATGATTCATTCGTTCATATATTTTATTTTCTCACACTTATTACATGTAGCAAAGATTGTGTTTGAATGCCAAAGATAACCAAAGATTCATTGTAAATGAGCCCTTGAGGCTCAATGAGACTAACCTGTTTAAATAAAGGTTGACTGAACGAACCACCAATATATTTTAAAATTTCAAACAATTGCTCGTCTAAAATATTAGGTCATATAAGCCAATTAATTTATATTTCAGTCTCTTGGGATATAAACATCCCCAGTTTTTCATTTCATTAAGGATTTTCCTCTATGAATCACTGTTAAACTGAGTACAGCTCAAATCATCAAATAAATTTAATAAAATGTCTTGATATTCCCTTAAAAAATAGATCTATTTTTGATGGACATGCATTTTATTCATCTCCATTTTACACTTTTTTAAAATCAAATTGATCATTTAGCTTTCAAAGTTCCTTCTGGTTCCTTTAGAATGATTTTTTCCCCCCTAACAGGTGTGCTAGGGCATTCTTGGTCAAAGGTTCAGATGTTTTTAACCACTATGGCTGAGACTGTTAACTCTGCCCATGAATCATATGTTGGGTTAGCAGAGCGAGCTGGATGAGGAGCTGAGTGAAGCTGCAGCGTGCAGTTGTTGCTTTAAGGACACCTCTGAGTCTGTGGGCTTGGCTGAACTGATGAGAGTATAAAAACAAGCTTCACAGGCGGCTCATGGCAGAATCTCATGACTGGTCTTCGTGTGTACTTTCTGTATATCTGTGTAACCTGTCCTGAAACTCGGACCATGCAAGCAAATACAGGCTAAAACTACTCTCCGGCCATTGATTGTGGTTCTTTTATTTAAGTAATTTAAGAGATAATGTTTTTTCCATTAAGCTGCAGGACAAGGTGTTTGTGGAGGGATGTAATGTTTTTCTCCACAGCTCAGCTGTTTAAGAAAAACTGTCAGAACAACGAGCAGATCTTCCTCCTCAGCTGACTTTAACTCCACGGAGCCTGCTCTGCGTTCATCAGAATGAACCCCACTTGAAGAAGAACCAACAGTAGATCATCTGCACGCCAAGTTTTCAGGAGTTCCTTAGATGCTGGAACTTTTCCACTTTGCAGTCATTTCCCTCCCTGATGTGTCTGACAGAGTAAACATGTAAATAGATAAAACGGAGCCAAACGGACTTTTTGTTGCTGAGGTTTCTCTTGAATGTCACACATCATTAGCGTGATGCTGACTGATGCTCGTTAGCCGAGCGCTAATACGCTTTGCATCTGCCCTGAGTAAATCACAGCCGGCCTTTTTCACACCACTGTGTTATGAATCGTATAATTTCCCATAATAATAACTCACGCTGTCAACGTAATTATTTAACTGTATTTAATCAGATGTAAAATTGATCCCTGGATGAAGGATGTCTGTGGACGTCTTCGCCCCTACCCGCTCAATGGGAATGCCGCTGCGGTAACGGCGGCTCTCTGATGGTGGCGTGGGGAGGCCAGCAGGACGTCTGGCTCCGAGCGACACTCGAGTTCTGATAAAAACAAGAAGGGGTCCAGTTCCTGATCAATACTTCCCCCACACCTCAGAGGAGAGAGCGAGGAAGCTGGAGAAGCTCTTTTTTCTGCCCTTCCACATGTAAAATGTTTAGATTTTAAATTTATGTTGTAATTTATAGCCAAAAACTTTCTCCTGAAGTTCAGACTTTTCCTTTGTGTCTTTGTTTAGGGCCTCCGATTTATTTACATTAGTTAAGAATACATATTTTCTACTTTAAGTACCCTAAAATGGATAAAATCTAAAGTTAGTTTCAATTTCTTTGTTCGCATCTTTAGATTCAGATACCCACTTTTGGAGTCCAGATTTTGTTGCTGTTTTCCTTTTGATCAAATTGACAGTATTTTACCATTTATTAAATCTTAGCCCAGCATTCCTTGAAGGAATGCCAACAGATTTAAACTGTCATCCCTTTTTGAGGAGGAATGACAGCGCTGTAGCCGTTTTGGTCAGAACATAAAAAAACTGTTGTGCACAACTGAATGCCACAAGACCTGACTCTTATTTACTATAAATCAAGCCCAATTTCTGACCAAGTTAGAGCTTTTTATGTTTGCTAACATTGATTAGCTGCAGCCGTCTTGAATCAGATTGACTTCAGTAAGTCAGAGATGATCCATTGAATGTTTGCTGTAAAACCTGGTCTCCAGTTGCTTTCTGCAGAGGAGCATACAGGACTAGGATGGGGCACTCACTCCACAGCTGGACACGTTCACCTGGGAGGAGAAAGGAACTCTTTGTGTATACGAGCGAACTTTACCCTTCCACCTTCAGCATGTAGGGGGTGACTTTCTTCTTGTTGTTGTGTTTGCACTGAAAGTTTACAGGAAACACGTCCATGATGTAAACAAAAACACAAAAAGTCATCCTTTACTGAAAACCTTCAGTGAGCATCATTTGAAACCTGAACAGGTGAACCCGCGCAGGGCTTTATGTGGTCTTGAACCAGAACATGGTTGTCCTGAAACATGTCTCGACCCGTCCAGCAGGTCACCGCTCTGAGCTGAGCTGTCAGTGGGCGACGGCAGCAGATTCAGCTTTGGTTTAGTTGTCATATGCAAAATCAACACAAGGTCAACAAAGCAATGAAATGCTCAGGATCACAAGAACTGTCTCGAGTTGCAAAAAAATTGCAAAGCATGCAACAAAAATACAAAATGAAGGCGCCAAAAGTGAAAAAGAAACAAATCTACAGCAGCATGGTCATGTTGGCAGAGTGGTTCTGCGACAGCGAGGTTAGCTTAGCAACAGGGTACCGCTGGTTGGTACTACGGCACTGTTAGCGGTGTGGTTCAGTTAGCGGCGTGGTCTTGTTAGCAGCGTTAGCAGCATGATGATAATAAGGACCGCAGCAGTTGCCCTCCAGAACCGGGTTCAGCAGACAGAGAACATCCTAGGTTTCCCCGCGGAACCAAACGGGTCCTTAGAGCTCAGGCTTTTCAGGCAGAGGGAGGATCATGGAGTTGGCCACCCTGACAGGGACAGGGACGAAGAGTGGGACATGAGACTCCAGGGCAGCACAAACAACCAGTCATGCCAACGTGTACTTGTTATCTGAAAGGTTGCATTTATCCATCCATTATCTTAACTGCTTCTGCCTTTTTGGGTCGCGGGGGTCACTGGTGTCCATATCCAGCAGTCACTGTGCGAGAGGTGGGGGACACCCTTGACAGATCTCCAGTCCATCACTGGGACACATATAGACAAACAACCATTCACTCTCACTCACACCGAGGGACAATTTAGTTACCGTTCATTAAAATGTTAATTTGGCTTCGAGAACCTGAACCTCAGCACACGTGCTCTGAGCTCTAACGCAGAACAAGGTTTGTAGGCTCAATCATCCAGGTAGATAACACAAAAAAGGTTAAGTCATTTCATCTGGACTAGTTCTCTAACGCAGAACATTTCTGAAAGAGAACGAGCTCAACCTATTTGTAAAGATTGACTGACACTCGCATCTTCGTCTCTTCTCGTGAAGTTGGTTTATTAAAGGCTGCGGGCGATATGCATTCCTTCAAGAATGCTGGTGTTTAATATTATAAATTATTCTCCCTACAAGGGGAGATGGTGTTAATCTGTGGGAGCGTCCTGTAGATTTATGCACAACGTTCACGGTTAAAGATGAATAATGCAAATCAACCGCATGTTGGAAGAAGAGATCTTCAGGATAATCAGACTGATTCCAGTGATTCCCCCGAGACTCAACCTGCCTCATTTAACAGACCTAAACAGAAACACAGACCACCTTCATACATTAAAGATTTTTATTCATTAAAGACCTTTCTTCTTTCTGCCTCCACCGTCCTATTTAATCTATATCTCTGTGCTTCAGTCAGCTTTTCGTCTGTTGTTCACAACTGATGAGTTAATCTGCAAATTCAGATTCAATTCTTCCTCTGACCTTTTAGCATCAGAGCTGATGAGAGCAGAGGCAGTGTGTGCTCTTTAGTTGATTAGTTATGGACAACTTTTGCAGTTTATCTACAATAATTATTAATATCCTTTTACCTTTACATAAAAAAATAAGTCATTTCATTTTATTTATTTTGCATCTTTGGATCCAGCCAATGGAAAGGAAGGTAAACTTCACATTTTAAACAAAGCTGTTTTTGTCAAATACTGTATTGAAAATAAATAAATAAATAAATAAATAAATCACGTGCAATGCCACCTAACAATCTTTCTAGTATTGTATGTGTGTTCTAGATGACTCTTAGCTACTACCACATCAAATTTCAACTCCATAGAAAACTTACAGAGTTTAACCGTTTTGGGGTTTGCTCAAGTCAATAAGCTGTGGCAGTTGTTCAAGCTAGACGGAGCAGACTAGCTAAAATCAACAATTGCTTAACTATAAATAATAGCCTAGCTAAAGGCTTGTAGGTTTGCTGGAAGGCAAAAGTATCAAAAAGCTAACTAGAAGCAGCATTTGTTTAAGTAGGCTAAAGTATCAAAAGGTTTGCTAGAAGCCAAAAGTAGCAAAAGGCCGACCCTTGCTGATCTTGATGTATTTTATAGAACTTTATTTTAAAATAAAGTTAAACATTTTGTTAATAAAAGTTACAAAAGCTAAAAGTCAAAGTGCCCATTTCCTGAATGAGCTGAATGTTTGCCAAACTCATTACACTGTACCAATTTGGAAATAAAAATATCAGCTTTCACACTAATAATCACAAACATAATTAAACTTGTCGGTTGGTCTTTTTATTTTACTTTAATTAAAGGATTTCCAACATCTGGATTTTTATTTTTACCACAGAGGTTTAGCTTGATTCAGTCAGACTGATCTTTAGCTTCTATTTATTTATGAAACTTTTTTTAGAATACCTAAATTTAGCTTTCTACAACAATAAATGACAGCAAGTGAAAAACTTTTAATATGAACCAAAAGAAAAACAAAGCGAGGAAAAAAAAAAAAAAAAAAAAACGAGTGACAACAAACACAACATCAGTTTTTTTTAAAAGTAAAAGAAGTAGTTTCAGAATAAATTCATAAATTTTTAACACACTTTTAGTTTAAAACTTCTTTAACATTTCTGCATTGAAGTCTGTTGTTAGTTTTAAACTCAAGCATTCTGAATAACCGTTCTTATCAAACAAATAGGATTTGTATTAATTTTTTTTATTGTCAACAAAAGACAAATTCTATCTTTGAACATTTGATTTTAAAATTGGAACGGATAAGAACAAAGTTGAAGATCAGTTTCAGTTTGTCATGAGTCTGTTTGGAGCTTAGATCTGAACAGCATGAGCCAGATGTGGACAGATGTTGCATCACTTGTGTTCTTGAAAAGCCTTTCTGTCTCCGGCCTTCTTTAAAACCCACACTCTCTCGAAGATTCTAATTCTTCAGAACCACAGAAGTCCAGTGATGTTGAGCGTTTAAAACTTTCACCAAGCCAAATATCATCGAACTCCCAGCTCGTCCTCTTTCTGATTTAAATATTTAACGAAGCCTCAGCCAGCTGTTTCGTCTCTGGGACCACAGCATGCACAGCCAGCCCTCCCAGCTCCTCTGCGTTATTAAATGTGCAGAAGAAGAAATCCAGAGAATTTCTGGGAGAAGCATTTGACTCAGACACCAGCAGCTGAGCCTTTTTGATTCATTTTTAAATGTCATGTCCCTCAGTGAAGCCATGGAGACATCTCTCCACCTCGGGCCTGATGTGATCTCTCATGGGACGTCTTCTTTGTTTTCATCATGTCCATCTGAAGGTCCATGCCAACTTCCTGAAACTCTGCACTCTCCAGTTTTGAATGGATAAAGCTCCCTGGATGGAAGGCAAAATGTCTTGAACTACAGAATCAAAGCCCAGTTACTTATTTTTTGATACTTTGTGGATTTTTCATGTCCTGAAAAATGAGAATCAAAACATACATATGAAACAAACATTATCATATTGATACCAAAGTGATGGGATCGATGCTGGAGATGGTATCACTTCTACGGCAACTCTGCACCGGAGTACAGCAGTCCCTCACTATTTTGCAGTTCAACTTTTGCAGACTTGCTCTATTGCAGTTTTTCAAAGTGAAACAAATGTGAGATTTTTTTTTTTTTTTAAATAATTAAAAATTGTACAGGACACACAATTGTCAATTTTAGTATTACTCATGGGATTGGAGCAGTACGGTATACTGAACAGTAAAAAGTTAATGAAAAAATAAAATACTTTGGACAGGCGCTGCCATTTTGTAGTTTTCTGTCAATAAGACTCCGCTGTATCCCTGCTCATAATAACTACATTTCCCAGAAGCCCCATTGCTGTCTGCTGAAATATTAGAGGGAACGTTTTGATCAGATCCAGAAAAGTCAAGTGAAAACTGTGACAGATCAGTGCTGCTAAACAAAACCACAGAAACATTCAGAGTCAGGAGTGATTCGAGTAACGAGATCAGGTGATCGGGTCTGGGCGAGCTGCTGGGTCAGCCCTGAGAAGCTGCTGGGCTCTGGCCCCGAGGCAGAGCTGAAATATGCACAAGGAGCACTTTAAAAAAAAAAGGCTAAGTGGAGATGAAGCTTGGGGAACTTCCTGAGATTTTCTTACATAAATGAGGTGAGACATATTGAGGCTAACAGCAGCAGGAAAAAAACATTTTTTCTTCGTCACACCTGCTGTTTATCTCTGAGTTCATCACTTAGAGACAAAGAAAGTGACAATATAAAAATAACTGTTTTGAAATAACTGTTTAGGTGTAATGTTTTCCACACTGAGTTTTAGCTTTTTTTTTTTTTTTTTTTGGTCACTGTCATAGAGAGAAAAGGGGGAATTGGAAATACCTTGGAAATACCTTCCATCTATCTATCCATGATTGTTGTAAATGCAATAACTTGGAAAATAAGTGAGGTACCAACTTCTAGTTTGGTGTGTGGCTTCATCTAGGACTAAAAAAGGTTTCTGTCAAAAAATTGGTTGACAGATCAAAATTTAAGATGGCCACAACTATATATAAACTAATCACTTCCATCATTTGAGGAAAATATGCTTTCTAGTTTTTATATTGCACAAGAGTAAAGTTGCCTCAGATGATTGGGGTGGGCAAAAATATTTAATGTTGGTCTAGGCCACCATTGGCCACCCCCTGGCTCTGCCCCTGGTGTTGGATAAATGTGCCCCCTCCACTCATAGGATCTGTCACTCAGCACCTTCTCAGAAATTAAAAAAAAAAACAAACAAAAAAGACAAAACAAAATAAAAGCTTACCTCTCTTCTTCTGCACATTGTAACTTCAACCCTGAATATTTTACACCAAAAACATTAAAGTTTACTTGAATTCTCTGTTCAGTTCCAGTCCAGAAAAAACACTCAACTCACAAACTACAAGGATTCACTATTCATTCCCTCAATGACAGGGATATTGGTGTAGTTTAAGTTTTTTTTTTTTTTTTTTTTAGATTTGATCAACATTTCCATTGTAACATCCTAACGGAGCAATATTTATTTGTAGGATTATTAAAGATGCATCCTTTACAGAAAATAAACCAGATAACAGCTGCAGTCAGAAAATCACAACTTTTAATCAGTTATTTATACAGATTAATTTGACATGAATATATTTGTCTCCATTCATTTTACATAGTCATGGCAGCCATGTAAATGTAACAGTAGCCAGTGTCTCCCACTCAGTGACTCATCCAGCTCATTAATTCATCGTCTTCTGTGGAAAATTCACTCGTTTTGGTCCAAGTGTCTGATTTTAAAAACTCCAGAGTTCAGACTGGCTGCAGGAAATCTCTTCAGATCCATCTGCTTTCAGTCACTGTCTGCTGAAACCAAAGGATGCAAAATTAATTAAAACAAAAATAGATATTTAAAAAAGAATTCCACTGGTCTAAATAAAACAGCAGGTGGTGACACAAAGATCTAACCTTATAAAATGATCATCTTGTGAAGGACAATCAGTGACAGGTTCACTACAACTCCGTTTTAAAAACAGATTTTTTTAAAACTGATTTTACTAAACAGGATTCCTTTAAAATGAAAAAAGGGCTGCTTTTTGCATCTTCTTTTTATTGCACAAAATTCACCAGTCACCTGATGGGACTGAAAACTGGAGGAAGTTTGGATGGAGAAAAAATAATGGTGAAGACCAGAGAAGAAGGATATTCTGACGCATGCTCAATAATCCAGGTAGATTTTTTGTTTTTTTTGAACCCGTCCAGAGGACCTGACAACTTTTTTGGAGATAAGAAGGATGTTAAAAACTTCCTGCTGTTTTTCATCTTTTGTCTTTTCAGGGACTGCCTAGAAAAGCAGCTACCTATTAAGAGTCTCACCCTTCTTTCAGCTTTAATGCAGCCCGAACTGCAATGTTTACCCCCACAAATTTTATATCAGAACGATTGGCTCAGCACCGTGATGTGTTTTATTCCTTTTATTAGTACTTTGAGTTACCATTGCGACATCATTTTCTAACAAAGACACATTTTTTATAATTGAAAAAGCCTGACAGAACTCTTCACAGCCTCTAACTGCCACAGCGAGGTCACATAAGAGTGGAGTGGCAAAACAGCATGTCATCGAACAAACTCACCGCCACACCTTTTAAGATACACATACATATTATGCATCAAAACATAGGTGTGTTGTCATCTTTCCACCAGTAAGTCTGGTTTGGCTGTATACGTTGTTTTTTTCTTGAGGTGCTTCAGAATGCAGAGCAACAATGTCGTGTCCTGTGTTTCCACATTACAGGCTGGCCAACTTTTTTGTTTAGATCCATTAGTAAGGAGTGTTTTTAACTCGTCATATCTCTGACATATAGAGGTGCACAAAAGTGAAAATTCACAGGCGTGTGAACCAACCTCGTCTCACTCACAGTTTAATAATTTTTTTCGAACAACCTTATAGTTTTTACACAGCAGCTGTTTGAACCAAGATTGTGTCCAATTAGTCACTTGTCCTCATGCATCTGTGTTGCATCTGTATTAATGTACCTTGCTCTCTCTCGCTCTCACACACACACACACATGAACAGCTTGTTGGATTTTTTTTTAACTCACAGAAAGTAATCATCAGATGTTGCTTTAGAACTGATGAACATTTGGAGCCATACTGGTTTAAGATGGCTGCCACAGCTACCACAGAAAACATAAAATTGTCCATAACTTAGGCATTCTTTGAAATAACAAAGTTCATGCTCAATCATCCAGGTGTCAAATCCAATATTTCTCATTCAGGTCATCTGGATTGTTTATTTTTTATAGAGACCTTTTGCCCTCTATCTAGACGGCTTCATCAGTCTGAGAAGTTCCAGCAAACTGTTTTCCCACCAAGCAGTAAACAACTTAAATGGACCAACCTGTTTGCTGGAGCAAAGATGGTTTCTGGGGGCCGTCCTGTCCCCCGTCCAGATGTTGAGCTGAAATTTTGTATGGTGACACAGGAACTGTCAAATCAAAATTTTAAAATGGCCGCAACATGGCAGTCCCCGTCAAAGTTTCTCCAGGAACTTTCCAGTTGTTTTCTGTTTCCGCTCATAACGTTGAGCTGTTGAACACACGGCTCTTCAGATATGAAGCTGGGAGCTTCAGGGCTTTTTCCAGACTTCTTGGCTCTGCTGTGGCGGAGGTAAAGTTTGCATCCGAACTAATTTTCTTCAACTGTCCCTCGGTGAAGACAACAGACGAGTGGAGGTTAGTGTTTGAGGGGGGGGAATAGAAAAAAAAAATAGAAAAGAAATAGAAAAGTTTGGCAGGCAGCATCAAAGCAGGAAAAGACGCAGCGATGTCTGCCAAAAAACTGGGATGCATGAAATCTTTATTTAAAGCTCAAGTCTCATTCAGCACAGCGAGTGCCAGCTAAATAATTCTCTCTTTATTAGCAGACCCAAAGTTGTGTCTGTCTCTGGCAGAGATGCCAAAATGCTCTTTTATCGCTCATGTGTGAAATGAAGAAAATGATGCAACAACTCGTAAACACTTGCATACATTCATGGAGAATATTACAGTAGAGCGGCGGCGCTGCTCCCCGACAGTTCGGTGTTTCCTCTCCTCCACGTCTTCCTGCAGGAAGCTGGAATGATGCCTTCATCCTGTTCGTCTGATAAGAGCCCCGGAATCAAAAATGTACTCAAATACGCCGTTGTGGCTTTTGTTTTCTTCTAATGAAGCTCAAAGAGCTGAACGGGTTATCAGAGGAGAACAAATTTGAGGTCATGGGTATATTTGCTGAAATCTGAGCCAGGTGTCACGTTTTAGAAAAGAGTAACTCAGAGACAAAAATCAGATGCCGAGATGTTGATAGTCACTTTAAATATATGGTGCACTGACTTCAAGATATATACAAAGAAAACCCACATATTTTAATGTGCAGCCTTCTTGTAAGACTGCTAAAATATAAATAAGCTGCATGAAACATCACCAGTGGCTTCATTTGGCCTCTGATCACTTTATGAAATAAATCAAAACCAGCTCAGTCTAAAAGTTTCTGGTCTTATATTTAATAATCAGCTGCAGCATCAAGCTCTAAAAAAATAAATAAATAAAACGGTTTCAAAGTGTTAAAGCTGCAGCTTCTACTCTGTCTGATCAGAAATCCATTTTTAATTGCCCCTTTGAATGGTTTACTGCAACTCCAAACAGTTGTTTCATCTGACGGGGGTGTCACGAGTTGGCGAAGGAAGTCTGCAGAATGTGTCGGATGTTCATAAATTTCCTCTTGAGGGTTGCAGAAGTGAACAGTTTCATCACTCGAGTTTGAGTTCATTAAGACTCCACTGAGTGAAGGTCAAGCTCACTGAGGAGCTCTCCTGGACTGTCAGCACCACACCTGGCTCAGTTTTAGCTGAGCACAGAATGCTCTGTTTCAGGAGGTTGAACTTTGCAGGAGTTCTCCCCTGGTCCTGGTAATGCATCAATTCCTGGTAACAAAAACTGCAGCAGGAATGAGACAAACACCCTGTAATGTGTGGTGAGGATGGCTGAGAGTCACTGGGGTCTCACTGTCCTCATTTGAGTTCATCTAAAGGAGAGATGCAATAAAAAAAAAAAAACTCAAGCTGTTTAACCTTCTGGAACACAACACCACACCATCGCATCAAGAACAACCAGAATGTGCCACATTTGGGTTCTCCAGGTGATGGACCTTGTGCAGCACTCTTAAGACTCATAAGAGAACTGTTGTCTCGATTTCTGAAACATGTAGGAGAACAAAGGCAGTGGTTTGTTACCTTATTCTACCTTACACTTTTCAATAAACATACCGGATTCATTCGAATCTCAGGGTAATAATTATTGATTTAAAAA
>JARVGS010000789.1:21651534-21663016 GCA_031762315.1 Hypsolebias antenori | reverse complement strand
AATTAATGGGATTACCAGTTCTGTCCACCAGAAGGTCATCTGGGAGAGGATTGGACATGGAGGTATCTCACTACAAACAAAACAAACTTTACATCCTATCTTTATTTTAAAATAGATATTATTCACACAGAAATGCAGCATGTCCAAATATTGAGCCCTGAGTTATACCACCAGAAAAACAAACGGCAAATTCAGCATCACAAGATGCAAAAAAGTAAGATAAATTAATAAATCAGGTTAGTTGGGGACTACCTAGTGAGGCAGCCACCTATTATTATCCACCTGACAAGGGTTTCTTAACTTTATATCTTGCAATTCCATCAACTTTAATGTGATCTGAACCACAACGTGCACTCCCCACAAATGTTATATCAAACCAGCTTGGCACCGTGATGTGTGCTATTACTTTTATTAGCATTTCGAGTTACCATGGCGATGTGATTTATAAAGACGCCATTTTTCCATTTGAAAAAAACTGATAGAAATCTTAGCTTCTAACTACCACAGTGAGGTCACATGACCTAGAGGTTAGAAGTTTCTGAACAAAACACTCATTAACTTTGGAGCCATTTTGATTCAAGATGATTCTCACATCTACCTCAGAAAACACAAAATTGACTATAACTCAGGTATTCTTTGAGATATTGAGCTGAAACTTAATTTGGTCGTAGCTGAGAGCGAGTTGTTATAGATTTCTAATGCATATTACAAATTCAAGATGGCCAACTTAGCTAATAGGGAAAAAATGTGATAACACAGCCATTTAAAATATACTGAGCTGAAATTTTGTGTGGTGGTACCTGAGAGCAACGCACAACACACTCTGAATTCAAGTCTAAAAATTAAACATGGCCACCAAAGCTAATTTCAAAATGATATAACTCAGAGGTTTTTAGAGCTATTCAGCTGAAATTCAGTGTACTGGTAGCTGAGAGCGATCCCTAATAGGCTCTTATTGCAAATCAAAGGTCCAAGATGGACAACAAAGCTTAAAAAAATAAAAAAACTATAACTCATTGATTTTTTTTCCATAATGAGCTGACATTTTGCATGGTGGCAGCTGAAAGTGAACCCCAACACATAGTATTGTCAAATAGATGCATTAAAATGGCCACCGCGGTAGTCCCTGTCAAAGTTTCTCCAGGAACTTTCTAGTTTTCACTAAAATCTACCTTTTTTGTGCATCTATTTACGTTTGATTTAATAGGATTATTTGCACTAAACAACTAATTGTTACTAAAGTGGACAAACGTGAATGAATTTTAAATTATTTCTTTGCAGTAGGGTCATTTTTAGTCACTATTTCAGTACAGGTGATTAGAACAACTCGCTTGAGTTTAATGAACTCTGACAAGTAAGATGATGGGAACGTTTATCCTGCAGAGGGGAACCTGTGTCTGAGGTTCTGCTCAGAGCATGTCACAGAGGACAATCAGTGTCTTGGTGACGACAACTCACCGTTCAGAGCAGCTGTTCATGAGACTGCTGCCGCCCTCCACTGTTTTAGAGGATATTGTTTTCATGCTGTATTTGTTCAGGAGGACTCACGCCAGCTTCTTCGGTTAATATGAGGAAGTGTGTTTTGGCCTGGAGGCTGCAGCCGAGTCCTGCCAACATAAACTCACACAAAACTTGGAGCTTTTCAATTTGCCTGGCAAAATCAGAACTGAGGCCCCTCTATGCTCTGCATGTGTGGGATTGTGTTTGTGTGGATTCTCATTTGTTCAGCTGTAGACACTCAGCGAAGCGTGAACAATCTGTCTGGGTTCAGTTTGATTCGTCATTTTGTTTTCCGAGGTTGCTGCCCAACAACCAGCTGCAGGAAAGGTTCACCAACAAATTTGGACTCGTGTTTGAAACGTCTTAAAACTTAAATTACACAAATAATATTGGGACACTTATCTATTTACAACATTCCTGTGGATAATAACAAGCCCTTATAAAACTGTTTAAGAGATTTGATAAATGGCTTGGCATCTCTTGGAGAAGTGCCTTCCATGATTTAAACTAAGTCTTATAATGAAAACTGACATTATCACAGCACTCACTCCTTCTTAGAACATGTGAGGATGACTCCCAGCTACTGCCACACTAAATTTTACCTCGGTATCTCTAAAACTGTTCTAATTACAGCATTTTTGTGTTTTCCAAGGTCTGTGGTGGCCATTTTAAATAAAGTTGACTCCAAAAGTAAATCGGTTGTAGAGTTACATTTAGTCTTTACCCTCTGACAATTTCAATAAAATTAATCCAGTGACTTGTGAGATATTTTTCTAACAGTCGCACACATTAGATTGTAACAGTTAAAACCAATGTTTTGAACAAAGACCCAATGCTATCGGTTAGTGCTTGGATAATGTTTTAGGTATAACTCTCAGCTTCAAACACATCCACATTTTTAATATCTGTAAAAATTACAAGGTTATGAGCATTTTTGCATTTGAAAATGTCAGTTATCTGTGGCTGCCACCTTTATTCAGACTGACCAAAAGTTAATGAGTTATACAAAGTAGATGTGCCTTAAATAACTGCGTTCTGAGAGGCAAAAACATGATCCACTAACACCTGTCTTTTTGGCTGCGGCCAATAACTAACAGTAAAAAAAAAATAATAATTAAAAAAAATAGAGAAAAACATGGAAGACAGCAGAAATTAGCTAAAAAAAAAACCTTGCTGAAATGTAGCTGAAATGCAAGAACAAGCTTAACTTATAGCAGAAGAAAGCAGAACAAGCACGTATTTGCTTAATCAGGTTGGAATGGGAAAAAAATGAGCTAAAAAGGCAAAAATTAGCAAAAAGTAGATGAAAAGTCAGAAGGAAGCTTAGGCGGAAGGAGATGAAAATATCTACAAAAATGTGGAATTAGCTGAAACAGTTAAATTTAGCATAAAAACAGCTAATTAGAAGCTGAAAACGTAGAAAAAGTTTAACCTCGCAGAAAAAAGCTGAAAGGAGCATAAAAAGCTGAAATTAACAGAAAGAAGTTAATTAGCCGAAAAGTTACAAGAAATTACCACAAAAAACTTGAATTTATCTGAACACAGCTGAAATTTGCTAAAAATGCTAAAAACTTAGCGTAAAATGTTGAACAAGCTTGAATTAACAGCGAGAAATGAAGATAGCACAGTTTTGCCCAATTAGGGTGAAGGAAGCAGAAATGAGCTAAAAAAAGTGGACATTATCCGAAAAAAGCAGAAATTTGCAAAACAAAACAGCTGAATCGTAGCTAAAAAACAGAAAGAAGCTTAAATTAGCAGAATGAAGTGGAGAGAGCACAAATATGGTAGGCTGAAAATGTTTAAATGAGTGCAAAAAAGTAGAATTAGCTGAAAAAGCTAATATTAGCATAAAAACAGCTATTTGCTGAAATGCATTTCATTTAATTGAATAGCAGAAAAGGTTTAAACTTGCAGAAACAAGCTAAAAGGAGCATAACCAGCTGAAATTAGTAGAAAGACATTAGAAGAAGCACAAAAATGTTTTAGTTAGCATTATAAAGCAGACAGGAGCACAAAACAGTAGAAAAAAATATAGCTGAAATTTGCTGAAAAGTAGCTGATTTTTTTATTTTTATTTTTATTTGCTCAAGTAAGCTGAACGAAACTGAACCAGAACAAAATGTGAAAGGAGCAGTAAAAGGTAAAATGAGCTCAGGAAAAAATGGCTGAAAAGGCCAAATATTTCCAAATACGTACTAAAATTGCACCAACATCAAAAGTCATAGCAGGATTTTTCTGAAAGAGCTGAACGTTTTGATTTGATTTGTTGAAATATGTTGAAAACCGTGGGACAAGAAAGATACAGAAAAACAATAGAAGAAAAACTGATCACAATAGTGCAAATGCTTCTTAAACATTCACAAAATTAGAAGAGACACTCAGTCGAAACTGTTTTTAGCAGTATTTTGTGTAAAAATGTTAATTCATTCTGTTGTATTCAATTGTCAAGTAACAGAAGTTACTTCATGAGCAGGAAGAACACGAGTAAAAATTTGAGCTACATACGTCAAAATCAGACAAGTGACTCGTTCGCTCACGTCCTGATTTCTCTTTCAGCTCATCTTCACAGCAGCTGTCAGAACGTAAGGTTTGGTTTTACATCGGCTGTAAATCTGGTGGCATGCCAGCTGTCCTCTAACGTTTAAGCTCTGAAACGTCCATAAAAACATGCTGCAGATCCAGTACCATCAGCGAATTATCAAAAACCTTAAAAAGTGGGTTTAATCAGACATATGGTCTTTAAAGTATTTCAGGAAGGTTTTTTTTTTTATCATTTCAGCCTGAGGTCATTCATTGTGGCTGAACTTGTGGAGCTGTTACATCTAAGGATGTTAATCCATGTGGAGGTAAAAGAAATAAACCAGCCAAGGGCCTGAAGGGTTATTCCAACCTGGAATGCAAAACACACTTTAATATTCGGGCCCAAATGCAACACAATGGTCTGGGTTGTAAGAAAATGGAAGAAATGAATCATTCGACATGTTTTAAGCACAAACTAAAGCAAAGATTCCGAAACTGATGAGAATCAGGAAGATGAGATGTTGAACAGATCTGCTTGCTGTCGACGAGTGGCTGTTTAAAGACGGGGAGTTAGGGCAGGAGATACCCGTTCATGTGCTGCGTGTTCTGGTAAATGACAAGGAGGAGCCGATTCATGAAGAAACTAAAACCAGCAGCTGTGAAAAACTTCAAAATAAACCTTGAAACACACAAACCGTAGAACCTAATCCAAAATGATCATAAAAACAGGAGTTTATCAGTTCGAAAGAAAACCTTCCAATCAATACAACACGAGTCATTTGTTCATGCCCTTAAATACAGACAAGATCTGTTTAATCAAACTTTATTTTTAAAGCTCTTTACAACAACAACACAGGACCAGGAAGTGCAGCACAGAAAACCGAGTCAGGAGTAAGAAATAAAAGGATGAGTCACATAAAATAAGAATAAAAGAAGTGAGAACAGCCTTTTAACAAAACAATGTAAAATGAACTAAATGCAACATATTTCCAAGTGTTAAAGACATTTAAAGAAGCAAAAGGAGCTCACCAAACATGTCAAAATGTTAAAAACTTGTTCTTTTCGTGCAGGAATGCATATCACCCGCCACCTTTTACAACAGTGTTTAATTCAAGATGGCCGCCACAGGCACATTTTATACAATGTGTGCACAAAGCAGACTGAGGATGACTTTCATTTGCTACGACGCTAAAGTTTAGCTCCTTATGTGTAAAACTGGTTGAGTTGCAATCATTTTTGTGTTTGCTAATGTCGTTTAGCTATGGCGGCTATCTTGGGTGGAACCAACCTCAAAAGTTAATCAGTTTCAGATGCACACCAATTGGTCCGTCTTTCTCTTCACCCTGCCTCCATCTCAGAACTCTTCCTGCTGAGGCAAAGACTCAGACCTGAGTGAAAAATGTTCAACCTTTTTATCTAAAATGTTAAATCCAGGACAACAAAAGACAAATTTATATTTTTGTCCTGTGCAACATTCAACAATGGGCCTGTCCTCCACAGAAGGCAACTTCAGCTTCACCGTTCTCCGTTACCATGGCAACAGATGCTAAAACCAACCTGCTCCAGAGTCTACTTGAAACTTACCATGCAGATTTATTCTGCATTTCCTTTAATCTGTGCTTTAAGCATAAAAGTGTTTTAAAATGCTGTGTTTGAACTTTGACCTCCTGTCAGGATCACTAACAGTTTCTGATGGAGCAGACTGATGACACCACAGAGTTTCATTAATCTGATTTATTTGCCACACTTATCTGAAATAATAATTAAATAAAAACATCTGCTCAGGTGAGCCTGATGATAAAAGCTTTGAAACAATTAAAAGGCTCATTTTACCAAAATGTTAAATAAAAAAAATACATATAAATAAAAATAAGGGACGGTTGGTTGATGGAAGCTCTGATTGAGAGCGACCTTCCGAAAGACTCTCTGCAGGAAGTGGCTTTGATGCCTCTGTTGAGGATGAAACATGACGCAAACGATAATCTGCCTGCGAGCCGGCGAGCAGCAGATCAGATGCAGAGTTTGTGCCGAAATGTGTGAAGTGATGCAATCTGATTTCAAAAGGATTAAATTCACAAAGGAGCAACGTGTGAATTGATGAAGCAGAGGATGATTAAATCAGACATGAAACAAGTGAGAAAACTGAATGTTTTAGTGCTGCTGTTCAGAAACAGACTAAATATTTTCATGTTGGCAAGCTGGATGGAATAGTTAAACTTTGTGGATGATATTAACAAAACTTCATCCATTTCTTTAATTAAAATGTCTTGGATAAAACAGAAGAATAAAAACTGCAAACTTCTAGAACGGACACAGTTGAACTTTATGTTTGACTATGATGGACGTGTTGAATCAATTTCAGCAACAAAAACTCAAATAGGTTAAGCAACGTTTCTTCACATTAACATCAATTCTCTTAATTTGTTTATTTGACCAAAACACTGAATGGTTTATTGAGATGGTTTTTGGTTCTGAGTAATCTTGGGTTTGAAGCATCAAATGACTATTTACAACTAGATACTTTAGAATAATGAAGACTGGGACATACAGCAGCACATTGAGAAATACGTGAATCAACAAAAGCCAACACCTGCAAAAAATATCCAAGGTGTATTTTTCTGTTTTGTTTTTAGTCAAACTGTTACAGATGGGGGCCAAAATGACGAACTGGACCAAGCCACGAGCCAACTTCAGTCAATACCCACAATCTTTTCTTGGTTGCAGGTTCATCAACAAGAGTTTAGGCAGCACCATGGCTCAGTGGTTAGCACTGTTGCCTCACAGGAAGAAGGTCCTGGAAACAATCCCCAGTTTGGACCCTTGGTCTTGCTGTGTGGCGTTTATGTGTTTCTTTCCAAAGTCCAAAAAACATACAAGCTAAGCTGTATTCAGGCCTTGAACAACTTTGCAAAAGAGATCTGTGAACAATTGGATTCACCTGGTTAAATAAAAGTAAGCAAAATTTTTAAAAGTTTGATCAGTCTCATCTGAAGTTATCTGCACTTTTCATACCAAAATCAACGATCACTGTAAGAAAAATAAGTTTAAACGGTTAAACGAAATAGAGTATTCATCACTCAGTCGTTATTTTAAAGCAAAATTAGAAGCGATAAAAATACAGTATTTAAATAAAATGTCATATTGCGGGGGGGGGGGGCTATAAAATGGTAGCAAGGGGCCAAATTTGCCCCCACACCTTCAGTTTGACTATATGTCCATATATGGGCATGTGTCTTGTGGGTTCACTTGCTGTGGACCTCTGAAGGAGAAAGCAGCTGTAAGGTTTAAATCATCATATAAGAAGAATGTCACAAGTCTAGTCCCACTTTTCACTGCATTTGTTCACTTCCTGTTTCCTGCTCTGATCTACAGTTCAGTTTCCTGATGTCGTTTGCTTCATATATTTTGTTGTTCCCACATCTAAAGATTAGGATCTTACCTGGACAGCTGAGTCTACACTTTGAATCCTCAAGAATCCTTCCAATAAGGACATGTTCTGCAGCCAACCTACAAGGAATGCTCTGTTGTGGCGTCAGCTTCCATGTTAAAATACTGTGGCCAGTTATAAATATGTCTTTACGTCTATGGTTAAAAAGCTGTATTTTATTATTTGTGAGGATCCAAGAGGTCTGTCCATAGTTGGATGGAGCTTGGATCCATCGCTGTCACCGACTAACATGAGGTGTGGACAGGAATAAAGCTAAAAATATAAAAACAGATTTACTAATGCTGGATTAGTTTAGAGAATTTTGTTGTAATAGGTCACATTAATCCAGCTTTGATTCATTTATACTTAAACTTTAAATCAGTTATCTTTGCTCATCGTATTTCTGTAAAATAAAACGTTTTAGTCAGTTATGACATTTTCACGTGTTTTCATGTGATGAATTTCATTCTGTTTAAGCATATATGCCCTCAGTCATATCAGCCTTTCCTAGAAAAAATAATGTGACGAACCCCAGACAATTAAAGTCGGTGGTGTTAAGTGGTTGAGACGTAGCTGGGAGCAGCAGAGGAACCAGTCCAGCTGAGAGAAACCAGGGAGCAGCCCTGAAACATATCCAAGTAAAACAAGGACAGAACTCATCCTGCAAAAACAAACATAAAAAAAAAATATATATATATATAAAAATGACTGATCTAATTCAGCTTTAACATAAAAGGAAGAACAGTCTGTTGGACACGTTCACATCCAAATTTTGTTCTTGGGAAAATATATAAAAAAAAAATCCGACTTATTTCTCTTACAAACATCATAATGAATATTTATGTGGTTTGCATCAACACATGGATCAAACAGAACCATCTCGCTCAATGCGTCTGTTACTTCCAGCTCACAGACCTCTGTGATCCGTTTGTTCCACCTTCCAGTTGTTCTTCAGCTCTTTTTAAGAAAACCTTTGAATTTAATTGGACGCAACTAAATTTTTCATCCTGAATCTTTTTATAACATCATTCCAGTACTTCCACATCAGGTTGCAGAGACTCCCCAGAGATTCAAATAACATAAACAGCTTTAATTATTTTGAATTATAGAAAAGACATCGCTCAGTTGTTGCCTTCTTCTTAAAAAACCCATACGTGAAGAATGAAGGTTTTCTCCTCCCTGTCTGAGTCCTCCCTCAGTGAAGAAACATGAAGCTCCCACCTTCATCACCTGAAGGCCTCACAGAAACCTCTCTGTTGTCTGGATCCTTCAGAAAACACACAATGTGTGGAGGCACACGAGTCGCGATGAAGGTCATGAGTCTGAAGTTAGATGGACAAATCAAACACAGAGCAGGTCCAAGCTGAGCTCCAGAGGTTTTAAAGTCGCCGTTATGTGCCAAAGTAAGAGGGTGTTTTCATAAATAAGATGGAACGCTTCGGTCAGTTTTTGAAAATGAAGCTCTTTTTGATAAAATATTTCACACAATTGATCCATCACAGCAGAACATGGCAGATATTTTCCCAAAATACAACACTGTTATAAAGAAATACACACTTTCTGAAAGAAATACACACATTTTTAAAATAAAGTAAATAACTTGTCACATTATTAAACACATATTTATCATATAATCCAGTTATCCTTTAACCTTCTGGTGTGTTACATTTAAATTTCTTTTACTGTCTCTTTTATTATTCTCTTACTGTTTGTGAGGTTTACAGAGGGAGTGCAAAAACAATTCACACAAACCAATGAAGAGATGTATTTCTTACCATAAAAGTCGTTATAAAGATCTTAAATATGAAATAGTTTTCTTATGGTTGCAAGATCAGTGATCTGTTGTGTGGAGAAATAATGTAAAAATTAAAATAATTTATAAAAGCTGTGTCCAATACAAATACAGCAAGAAGAAGAAGAAGCACCATATTTTCTGCCATACATGTCGCACCACCCTATAAGTTGCATCAGTCCAAATATGTCTAATAAAGTGGAAAAATCCATAAATACGTCACTTGACCATACACGTTACATCTATTATGCGTCACCGGTGACAACCCAGAAATGTGGGCCGAACACAGAAATGTTGGCCGGTGTTGTGCCAAAATCGATTGGCTGCAAAATGGCGGCCGTGGGAGCATGCACGAGAGGACTTTAACAAGAATTTAACAAGATTAACACTTAAAAACAATTATTTGTTTGCTCGAAATTATAATAATGGTGTGTCTCAATTTAACATTTGCTTAATAAATGCACTTTAACGGTCAAATCAGCTGCACTTTCAAAAGTCGATACGCAGAAACATGAACACACAGAGGGTGACTCACTGTCCATTTCTTCAAAATTTAACAAGATAAACACAATAATTTGTTTGCTCGACTTTATAATAAAGGTGTTTCTCAGTTGAAATTTTACTTAATAAATGTAGTTCAATGTTCAAATTAGCTGCATTTCGTCAGGGCGGCACAGCAAAATTAATTTGATTTAACATTTGCTCCAGGCAGACGACAGTGGCAGGCTATGGCAAGCCGATTATGTCCTTAATAGCCACTTTACCCATTACATGATACGACATGCTATACTGCTTGACTGCCATCTAGTGGCTGAAAATGGTAGTGTTCAATATTTTCAGTCAGAATGAATAAAATCAATTATATCTCAGCCAAAAGTTGGTTTATAAATATGGGGGGAAAAAATCCATAAAAACGTTGCTTCGGCGTATAAGTCATAGGGCATTCAAATTATGCAAAAAAAACAAAAAACAAAAAAAAAAAAAACACAAAAAAACATGACTTATACAGTGAGACATACGGTAACTCTTCTGGATTTCATCGTCATCACAGGATATGGCTTTGTTGGCAATGCATTGTGGGAAGAACCTCCATGTGTGTTAAATCCAGCTCTGCACTGATGATGCTTTAGTTTGGTCTTGACATCTGACTGGTCTGTTTTTAGTTAAGCACATGTGCGCTGCGTACATTGTAGATGTGTTAAAGCACATGGTTCACAAACAAAGTCTTAAAAATTCTGGGCTTTGAAATGGCAGGATGTGATGTCATGAAATACTTCTGTCTAAAGTAGATACATGTGATTCATGTGGGATTGACATTATAAAGGTGAAAATCAGTGTAACTGTTTTTCCTCCTGTGTAAAGTTTAGCTAACAGTGAACAAAACATAAGCAACTAAAAATCAACTGGAAAGGTAGGTGGATCATGGGAAAATTAATCTTAGAATGTAAAATATATAAAAAAAAATGAAAATGTTAACAAAAGCTTAAACTGGAGGGAAATTTGGAATCATATTTTGATATGAACTGTGTTTAAAAACTGTTAAAAATCAAACATCTGCTGCAAAAGGAAACATGTTTTAGAGCTTTAGAAAGCCCTTTGCCATGTGTCAGCTCTGTATTTATTTAGCACAGCAGTGGGTTTTCTATTGATCAGAAGCTGGAATCAGAACCACAGGCCCACTGAGCCTAACTAAATTACTCGGTACAACTGACACACGAATCATTCAGCAGCCCTCAGCTCGTTAAGCAAGGTTGTTTTTAGGGTTAGCAGCTTCAGGTTCCTGCAGAAAAGCTAAAAACAACAGAAATAAAAAGTCTGATGAAAAATAAATAATTTTGTTTGACAATTTTTAGATTGAATTATAAACTAACTTATTTTAAACACTTCTTTGTCATGAATTTGAAATTTAAAGATATTTGGATGATCATCAGCTGTTTTGTGCAACACATTTTGTTGTTCTTTTTAAATTTAATTCTGTGATTCTTAAAAATTTCAGCTCATATCCCACAAAATAAGCTTGGACTCCAAATATTACAGCTTAAAGCAAACAAACTTTGCTAACAAACATTTAGAAGAAGGACATAATAACAATGGTACAAACAACATTAACAACAGTGGTACTACAAACCGGATTCCAAAAAATTTGGAACACTAAACAAATTGTGCATAAAAACTGAATGCAATGATGTGGAGGTGCCAACATCTAATATTTTATTCAGAATAGAACACAAATCACAGATCAA